>JANZLD010000002.1:46987239-47014185 GCA_026413575.1 Erythroxylum carthagenense
GACGTTTCTTTAAAGTACACGTTTTCGGATGTCAAAAATTTGACTTTCAGTTTGATTGAACCGTTTGGTTTTCTTTGATTCTGAGCCATTCGATTTGCTTTCGATTCCTTCGCTTTTGATCTGATTTGATTTCATGGATTCCGCTTTTGATTTGTTTCCACCACTTTGTTTTTGATCTATGATTCCGAAGTTGGGTTCCAGAAACAGGATCCAACAACCAAAGTATAATAAATATTAGCTACTAAAGTTATTGAGGAAGCAATTTGGCTCCGTGGCCTAGTTATTGACCTCGACTTAAAGCAAGATGTTTTTATGATTTTTTATTATAGTTAAATTGTCATGCATTTATTAAGAAATAGTAAATACCACTTGTGAACTAAGCACACAGATATTAATTGTCATTTCATCTAGGGTACAATTGATGCAGATGAGGTTGTTGTAGAGAAAATCTATACGAAGGATAATCTTGCTGACTTGTTAACTAAACCACTCTTATTGACTAAGTTTGCTCATTGACATGTGCTTAATTGATTATATAATTATGTTTTCCCGTTGACATGTGCTTAATTGACTATACAATTATTCTATAAAATTTAGCGATTAATGACATGAAATTGCTTAAAATACTTACTTTGACTCATATGTAGTTTTAGACACAATTCGAAAGTAAAGGAGTTAAAGTAAGTCGAAAGTACTACATTTGGGTCATTTTTCGAAAATTCATATCCACTTGTTTTCATTGAGCAAGAATGAGAAAGATTGAAGAAAGGAAAGACAAGAAAATAACAAGATCACGAGCAATATAGCTCACAACCATCAAGAAAATTTCACATCCATGCAACGTGGGATGGCTAGCAAAAGGACAATGCTTGGATAGGTGTTGACCACTAAAAGATCTTAGTGAATAGCTACACTTCGAGTAAATAACGCTTGAAAGAATGGAGGGTGAAGCATGCCTGCTGGAATTATTGCATAGCCATGAGCATGTCTCATGGTTATGCAGTATTTTGCACATACAAGCCAGTTGTTAAGCGTTTAAGGTATAACGCAAAGGTGGATAAAAAAGCAGCAAAAACAACAACGTTGAGTGAAAGCAAGGAGTACCAAAACGATCAAAGCAGAAGACCAAAACACTAGCAGAAATAAAAGAAGCAATGCGACAACTCTCACACTGGTAAGAGGGATATCTCACCACCTTAACCCTAGATTTTTAATAAAAGCAATGTATGATGGCCGAGGGATTATGAAATGTTTTGGGTGTTTTCGTTTGGAGAAAGCATCCAAATGGTGACAGTCGTGAAACATGACAGATAGATTGGTGTTTCAACTAGGATTCTAGAGGAGCTCTCATGAGACTAAAAAAGAGAGGGCGATGAAGCTCTCATATATGGAGAGACCTATGGAGGGATAGATATCTCAACGTCAATTTAGAGGTGCAATCAACGCCAACAACCTAATTAAGTATATTTCTCCTCATATTTGTTGTTTCTTTCTCTTTTTAGGAATTGATTGTGTTATCTTACATTAATTGACTTGGGTTTTATGTATGAATGATCGTATTCTCATTATCGTTCGATTATTTATATATGAACTCATTGTTAAAATTTAAATATAATGTATAATTGTTATGTTGAAATTCATTTGTAATGACCAATGGTTCGTAATCATTATGAATAATATAACCTAGCTTAAATGACGCATCATATATGATTGTTGCCTTGATTAATCAGTTTTGATAATTCGTAATACTATTATCTAATTGAATCTAGAGATTGTATCCTAGGTTATTCGGTAGTTAGATTTAATTAATGATCATATCTTAATTAAATATGACCTAATGGAAAACTCGGGTTAATAGGTCATATCATTAACCTTACGATTAATAGTTCAAGGACAAAATTGAGAACAACAATTCAATGAAATATGTTTAATTATTTTGTAAGCCATAATAGAACCAAAGAACCATGTTCTTAATGAATTCACCACTTTCATCATTTTTATATGTTTTCTTTAAATTGTTTTTATTAGTTAGTTTAGTTTCATTTTATTTTCTGATTTTAACCAACTAAACCCATCATCCTTCAAAACCTAAACACCGATTAATTTCATTCCATAAATTTTGCACACTCTCTCTGTGAGATCAATTTAAACTCAACACTGTTATATTAATAAGTCTAATTTATTTTAACATAGCATTACGACACGGAACTGTCATTCATTGTTTGAATTGCCAGTATTATTTGTGATTGGGCCCTTTGGGGCTTTTAAGTGAAGAGCCATTTATGTTCTCTTTGGTGAACTGGAGCTAAGATGGAGGTTTCTTGGGGTGTGACTCAATTCCCTCTTCCCCCTCTCGTTGATGTTGTTCTTGGCTCATTGTACTCGTGAGTTCTTTCCATTCATTGCTGTACAATAGGCTGTGGCTCCAGAACATGGACATGGAGTGGTCGTGCCTCAAGACAGATTCATGTTGCCCCTGTAATTTTTTGTCTCGCATCTAGGAGCGTTACACGGGCAGACTGTGACCTTTGGAATAGTCGTGTCCCCTTTTTCTTGTTCTATGTTATTACGAGTAGGACACATCGAATCTAGGGCTTTATATTTTAGGTGAGCCTTGTTTCCTCTTGTTGTTGTATTTTACAGCCTCTTGATAACTTTGTGAGAGTCTTTTGAGGTTTAAACACCTTGTATTCTTCTTAGATCTTTGAATTTAACTCCTTGTTCCAAGGCTTTTCCTCTCAACACTCGTATTTCTCACGTAAATCTTGCGTGTCCTTTGCAGTTTCGTTTCTTGTTTTTGGTTCCTCTGATTGTGTTTTGTGTGCTTTTGTAATCCTTCAGCTCATCACATAATCTACATTATTTGAATTTGGAGGAATAACAGAATCTTCATAAATCAAGCTGTTACAGCCTCAAATATGCTAAACAAAAAGTCAGAGGAATTCGTCTGGTAAAAGATACACACTCTCAGATCATTGTTCTTAGAACTTTTAATTCTTTTATGTTAAATTTTAACTCTTCTTTCTTTGGGTATTGATTGCTGAATTACCAAAAGAAAAAATAATACCAGCATTGTACCATTGTCCTACGGTAGCCAAGCACATGATGTGGATTTAATCTCTCCAACATGAACAAAAGAGTTTTATGAGGCGGTGCATCAAGAACCCACAATCTGCACAAGACAAGGACTCAAAGACACAGATACACCTGGATGGATAAGGAAACCTTTCCATTGTCCGTACGTCTTTGTGCATGTGCCATGTCCATGACCTATCACTGTAAGTGGATAGCAAAGGTGTAAGAAAACTTTTAGTTGCTAGCAAGTTATGCTGACGATTAGCGTTATTCACTCCCGTCTACGATTTGACTTTATAAGAAAATGAATCAATTATCAAAAACGCAAGTGTTGGATTTATCTAATAATGCCTATTAATTCATGTACTAAACCTCCAAATTAGAGAGTTAACAAAATCATACTACTCATAAATGTATTAGAAATAAATTAAAAAACCAAATGTCAAGTCAGTTTATTCTATATTACCTTTAAAATAGGTTAATTGTTAATGAATCATTCAATTAACAAATCGAAGTTATGGAAGTCAAATTTGGAATTAATCATCCAGACATGATCAAGTAAGACCTACAGGCCAGAGCAATATCGAGCTAGATGTGTTAATTGTTGCGAGATGAGCTAAAATTGGACAACTGTTGGGAGAATCAATCAATAGATTAGATATTGACACACCAAATCCAGATGCCTCGGCCCCGCCCAACCCCAACATAGGCTGATGGTATGGATTGGATTGAGATTATAAGGCAGCCTACGGTATTTAGAAGCTGCTGCAAATCAAGTGACTAACAATAAAAGAAAACCTTAATTTAAATATAAAGGACCAAATTAATGACAGAGCTTCTCTGATAATACGGCTAGTTTCTAAAAGAGGTGCTAGGCCCTATCTTGTTGAGGCACTATACACGGACACGATTAGTCAATGAACACACGCAGTTTTGGCATAAGGGAACGGCTCATTGATAACGAACAAATAAATAAACCATAGTTTATTTACGATTACAACGGACGATGTTAATTTGGCTGAATTTTGGTTTGCATGTATTAGGTATCTGGTATGTCTAACAGCTTGCTCTATACAATGATATTCAATCTACGATTCAGGTTTCTGCGAAAACTTGTCCTAATTGTAAGGGCTTGTTTTGATCATAATAATGATTAAGATTTGAATTTATGTAACTAATGTAGAGTCTATAGAATTGATAACTAGTTGCTTCTGAGTTTGGAGAGATCTTCCACAATTTGCAAATTGTAAATTTCAGAGGATTTTGTTGCTTTTCAATAACGCAATGCATTATGCTTTCACAACTTTCGAAATTTGGAGACATTGGAAAGCTTTGAACCCCTGGAAATTCTTCTCTATTGCAGCTGAAATGATGGAAGTTATTCGAGGATGTTTTAAAAGAGACTTGAAGAATCTGAAAGGAAGCCTCTTTCTAGTTGTCTTACTGTATATTTACACCTTTATAGGTGTGTGGTCTAAGAAGAGGTGTTCCTAAAAAACAACATAACTCTCAATGAAGTTAGCTATCCACCTGCCATTAACCAAGCATCTATCTAGTTTCCTTTGCAAGAATCTATCACTATTTTGATGATTACTCCATGTAAAAAGAGGTCCCTGAGATTTGAGATCTATAAGTCCCAGTAAGGAGGTTAAGACATTCAATTATCTAACATCTGCATAAGTAGCTCCCATTCCTTCATAGGATTATGAGTGTGATAGCAAGCAATTAAAATCACCTACTATCATCTATCAAGTTAAGATATTCATATCAATATCTTACAAATCATTCAATAATATGGCCCTTTGATATTCCCAATTAGCTGCATAAACCACTACAATTGTTATTGGAAGATTATAAGCTTTGAGAGTCAACACACAATGTATTAGTTGGTCTGTAAAAAACTACTTAGAAAGATGGAGGTGAGCTGGATCAATAGAGACTATCACCCTCTGATTAGGGTGCTTAGAGTGCTTACTTAAAGTAATCCAGTTAGCTTGGAGAAACTTCAATCCTTTTAGCAAACATTCTTCCTTTATTTTGGTCTCTATTAGACCAACAAAATAAGGTTGTCTAGCTCCAAGGTAATCCTCAAGAGCTAGTTGCTTATTTGGACAACTAAATCCACATAAATTCCAAATTGTGCAGACCATTAGGGGTTTTCGGATTTGGTCCTCCTCCTAGATTTTAGATTGGTAGACCCTGGTTCATGCCATTCTTCATTCTAATTTCTTTATGTACTAATCACTTCAGTGTTTACATTTGTAGTTGAAAAAAATTCCTTATTATTACAACCTAGATTAGTGTTGTCAATGGTTACCACCCCTCTTATCTGCTTGATCCTCCTGTAGCTGAGTTCAGAGTTAGCTTAGTTCCTTCTTTAGCTTGCTTTGTGTTTCTTAGATTACTCGAGGGTTCCTTATTCCTTTCTTCCTTATTCTCTCCTCCTGTATTAGGAACTTCAGTGTTACTTCTTGGGAGTTCCACTAGCTTTTCATCACTTCCTGTAGTTGAATTCAGCTCTTCAACTTGCTTAGTGTTTCCTGGATTGCTAGAGGCGTCCTTATTCTCACCTCCTACTTTTAGTAATACTCCTCTTATGGATCTAGATTTTGGTGGTTTCTTTCATGAGAGGTTTCCAAGGATATGAAAATTTGATAATGTCCTCAACTAGACCTCCACTAGCATTATACTTTATAATTGTAATGCTCTCGGGCATAGTTATTTTGTTTTCAACCTTTGTACGTACTCATAACATATCTCACTCTTTTAATATTGGTTGCATTCTCTTCCATTGCCAGTGGAGTCCCTGGATAACTAGCCAAGTAACTCAACCCTTCAGAGGACCAATATTCCAGATGTATCTTACGGAAGTTAACCCATACAGGGATGGTTTTAATTTCTGTTATATCAAGTTTAAATCAAGTTCCCATTTCTTTAGAAAAATAGTGTTACCTTGTATGTGTCAGGTCCATATCCATCACCTTTCTAGCCATTTCTTTAGAGGAGAATCAAAAGATGAATACATCATCTTCAATTATCAAAGTGGTTTGGAGTCCCCACTTTTTCTAGTTTATATTAGCCCAATTTTGCACAATTGGAAAAGTCATTCTTTTCTCCAGAATGCCTGACAAAGAATGCATAACATTTGTCGATGGGTCCGCCAAGCAAACAACATAGAAAAAGTTGCTCACGATATGAACAGGTTTGACATGCTTTAATTTGCTGTCGAATTATATCCAGCTTTCTGAAAATTCTTGATTTAGGAAAATAAAATTCAACTGCCATAGATCGTGGCATATGAAAAGGAGCCAGGAGCAAAACGGAAAAGGCCGAAAAATGAGAGGGGACCAAGATCATTTCGTTCACGTTTCGTAATTTTCAACTCTGACTTATCTGTCATTTTCAAGCTGTAGGGCCCTATCATTGAGTGCCGCAATGACGGCTTCCACAATCAAAAAACAATAAATATCATGAAAAAGTATTTATTAAAAATAATTTACGGAGTCGGCATAATTAAAAATTGAAGTATTTAATATTTTTATCTTTAACTATTTTATTTTTATTAGGATCTTTTATACTATTAGATAAATGGATAACCTAATAGGTTATAGGTCATATAGGCATAGCTGTAAACAATTAAAGCATTTGCCTGTACAAAAGAATTCTTAATTAACATTTGGTAGTCTTAACTCTAATCACCATCAATTAATTAGAAGTTCTTTCGACAATGTGCGAACGCACTTCAAGTGTCAATTCTTTTGATTTAAAAGGTTGTCTCATTAACATTTATGCTTGAAAATTGGACATCGTCTTAATTCCTGGTCGCCCTCACGCCCCATTTAATTTTGTGCAAAATCTGACCGCTCCCACTCGTCGTGGTTTTTGAATTATTCAGCAGCCGGTTCATAACAGCGTCATTATAATCGACTTCAATCGAACCGACTTTAACATCATCCTAGGTATGGTAAAATGATGCATGCTTCGATGCTCTAATCACATCTTCTTTATTAAATTTTATTTTTACCTTTTAAATAAATTTATATATGTTTTCGGAAAATCTTTAAAATTTTCTCTCTCATATTTGCTTGGTTTATGAATCTTATAATTTTATTTTTGGTTAAAGGGTATGTATATTCATAAATTAATAAAAAAAACATACCTCTTCTTTCCGAAAATCACAAAAATAGAAAAATGACCTTCTTTATAGGGCATTTTTGGCGTCTATACGCACATGGAGTGAGTTTGTTTATTAAAACAGTCTTGGCCGTGTACATTCTTTTCTATTTGCCTATTTGCTTGGTTTACTGATGATAGAATCTGCATTAATAGAAGTTTACAAACATCCTCCAGAAAACTTTAAAAAATATTGAATTTTAGATTGAAATTTCCATACAGCTAGCTACGCGTCCCATATTAGTTTTCATTCATCATTAATCTTCTCTTCTTCAGTTTAATCTCTACATTTTAGAGAGTGTTTTTTCTTTTTTTTTTAGATAATTAGTATTTCTCCTTATAAAATAGAAAGATATTGTAACTCCTAAATTTTCCATAGTAAAGTTTCTTCTTCTTATATGTAGTTTTTATCCTGATTTTTTTAGAGTTTTCTATATAAAAATTTGTCTATTTATTTCATCATTACAATTCCTTCAATCCTATTTAGCCACAAATCTACTCTAATTCAATCAATTTTCACAACAAGTGGTATCAAAGCCTAGTAAGAAAATTATGATGACTTTTTTGACATAATCCGTTCAGATTTCGGATGAAGTCGATGAAAGTTCGTGAATAGTACAATAGTAATCAAGAAATGTGACAATTGTAGCATGCATTTTTCACCATTCATAACTGTATCAATCACTGTAGCAACTGGGGGGTATTATTCACGCATATGGTAATATTCATATATCCATACTATTCATGTAAATGATACTATTCATATATATAGATACTATTCACATGAAATAGTGAGAGCTAAGTTTTGTTCATGACAGAAGCAATGACAACAAAATTTGATATTAAGAAGTTCAATGGCAATTATTTCTTATTATGGAAATTCAAGATGATGGCTATCTTGAGAAAAATAACTGCTTAGCGACTATCACTAAAAGGCCGACAGCATTTATAGATAATAATAAGTGGAACAAAATGGATAGGAATACTATTATAGATCTTCATCTGGCATTAGCAGATGAGGAGTTGTCAAGCATAAAGGAGAAGAAGACAACAAAGGAGATCTAGTATCACCTCACTAAGCTGTACGAAGCCAAGTCACTCCATAACAAGATTTTCCTTAAGACAACTCTTTTCTTCTTTTACGTAACAACTCGGTGCTTAACATGACAACCCTCATGCATGAGGGACATCTTTCAAAAAAGGTTTGGATAAGAGAACGAGACGAGGATCGTCCATCAGGCCCCAAACCTACTTACAACGCTATTTTAGGGACATCGACGGGGGACGTTGAACAGGTGAACTATGCATGGCCTAAAGAAGATATCATTGAAATAGAGGAAGGTAATATAACACAGGGGAAGCTGGTGAAGGCATTCTGTTATCTCAAACCTTTAAGGAAAAGCTGGATAACCAATGGGAGAAATCAGTTGTCGTCAAATTGATTGGTTGTCGAATTGGGTACTGGATTCTTTGCTCTAGATTGACAAACATGTGGAATCCTAAAGGCCCAATGAAGGTAGTAGACTTGGATTATGATTATTTTCTAGTTAAATTCATTGAAGATAGCGACTTCCTCAACACTCTCAGAAATGGACCATGGATCATCTTCGGACATGTACTCTCTGTCCAGCGCTGGCGACCAGAGTTTCATCTGTAACAAGGAAAGGTAACACGAGTAGTGGTATGGATAAGGTTTCCAGAACTCTCCATTGCTCGTTACCACCCTATAATACTCAATGCTTTGGGTAACCAAGTGGGACAAACCATCAAGATAGATGAAACCACCATGCATATGTAGAGGGGAAGGTTTGTGCGGGTTGCAGTAGATATTCAGCGTTCCTCTACGCACCACAGTGGAGCTAGATGGAGAGACAGTGATGGTGGCATATGAAAGGCTTCCGCAAATATGCTTCACTTGTGCCATGGTTGGTCGTGGCTCCACCACGTGCCCGACGCTCCCCCATGCATAAAACGCAACCACATCTTCAACCTCCAGATAGGATGATGACTCGACAGCGCAACAGGGACCAGATGCTGCTACGACAGTTTCTCAACCGGAGGCGTGCTTCAACGACTATGGGCCTTGGATGATGGTGCAACGGAAAACTCCTCGAGCCCTAATGCAATGTCAAACTCAACGAGAAAATAGCAGGTACAAGACGGCTTCTAAGTTGGGAGGCTCGAGGTATTCAGCTCTGATAGATGCAGATATCATGGACAAGGAGCATGTTGGAGAGAGGGAGACAGCTAACCAGTGAGTTTTGGCAGGCGTTGGGCATCACTTTAATCTGACTGAATTAGTTAGTAATGGACAGAAATAGTGGCAAGGTATGGTGTCATTATCGTTTGGACAAAACGACACGCGAGAGCTGTCTCCAAAGGTAACTCAAAGAGCATTGCACAGCCAGTTAGTAGCTCTTATACAATGATAGGAGGTCTTCCGAAGGTAGGTGTTAAAGCCATCACCGAGGTACCAATATTCCCACAACCTAGGATAACCATACTGCGATTACTTACTACAAGAAAATTGTCATTTATTGATGGAAATTATCGACAGAAAATGTTTGGATTTTGTCGATAATAAAAATTCTTGACAAGATATTCCGATAAAAAAAGGCGTCGAAAAAACTGTAATTTTACTAACGGTTACTCTTTGTTCCAACGGTAAAAATCTTACATTTTACCGATAGTTTTGGTGCTCCATCAGTAAATATAATGGATAGCAGTGTAAATATATTTTCCGTCGGTAAATAATTTTAAATTTTTTTTAAACTTGACATTAAATGAATAAAGAGAATCTAATTTTACCAATTGTAACAGTACTAGATGTAACAACAGATGTATGCAATTATTTCTCTATTCTTTTCTCCCTACAGTTAAGGGTATCAAAATCAATATACAGCCAAACATATATAAATATATAAATACTTCTTAATCTCTTGTTCGCTCCGAATCTCTTAGGATTTCGTAGCTGATTAGTGGCAATCTGCGATTGAAGTCATTGGACTCAAGTGTAGTTCAGACCCCACTCATCAATCAAATAAGAAGTAAATACGTGCTTTTGTCCATCTTTACAAATAAGCTTACTGAAGTAAACAATAGACCATTCTATTACACATAGGAAAAAGAATAAGTAGGACTATAAATTTAACATGTGATTCAAACCATGATCTATAACCAAATCGATATATGTGTGTGTGTCAATTACGTGGTTTCTCATCTAAAGATTACTTACAACATAACTTGAGGTAATATAACTATATTCTCATGATCACAATTGAGCAATATTATGTTATCTCCTAACTTTTCTAGCTTCACTTTGTTATTGGGAACCAAAATCATCCCAAGTGTATCTCTTAGCTTAGCTTTTTACCAACATGTAATCTAGAAGGATGACTAGCATGTATGAAATCCTATCAAGGTGCATCATTGAAATAGAAAGTAAATAAGTGTTTTTCTCCATCTTCACAAAAACATATTTTTTCAATAGTATGCATATTGTCAAACACCTAATATGCATGAACTTTACATCCCAACATCACAACCAAATTTCAAAAATAAACCTTCTAACACTAACATTTCTACCTTAAATGTTGTATCCATTCGCAAAATCAACATACATACCAAATAAATCAAAGAAAAAAAAAAACATAAACAACCTTTACCTCCATGAAAATGTAAAAATGGTGAGAGAAGAGAACAACCCACGTAGTAACGAAAATGCAACGTCGACAACAGACGTTGGACGGGAGAGGAAGTCGCCAGAGGAGGAAGAAGAAAGAAGAGCCGAAGGAAGAACGAAGAAGATGAATCAGGGGGGATTCGTCTGGGTATAATAACGTTCAACAGTTGTTTAAGTAAATAACGTTCAATAGCCGCTAGACGACGACGTTTGAAGTTTACCGATGGAATTTTCCATCGCTAATTTCCGTCGAAAATGTAAAAATTTATTATCCCGCCTTTAATTCCTGCATTATTTACTGCGATTAGTGCTTCCGTCACTAATTTGCCAACTTTACCGACGGAAGAAACAAAACTGTTGGTAGTTCCATTGTAATTACCAATGAAAATTTTACCATCCTTAAAGTCCGTCGCAAAATTTGCCTTAGTGATGGATATTAGAACCGTCGCTAAACAAAATTAGTTCTATGTATAGTTTTAATAATCATGCTTTATAGATCATTAGTATAAGAACCCTGAAGCCAAAGTTGTATGATGGTACAATTTGTACTATCCAAGGAATGTGGTATGTGGAGGGCTTGATGTAGAACTTGTTATCTTTTGGACAACTGGATGATTTTGGTTGCAAGGTTAAAGCTAAAAACAAGATCAAAAAAATAATTCAAGGTGTGCTTGTACTTATGAAGGGAGAAAAGATAGTTGCAATTTTGTATATATTAAAGGGACAAACTTTACAGGAGGTAGAAGCATAAGTTGTTTTAGGATGTTCAAATGCAATGATATGGCGTCAGTAACTTGGACATATGCCTGAACAAGGGATGAAGATTCTTGCTGAGAAAAAGCTACTTCTAAGGCTCACAAAGGTATCTCAAGCTTTTTGCAAGAATTATGGTATAAGCAAGTAGTATCGGTTGATATTAAACAAATCAAATTCTAGAAGCAAATTAGTTCTAAAATTGGTTCACTCAGATGTTTAGCAAACACCAGTTTCGCCCTGAGAGGAGCAAAAAACTTTATGTCCTTCATTGATGATTATTCTAGGAGATGTTGGGTGTGTCCAATCAAGAGGAAGTAGATGTGTTTACACTCTTCAAAGTTTACAAAGCTCGAGTATAACTTGAATCTGGAAAAAAGATCAAATATCTGATCACAATAATAAAAGAGAATACATTGATAATGAATTTGATCAATTTTGCAAGTAAGAAGGCATCAAAAGGCAGTTCATAATAGCATACACTCCTCAACAAAATTGAGTGATAGAGTGGATGAATAGAACTCTATTAGTGAGAACCAGACTATGTTGGCAACTGAAAACATAGACAAGGCTTTCTAGGAAAAAGCAGTTAGTACCACTTGTTATATGGTAAATTGAGCCCTATTAACTACAATTAAGTTGAAGACACCGATAAAGATGTAAATTGGTAAGCCAATTAATTATTCAAACTTCCATATATTTGATATTATTTTGTATATGATATACAATTTCCAAGAAACTACGAAGCTAGATCCAAAATCTAGGAAATGTTTATTTGTGGGGTATGTTAATAGAGTTAAGAGGTATTGCCTATGGGATCCCACTGCTCTTAAGGTTATCATTAGCAGGAATGTAATCTTTGTAAATAAGCTATACAAGAAAAGAGAAGATGATATCACATCAAAGGAAGATTTAGAGACTATTGTTGTTCAGGAAGAAAAGGAATCCAAATGTATTCTTTTGAAGAAACATTGAAGCAAGAGGTATAAAAACCAATAAAATCTAAAGCTCTAGAGACTTGTTGATCAAATTGCCCAAAATGACAACTAAATTGACGTTTAAACTATATTATGGAGAGCAATGTTGTATACTGTCTCTTAACTGAGGATGAGGAGCTATTAACTCTTTACGAAGCAATGAATAGTTCAAATGCATCTCAATGGATAATAGCAATGCAAGAAGAAATTGAAGCTTTTTATAAGAATAAGACTTAGGAACTTGTGTCATTACCACAACAAAGGAAGGCCATTGGCAACAAGTAGGTCTATAAGATCAAGCAAAATGTTGATGATTAGGTGAAGCAGTATCGTGCAAGACTGATGGTGAAAGGATATGCTTAAAAGGAAGGACTTGACTTCAATGATTTTCCTTGTGGTTCGACTTACAACAGTCTAAGTAGTCCTAGCAATATGTGATAGGTTTGGCTTACATTTACAGCAGTTAGATGTAAAGATGAATTTCCTTCATGAAAATCTTGAAGAAGAGATTTATATGCTTCAATCAGGACATTTTGAAGAAGCAGGAAAGGATAAATTGATTTGCAGATTGAACAAATCTCTGTACAGTATAAAGAAGGTGCTGAGGTATTGATATAAGAGATTTGGTTCCTTCATTATAAGCCCTAGATACAACATACTAAATGAAGATCCTTATGCATATTTCAAGAGGTTTGGTAAAATTGACTTCACTATCTTGCTGCTATATGTAGACAACATGTTGTTAACAAGCCCCCAACAAAGATCGTATTATATAATTAAAGGGTCGGTTAGTTAGAGAATTTGAAATGAAGGACTTGAGACTAACAAACAAGATTCTAGATATGCAAATTTATCAAGACAGAAGTAACAAGAAGATTTGGCTTTGTCAGAATAATTATTTGAAGATCTTACAATGCTTCAACATGCAAGATTGTAAGCTAATTTCTACCCCATTTCCTGTTAACTTCAAATTATCCTCCAACATGAGTCCTAGCATTAAAGATGAGATGATGAAGATGTCTCGAGTACCATATGCATTGAAGATGAGATAATGGAGATGTCTCAAGTACTGTATGTTTCAATAGTGAGAAGCTTAATGTTTGCTATGATTTGTACAAGATCAAACATTGCACATGTAATGGGAGTAATTAGTCGATGCATGGCAAATCCTGACAAAGAGCATTGAATGATATAAAAAGGGTCCTTAGATACATTAAAGGGACCTCAGATGTTGCATTGTGTTATGAGAGATTAGACTTTATTGTTAGTGGATATGTTGACTCTGATTATGCAGGTGATCTTGACGGCAACAAATCTACCACAAGTTATGTGTTTACATTAGCTAGCGGAGCTGTAAGTTGGGTATGTAGTTAGTTGTGGCTACGTCAATAATAGAAGCAGAGTATGTAATAGCTATATAAGCCAGTAAAGAATTAGTTTAGTTGCAAAAGCTATTGGAGGAGCTCGGACACAAGCAAGGAAAAATTTCTTTGTCTTATGACAGTTAAAGTGCCTTGCACCTTGCAAAGAATCCAGCTTTTCATTCAAAAACAAAACATATACGAGTTTAACATCACTTTGTTCGTGAGAAAGTGAAAGAAGGAACTATGGATATGCGAAAGATTTATACTAAAGACAACCTTGCAGATTTTATGACAAGTTATCAATACTGACAAATTTATATGGTGTTGATCCTCTTGTAGCCTGATGGAGACTTGAGCAATATGGAAATGGCAAGAAAGAAAGAATAGTGTGAAGATCTGACTGACTGTCAATCAGATCTTTAAGTGAGAGATTGTTGCTGTCGACTTCACCAAAGTTAAGAGAGGATGTTGTCAACTACACATAGTCAGAAAATGCAGGAAGAAGAAGAAGAAGAAGAGAAGCAAGATAGCCAGCTGTGGATAGTTGATCACAGCTAGCTACGTGTATGGAATTAGTTTTCATTCACCCCAAATCTTCTCTTCTTCAATTTAATCTCCACAATTTAAAATGTGTTTCTCCTATTTCTTGAGAGAATTAGTGTTTCTCCTTGTAAAAGAAAGATAAGTTGTAACTCTTAAATTTTTCATAGTAAGGTTTCTTCTTCTTGTCTGTAGTTTTTATCCTGATTTGTTTAGGAGTTTTCTACATAAAAATCTATGTTTATTTCTTCATTACTATTTCTTCAATCTTATTTAGTAATGAACTTGCTCTAATCTGATCAATTTTTACAACACCTAATCATTGTTTTCATCTCGTGATTCATAATTCTTATAAGTTTTAACATTTGGTTCATGGACCAAGAGTTAATCTACTTTGGTTTAATACTCCCAAAAGCTTTGGTTCTTTAAGAAGTATAAGTTTATCCATTTCACCTAAATAGATTCAATGTAAGTAAAGAGTTTCAATATATATTTTGCTAGTCACATCTTGTTGAAGTTCTTGATTGAATTTATCCCCAAAACCCCCTGTTTCTTTGGAGAGCAAATCTTATACCACTTTACTTTAGCATTCTATGCAGTTTTGATTTTTCAAACCAGAAGAAGATCTTCATTATCTTCTCAACATCCTTGATGAGGTTTTGAAGAAGGTGTAAGGGATAACACTAATGAGTGTTGAGATTATTTAGCACTGATGTGATTAGTTATAGTCTTCCAATGAAAGATAGGAGTTCATTATTTTACTGATCAATCCTCTTTTGTATTGTATCATATAGAGCTTGTCAATCTTTGAAAGTGATTCTATTATTTGGTATTGGAATGGGCAAGTGTTTGAATGGAAATTTCTAACAATTAATTAATGAGAGATGGTTACTCATCTCTTGAACATCAACTAAATCATAAAAAGTCAAAATTTTTCTTATCTAGTTACCTTAATCCTCGGCTCTTTTAAAGGCAGAAGTGGGTTCACTATTCGCGAAGATGGTAAAAGACGTGGTGGAGCCGTGGAGGTACATTGCTCTATCCAAGAGACAAAGAAGTTCAGGAAGCCAAAAGCTCTTAGAGAAGCAATGATGAATCTCCAATCGAATGATTCGAAGCCTTTTTGAAATGTTAATTATTGATACCCAAAACATGGCAATGCAAAAAGAAGTTTCACGATGATAAGACATTTCACCCTGCTCATGAGAGGGCTACAGTATTTTGAAAAAAAAAATAGTTTTATGGCGTGCATTGATATTATATTTTAAGGTGAAGCCGTGGGAAATAAAGGTAGAGTTGCCATAAGGCTGCTCTTGAATCAAGTAAAGGTCATCTGATAAAAATTGATCACCTCGAGGTTAAAGGTTCCCTGCCTCCAATAATTATGGTTAAAATATTAACCACGGTTTTGGAAGCTTGATGGCATTGATTGCCTAATACCGCAACATCAGTACACGCATAATTTCACATTTGAGCCCTCTCCAATTCCCAGCCAATGTGATGTGAACAAATTTTCCAACTAATACCAAATCTTCTCTGTAATAAATAGATAGTCCTGACCATTTCGCTTTGACTACTGACAAAATCCCCTGCTACTTGGTTTTGCACTTATATCGATTTGTCTTCCTCTCCAGGCAATCTAAAGCTACCGTTACCTAATCGATCAATTCACATTTAGGGATGATTTAAGTATTTTCAATAAATGTGTTAAAACCTAATTATTATAAATAAAATAATATCATTATATTTAAAAAATGAAGCCATCCAAAGTCGATTTAGACTTTTAATTTCAAAATATTTAACGCCATCTCTGTTTACATTTTCACCACTCTCTCATCGACTTTGACATTACAATTTTTTAGGATAGAATTCTTTATTTAATATTATGATATCTTATTTTATCTTCGTAAGATTTACATAAATAAATAGTTGGTCTTTACCGCAGAGAATAAGAAACCGCAAATATAAAAAAAGGATTCAGACTTCAGTTGTTCTGCTTTACTAAAAGCCTAGGCGGCGAGAGCCGTAACGCTCACTCTGACGTCACTCGCCGACAATTTCACTCATGTGAATATCCATGAAATCCGTGGACAAACTGAGTTCTCCAGGTTTGACTAGGAAAATTCAAAGCCTTCCTTCCTGCTCTGTTGGCGTAATCTTTCTTTCAACTTCATCCAAATCCCCCAGCATTTCCATAGCTCCTTCATTCTTATCTTAATTCTCTGAACTGCTCCATGAAACATCGCTGCTCCTTGTCTCCGCTTCCTCTTCTTCCCTAGATATGAAGAAAGATCTTGCCTCTCTTTGCTCGATTCTATTTGCAATAATTCTATTTTCTCAAGCTGCTTCGGCCAAAGATTTTGTCTTCAATGGCTTCAACAGTTCTGCGAATTCCTCAAATCTGTTACTCTATGGCTCTGCAATCATCGAATCTCAGATCCTTACTCTTACTAATGAAACAGCTTTCACGATTGGTCGTGCCTTATACCCATCAAAGATACCAACCAAAGATAAAAACTCCTCCTATGTATATCCGTTCTCAACATCTTTCATATTCGCTATGGCTCCTTACAAAGGTGTCCTTCCTGGGCATGGCTTGGTTTTTCTTTTTGTTCCATACACTGGCATAGATAATGCCAACTCTGCTCAAAATTTAGGCTTCTTGAATCGGACAAATACTGGTTTATCAAGCAACCATGTGTTTGGTGTTGAGTTTGATGTGTTTTCAAATCAAGAATTCAATGACATCAATAACAATCATGTCGGAATAGATGTGAATTCCCTCACATCGTTGATTGCAACAGAAGCAGGCTATTGGCGTAACGATGAAGCCAATAGCAGCAAAAGTTCATTCAAGACTCAGAAGCTAAATGATGGTAATAATTACCAAGTTTGGATTGACTATGCAGATGCTTTTATTAATGTTACTATGGCTCCGGTTGGTCTGAAAAGGCCTCAACGTCCTTTATTGAGTGTACCGCTCAATCTTTCTGATGTTTTTGAGGATGAGATGTATATTGGATTCACTGCATCAACAGGGCAACTTGTTCAGAGTCATAAGATTTTGGCTTGGAGCTTTAGCAACACCAAGTTTTCGCTAAGTGACAGTTTGATTACTACTGGTCTGCCGTCGTTTGTACTACCCAAAGATTCAATTTTTCGGTCAAAGGGGTTTATTGCAGGAGTTACGGTGGGAAGTTTCCTGGTTATTGTTGGCCTGGCTTCGGTTTCTTTGTTCTTGATTAGGAGGAAGCAAAGGCTGGCGAGGTTAAAAGAGGAAATTGAGGAATGGGAGTTGGAGTACTGGCCACATCGAATTACATACCAAGAAATTGACACAGCAACTAAAGGATTCAGTGAAGAGAGCGTTATTGGAATAGGAGGAAATGGGAAGGTGTACAAGGGTGTGTTGCCTGGTGGGGCAGAAGTAGCGGTGAAGCGGATATCACATGGAAATGACGGCATGAGAGAGTTCTGTGCTGAAATTTCAAGCCTTGGAAGGTTGAAGCACAGGAACTTGGTGGCTTTGAGAGGTTGGTGCAAGAGAGAAAAGGGAAGTTTCATGTTGATCTATGATTACATGGAAAATGGAAGTTTGGACAAGAGGGTGTTCGAATGTGATGAGAGTAAAATGCTAAGTTGTGAAGAGAGGATAAGGATTTTGAAAGATGTGGCTTCTGGGGTTCTTTATCTGCACGAAGGATGGGAGTCCAGAGTGCTGCACAGGGACATTAAGGCCAGCAATGTACTACTTGACAAGGACATGAATGGAAGGCTAGGGGATTTTGGCCTGGCTCGAATGCACGGGCACGGACAAGTAGCTAGCACCACTCGGGTGGTCGGAACAGTGGGCTACTTAGCACCTGAGGTGGTGCGCAGTGGACGAGCATCAGCTCAAACCGATGTCTTTGGTTTCGGTGTATTGATATTAGAGGTAATGTGTGGAAGGAGGCCAATAGAGGAAGGGAAGCCACCTCTGGTTGGTACAGTGTGGAAATTGATGATGGAAGAGCGTTTACTCGATGCTTTAGACGAGCGTCTTAAGGCCAGAGGTGGATTCGACGAGGAGGAAGTGGAGAGAATACTTCACCTAGGCTTGTTATGCACATATCCTGACCCTGGAGTTCGGCCAACAATGAGGCAGGTGGTAAAGGTTTTGGAGGGGAGTAATGAGCCTACTGAGTCCGAGACTGAGGATATGGGGGCGTATTTGCTGCAACAAATGAAGTCTAGGGATTTATGGTTAAATTTGTCTCGAAGTTTTGGCTATTCATCATCATCACATCCAACATTTGCAGATATCAGAAAATCCGAGTCATCTTCAATGTCTCTGTCTTGGTCCAACACCATGGTGGAGGGTAGGTGAAATCTCCACATTTTAAGTCACTTCCCAGTGAGTAGCATATCTTGGTTGTTACAATTTTGTCTCCGTCTGCGTTCGCCAGGTTTTAGGAGTCAAGCAGTCTCGGGGAAGGAGCTGAAGAAGTTGCTACAATTACAAACTGAGTTCAGGAGCATATGAGTTACCAGTATCTACAGAAGCAAGCGTTTTCCTAAGTTTGGGTCGTACATTTCACTTTGGATCATTAGTAGAAACCCATTATTCTTTGGATTCTTCTTTGTAAAAGTTTAGGATGTAAATATGTATAGCAAATTGAATTGCGATGATCGATTGGGGAGTATTTTTGGGACGTATAAATTTCGTGTACGCACTTTGCTTAACCTTCTAAGTTTTAAGAGGGGCTGCTGCTTTTGAGTTTTAACTAAAACTGCTACTAGTCAACCACCAAAAGAATCATGCACTACAACTTCCTGTCGGATGAGGAGCTGTTCCTTTTGGATTTCAAGTTTTAACTGAAAAACCACTGTTAGATAAGTAACATAAGAATAATTCTGTCCATCCTATATTTGTATTGATTACAATGTCCCTTTCCTTATGCTCTTTCTTTAATATATGATCGAAACTTAGCAGATCTAATGAGCTCTCCCTTGAAAATGGACGGGCTTGACATGTTTGGCCCATAAAGCTTTTGCCGCGATTCATCCTTACTAAGTAGAATCGAATGGCTTCCAAATTTTTAGGAAGGAACCATAAGCAACTGGATTTAACCTACTTTGCTTTTATTAACACTTGCTCCTTAGTTTCGGCATGAATTGCTGGGACAAGATTAGTAATGCACCTGGAAGACAAACAATTTTTTAAAATGCAAGGAATTGGAAGTTTAAGGCTATATGTGGTAGGGCGGTCATCAATGGAATACAATGTAATATTATTTTATCATTTAAAGTGAGGATTTATAATATAATGAAATGAAATATAATAGAATGCGAGAGTTTCCATTCTAAATAGTAAAAATGAGTTACTTCTAATTTGGGAGGATTAAGATGAAATGTAAAATGATAAATTTGTACTACCTAATATATCTTCAATAAGTTTTTATAGTACCAATTATACCTATCAATGTGTGTTTTGATCTATTAACATGTGTTTTGTTCTATCAAGGTTAAAATAGTCATTCATTATTATTATATATAAATTATACTTTATTCCATCCATTTTCTAAATAACATTTTACTATATTATATTGGGAACTCTTCCATTTCTCTCAAATAACAATTTTCTAATATTACATTTATTGACATTCCATTCTATTATAAATCATTCCATTGCATTAAAATTCTTACATCTAACCTAACATAACCTGAGTTGAGAGTAAAGCTTAAAAAGTTCGTAAGGTTGAGGTATCTTGTGTTGAAAGAGTAAGTGGAAGTGGAAGTAGAAGGTGGGTGATGTAATTGTTAGGGTAAAATAAGTGAAGAAAATTATTTTAGTTGAAACTATCCAAGTCAATAATGCAATAAGTACACATGCAATCTTGCTCAGCACATCACACATAAATTTCTAGTGAAAATTATTACAATTTAGTTTGCAAAATTTTATTACTAGATTATGTTTAGTAAAGTGTTTCCTGATGTTTAGGATTAAGTTAGGAATAGTATCTTAAGCAATTGTCAGTGTAGTTACATTAGTTTAGCTAATTTGTTTTACAAGTTTAGGTCACTATCTCTTTGTTAGTTTATTTAAATGCTGCCTTGAAATTTGAATTTGTCTTGCATTTTTACATAAGAAATTATAGTGATAAAAAGCTCATTTCAATTAAATACATTTTGTTGTCGTATTCTATTTCTTCCCTCTATTGTCCTAATCCCTTTCAAATATAATAATTGGTAATAAAACCAAATTCAAAGCACAAACCTAAGCACATCTAGATGGTCTTTTAAAAACTTTGTTCAGTCCTCATTCCCAAATATCACTATAATCACATGTGTATATTATTGAAGAATTTTCTAAGGTACAAGGAATATTGGATTATTGTAGACGTTGGAGTTCCTGAACTAATTGTAGGTGTAATAGTTGAACAAAAGATCAAAATAGACAACTTGAGATTGAAGGATCTCACAAGCAAATAATCATCTTTTCTAGGAAATTGATAGGGTTGTGCTTGCAATTATCTTGCTAAAGGAAACCTTAAAGCATATTTGAAATTATATAAAAAAGAAATATCAAGGTATTGCAAGGCATAGTTGTAGCCATTTAAATTAGAATTTGAGACATTGCAAATAAAGAATGAGGAATCTATAACATATTATTTCTCTAAGACCATGGTCATTGCTAAAAAAACTCAAAATAAATGGTCATAGGATGGAATATAATACCATTAGTCAGAAGATACCTAGATTTGTGAGCACCAAGTTTAATTAATTATGTTGTGTTCTCTATCGAAGAGTTATATGACTTTGATGAACTCATTATTGATGAGGTGCAAAATTCTCAACTATTCCAAACACAAATGCAATCAACGAAGTCTGGTTCAAGGGGCAAAAGTACATAAAAAGGTGAAGGAAATAAGGAAGATAAAGGAAATCACTTGAGACTAATAACAATTAATCTTAGGTTGATCAACTGAATTACTCAGGTTAAAGTTTGCTTTACTGATTTGTTATTTTCGCTATTATGTTTGACCCTAATCTAGAGGATTTATGTTAATCTATCTCGAAGTTTGCAATTAACTCTTTTCAATTATGGCAGATATATTCATACACATGATTTCTTAATCTTTATGCTTTGAAATCAAATTATGTAGTGATATTTTGATTCTATTAGAACATATATTAAACATATAATCATAATAGATTAATCAAAACAATTGCATCATATAAAATAATTAAAACATATTGTAGCACAAACTAGGATTTATCACACTTAGACACTTAAGATGTTTAATTACATATGATAGAACATGAAATCAAACATAATCAGGAAGAAAAAATTAGAAAACAAATAGTTCATTATTCTAATTCTTTGTTCTTTTCTATCGAATGTTATTGCAAGGTAAATGTTTGATGTCCTAATCTATTGGATTTTTTGATGATTTCTTTGAGTTATTGACATCTCTGGATCAATATCGCCTCTTTTGAACATTCTCTATGACTGGAATAGCTTCTATAAGTCTGCTATTCTCTTTTGCCTCTACTCATGTCTTTTTATGGTAATCTATAAGGTTTTGAGAGATACAAGGGCTGATAAAAGGGTGTGTGCTGGACCATGTATAATCCAAAATCTCTAGAATTCGCAATTTTGCACAAGTTGAGAGACATACATGGCAATCAGCACAACCATGTATCCCTTATTTGCTTCAAATCTTTGTTTTATGCCGCATTTTTAACCTAATTCTTTTCCTTTTAGTCTATGAAGGTAATTATAAGCTACAAATGCACTTGGAACAAATTAAGTATCAAATATACAATAAAATATAAAATATTAAGAAAATTACATCAAATATGGGTAAATAAATGTGGTCAAATATGCATATATCAAACATTTATACACTTAGGTTTTTGTTTGTCCTCAAGTAAACCATAACCAAAATTATAAATCTTACATCATCTATTGCAACAAACCAGACCACCCGCCCACAAATATTGTTTGCTTTGAGTTGCCCCTCGAGCTAAACCCTCATGGTTTTGCTGTTATTACCCTTGGGAAGACGCGTCTTAGGGAGAGAGATATTCATACACTTATAAGGCATAGTTCGTTCCCCTCTCCAACTAACGTGAGATCTTAAAATCTACCCCCTTAGGGCCCAGTCCTCTTTAAGGCCCAGCCTAGCTGACACAATAGTTTGGGTTTCAACTATAATATTATTTGTAGCAGCCCAAATCACCTACCCACAGATATTGTCCGCTTTGGATTCCAAACCTCTCACGGTTTTGCTCTTCCCACACTAAGGAAGACGTGTCTAATGGGGGAGAGGTATCCATACCCTTTTAAGACATACTTCGTTCTCCTCTACAACCGATGTGGAATCTCACACTCTTCACCCCTTTTAGGGCCAACCTAGCTGGCATAACAATTCAGGTTCTGGCTTTGATACTCTTTGTAATAACCCAAACTACCCATCCACAGATATTGTTCACTTTAAGTCTCGATTTTACACTTCTCACCTTTGGAAAAATGTGTCTATGGGAGAGAGGTATCCATACCTTTATAAGGCATACTTCGTTCTCCTCTCTAATTGATGTGGGATCTCACACTCTTCACCCCTTTTAGGGACAACCTTGCTGGCATAACAATTCAGGTTCCGGCTCTGATACTCTTTGTAACAGCCCAGACTACCCATCCACAGATATTGTTCACTTTAAGTCTCGATTTTACACTTCCCACCTTTGGAAAAATTTGTCTATGGGGGAGAAGTATCCATACCCTTATAAGGCATACTTCGTTCTCCTCTCTAACCGATGTGGAATCTCACACTCTCCACCCTTTTTAGGGCCCAGCCTAGCTAGCACAACGGTTTAGGTACCGGCTCTAATACCATTGTAACAGCCCAAACCACTTGCCCACATATATTGTCCGCTTTAGGTTGCCCCTCGTGCCAAGACCCTCACGGTTTTGCTCTTCCGACACTTTTGAAGACGCATCTATGGGGGAGAGGTATCCATACCCTTATAAGGCATACTTCGTTCTCCTTTACAATCAATGTGGGATCTCACACTTTTCAACCCTCTTAGGGCCCAGCCGAGCCGACACAACGGCTCGGGTACTGACTCTGATATTATTTATAACAGCCCAGACCACTGGTCCACAGATATTAACCACTTTGGGTTGCCTCTAGAGCCAAATCCCTCACAGTTTTGCTCTTTTGACCTCCCGGGAAAACATGTCTTAGGGGGAGAGGTATCCATACCCTTATAAGGCATATTTTGTTCCCCTCTCCAACTGATGTGGGATCTCACAATCCACCTTCCTTAAGGCCCAGTCCTCTTAAAGCTCAGTCTAGCTAGCACAACGGTTTGGGTACCAGCCCTAATAATATTTGTAATAGCCCAGACTACCTGCCCACAAATATTGTCCGCATTGGGTTCTAAGCCCCTCATGGTTTTGCTCTTCTCACACCAGGGAAGACGCGTTTAGTGGAGGAGAAGTATCCATACCTTTTTAAAGCATACTTCGTTCTCCTTTCTAACCAATGTGGGATCTCACACTCTCTATCCCCTTAAAGCCCAACACTTTTTAAGGCCCAACCTAGATGGCACAATGGTTCGAGTCCTGCTTTTGATACCATTTGTAATAGCCCAAACTACTCTCCCACAGATATTATACACTTTGGGTTACCCCTCACAATTTTGCTCTTCCCACTCTTGGGAAGACGCGTCTACAGGGGAGAGGTATCCATACCCTTATAAGGCATATTTTGTTCTTCCCTCTAATCGATGTGAGATCTCACACTCTCCACCCCTTTTAGGGCCCAGCCTAGCTAGTATAATGATTTGGGTACCGGCTCTAATACCATTATAACAGCCCAGACCACTCGTCCACAGATATTGTTTACTTTGAGTTACCCCTCGGGCTAAGACCCTCATAGTTTTGCTTTTCCCACACATGGAAAGACGCGTTTATAGGGGAGAGGTAACCATACCCTTATAAGGCATACTTCATTATCCTCTCTAGCTGATATGGGATCTCACACTCTCCACTGCTTTAGGGGCTAGCCCTCTTTAGGGCTCAACCTAGCTGACACAACAGTTTAGGATCAGCTCTGATACCATTTATAACAACCCATACCACTCGCCCACAGATATTGTCTGCTTTGGGTTGTCTCCTAGGGCTAAACCCCTCACGATTTTGCTCTTCCCATCTCCCGAAAAAATGCATCTTAAGGGAAAAGCTATCCATACCCATATAAAGTGTACTTTGTTTCCCTCTCTAATCGATGTGGGATCTCACAATCTACCCCCTTAGGGCCCAGCTCTCTTTAAGGCGTAGTCTAGCTGACACAATGACTTGGATACCAGCTGTGATACTATTTGTAACAGCCCAGATCACCTACCATAGATATCATCCATTTTAGGTTCCAAACTCCTCACAGTTTTGCTCTTCCCATAATAGTGAAGATGCGTCTAGAGGTATCTATACCCTTTTAAGATATACTTCGTTCTCCTCTTCAACTAATGTGGAATCTCACACTCTCTACCCCCTTAGGGCCCAGCCTAGTTGGGACAACGGTTCAGGTCCTGGCTTTGATATCATTTGTAACAGCCCAGACCATCTGCCCATAGATATTGTCTACTTTGGGTTGCCCCTCGAGCCAAACCCCTCACAATTTTGTTCTTCCCACCCTTGAGAAAGCGAGTCTATGGGAGAGAAGTGTCCATACTCTTATAAGGCATACTTTGTTCTCCTTTCTAACTGATGTGGGATCTCATACTCTCTACCCCCCTTAGGGCCCAACCCTCTTTAGGACCCAGCCTAGCTGATACAACAATTCGGGTACTGGCTCTAATACTATTGTAACAGCCCTAACCACTTGCTCACAGATGTTGTCCACTTTGCGTTACCCCTCGGGCCAAGACCCTCACATTTTTGTTCTTCCCACACTTGAAAAGACGTGTCTATAGGGGAGAGGTATCCATACCTCTATGAGACATACTTCATTTTCGTCTCCAACCGATGTAGGATCTCACAATATTCGCCCCATAGGGCCTAGCCCTCTTTAAGCCCTAGTTTATCTACCACAATGGTTCTAGTACCAGCTTTGATACCATTTGTAACAGCCTAGACCAGTCACCCACATATATTGTCCACTTTAGGTTGCTCCTAGGGCCAAAACCTTTACAATTTTGCTCTTCCTACCTACCGGCAAAACGCTTCTTAGGGGGAAAGATATCTATACCCTCATAAGGCGTACTTCATTTCCATCTCCAACCGATATGAGATCTCACAATCCACCCCCTTAGGGCTCAGCCGTCTTTAAGGCCTAGCTTAACTGGTACAATGATTTGGGCACCAGCATTGATACTATGTGTAACAACCTAGACCACCTGTCCATAGATATTGTCCACTTTGTGTTCCAAGCCCCTCACAGTTTTGCTCTTCCCAGATCAGAGAAGACGCGTCTAATGGGGAAGAGGTATCCATACCCTTATAAGATATACTTCGTGTTAGAGTTATGTAAATTGAGTGCCCTGGAAAGTAAGTGAATTTACATGTAACCTTATCTTCTTCAGTTACAGATTTGTAATGGAAATATTTATTATTAATAAAATAAAAGAGTTTAGTTTTACTTGTGTGATCATTATATATCTAGTCAAAAGATACCAAGATTCTTTTATAAGTAATATATACATACATAGAGATGTATGAGAAACATGTATATTATTAGAATCTAAATTAATTGATTCACAGTTGAATAATCAAGTTAGTCGCTTGATTATTGTTTAGAATATAGTGTTGTGATTTATCTCCATGTAAGTGAAGGAGTTTACTTCAAGGGAATGATGAGTTTCATATCATGATAGTAGTTGACTATCGATAATGGCACTATTAAATGAATCTGAAATCAATTGTGTTTTCAAGAATAAAGTAGGTCGTTACTTTAATCTTAAAACATACAACTTAAGCATTCGCTTATTATGAACTATAATCTTGATGAGTGGTAATGTAACATCCCGTTACTGATAGCAAGGGTATTATGGTAATTGGGACAGACTGATAGGATTGCACTGCATTCGTTGACTGAGCATTCTACTGGCCTCTAATCATAGGGGAATAGGTTTATTGCATATGCATTTATTCATAGGTACATGCATTCATGATTTTCCGGTAATTGATTGAGAGTATGAACTGACTGGATTAACTGGATTGAGGGTTAATTGAGAAATTAGAAAAAAATTGGGTTCAATTGACTGATTTAGAATTGGTTATGAGTGACTGGTAATTTATAGTGGCTTATAGGAAATTTTTGGGAAATTCGTGAGAAAATGCCCGGACCGGAAATATTTGGGTAACTGACTGATCGACTGTATATTACTGAAAGAATGG
>JANZLD010000002.1:47018600-47042199 GCA_026413575.1 Erythroxylum carthagenense
AGACATAAGCCCCCAAATTCTTTAAATTTCAGTCTCTAAATTCCAATGGCTCAACATTTTTATTCCTAACAGCATAATTCTAATTTTCCATTGCCAATTACTCTTAAACCATTCTAAATCAATTATTCAATCCCAATTATTCCTAATTTCTCAATTAAATCACAATCCAACCAATTCATGTTCACAATTAAATGTCGAAAAAAGCCATGAATGCATGTACCTATAAATGCATGTGCAAGTAACTCATTCCTCTATAATTAGAGGCCATAAGAATGCTCAAACCAGTATGTGTAATAAAACCTATTAGCCCGTCCCGAAATACCAAAATGACCTTCCCAACAGTAACGGGATGTTACAAATTATTTTATAGAGAACCCCAAGTAAAAGTTTTATTAGTAGTAATCTAAGTAAATGTGAATCTTAATAGTGTTAAATGGATTATTTGATGTATGGTTAAATTAGCAAGGTTATGAACACATTGATTATTAGTGAGTATTGATTTCAACAAAGAAGTTCCATATAGAGATAAGTTGCAAATTTCGAGGACATTTTATTGAGAGGTAACATTACATTGATGCTAGGCTAGGAATTGTATATACTAGACATGGCTGCTCATAAGAAAGAAATTCCAGATTAACTCACTCACCAATATATACTATACTTTTGAGGAATCCAAAGAGGTAGTATGCCTTAAAAGTGCTATATGATTGAATAGTAAAGTATATGTTCAAATGCTTGTTAAATCAATAAGTTAAGGCTAAGTGCCAATGAATAAAAAAAAGGTTCAGCCACTCCCTATTCAGGAATGGAAATGGAAGCGTATTATGAAGGATTTGATGGTAGCAATTTCGCGAAATCTAAGCAGATATGTTAGCATATGAGAGATAAAGGATCAAATTACAAAATCTACCCAATTGCTAACTATCCAAGGTAAGTATCCTCTTTGAAGATTAATCTGTAAGTGATTGGAAGTATATAGTTACATAAAGTATTGGCATATGAGGATGAGATAGATGAAATAAAATTGGTTAGACTGAACTAGTTCAAATAACCACAAATAAGATCAAAAGTATATGAGTCAAAGTGATAGTATCTAAAATCGACAACAAAGCTAGGTGTGGAAATGGAGAAAGAATTTGGAGTTTAAAGTTGAAAAATCAAGGAATTTTTACAGATATCATCATGGAAAGGAATAGTCTGTTTTAGACAATATCATAAAGCTAAGCCCACGATATATTGGTCCCTATAAAGTGATCGACAGAGTGGAAGCACAAAGAATGGATGCAAAGTCAATATCCATATTTTTTAGATGACTAAATTTGTCTCAAATTTTGAGGACAAAAATTTTATAGGGACGGGAGAATTTGTAATATCCTAGTTCGATCATTGTATTATGTAATATGTTCTATACGCATTTTATAAAGTATGCTCTATTGATGGTGTACTAGAGTAATTTAAGCATTTAAATGCATTATTAAGGTTATAACAAAGATCACGGATAGACTAGAGATGGTTTTGGGCTTGACCGAAAATTTCTCAAAAAATTTCTAAAAACACCAAAAACTACAGACTAAGTCTGAACATGCTTTAAAAGTTCTGAAATTTGCTCTAAAGATTTAAGTGACACTTTTGAATGGATTTTGAATGATTTTGGTGAATAGTATTTTTGGATGAATATTGAATTAGGGTGAATAGTATTTTTGGATGAATATTGAATTACGGTGAATAGTATTTTTCACTTGAATAGTAATTTTGGGAACCTAACCCTGAAAATTTGAAAAATACTCAAAATAGGTATTAGAGTTTAATGCTACTGAAATGGATTGAAAATAAGCTTGATCAGATGAATTTTGGGATTTCTGAAAGTTTATGGTTAAAATGCCCTTTTTGGAAAACAATGGCTATTAATGATTTTAAACCCATTCGAATTGTTTTAAAAGAATCCAATCAATTAATATTGAGCCTAATTATAGTATTTCATGGTCAATTTGATGGTAAGATGGTTGCAGAATATTTTCAAAATTTAATTTGGTTAGTTGATGAATTAAATTCAATAAAGGGCAATTTGGTCTTTTTAAATGTCATTAAGGGTAATTTGATCTTTTTACATGAGGTGAGTAGATTAATGAGTCATTAAAAGAGGACCAATTGGATAGTGATATGTGTAATGCACTAAAGAGTATAAAAGGGCCAAAGGAAGACAATTTGCTTCACTCTATCATCAAAAACATAAGAGACCAACCAAAAGGAAGAAAAGAAGAGAGAAGAGGGGACGTTCGAGCAAGGAGGGAGAAGAAGGGTGCAGCATTTTTCATGATTTTTGAGCATAAATTGGAGAGATCTTGATCAATTGGAGGTACTCATCAAGTACCCAAGAGATAGGAAGATAAATTGGTAAGTTTTCCTATCCTAAATTTCTAGTTTTGGGGCTTTTGAGTGGGATAGATTCCTATAAGATAAATGATGATTTTTGACTTTCCATGGAGTAGATAATGAGTCTGGAAGCATTTAAGGGTTAAATATGACAACAAAAGAGTTATGTTTATTGAAATTTTATCATTGGTTTTCAATTCACTTGAACCATTCCTATTGTTTTAACCACAGCTGTTCCTACAGGCCTTCAAATTGTATGATTCTAGTTGAAGCTGAAACCTAAGATATAGTCCTAAAAATCTCTAGAAGAGACCTACCCCTAATTCTAGTTGAATGATACTGAAAATTGAGATTGATTATGGTAACCTAATATTATCCCTATGTTGAAGCAGCTTGTGATATTTGGTACATGTCTCATGATTTAGAAGTTGAAATGGCATGATTTTTAATGCTATAGAAACTAGAGTCATAGTGGAACAAATTTCTAGAAGACTTCAAAATCTAATTTAAAATGTAAGAGTTGTTTTTGCCTTTGGTACACTGCTAGGCTTTGTATATGTTATTATACCGATATATTTATGGCGATTATCTTATTATGGGTAAACGATGTAGAACTGGCTCTGTGTTAAATAGTCATGGGTAAGCGATGCAGAACTAGCTCTATGAATTTAGCCCTAATGTACCATAAGGTAAAGAAACTAGCGATGGGCTATGTTGAGTAAGAAAAATCATGAAATAATAATGCCACCACTATTTATTTTTAAAAGTAATTTGAGAGGAACTGTTGTGGTTGGCTTATTTTATAAATTTTTTTAGAAAACTGACTATCACCACTGTTTATTGATTAAGGAAAAAAGGAAAAGAAAATGGAAACTTTTATATGATGAGTTTAATTACGGAATAGCCTTTTTAAATAGTATTTCAAAAAAATTGAAATTTTGTTTTACAAAATGTTATTTAAGTACCAATTGTTATGATGCATGAATGAATTCTTATGACAAGTATTTTACCATGAGCTTTACTACTATATAGGAATATTTTAGTTATGTTGCTATGAAAAATTTAAATTTTTAGTAAACTGATTAACACTTACTGACCTCGTTTAGCTCACCCTTATTTTTATTTTTTTAGCAAACCACCCCAAGTATGAATTTAGGTGCTCTAGTAATTAGGACTTTGCCGTATGATTAGTTGTATTGTCGGTGCCATTATGCTTACGTTATCTTTATTATGTATGTGTTTGCTTGAAATTGGCTTAATTGTTTGTATATATATTGTAAAGACACTTTTGGAAAGGGTTTAAAAGTTTGATCTTGTAAACATATTTGGGATTGTAAATCTCTTTTTCTTAATGAACTATGAGGGCTTTGATCCTCAATGATGATTTTAAAATGTTGAGAATTGTATGTTTGTGATTGCTTACGATGTGGACTTGAGGTCCCATTCCAAAAGTTGACATGGTACATGAAATATTCAAAGTGTTTTAAAATATGTTATGCAGGTTTTTGAAAATTTTGGGGATGTCAAAATGTAGTCGTTGTGCTGTCAGTTTTTAATAAAATAATAAAAAATTTCCCACTATTTTCTGTACTTTTAAATTTTAGAGTATAAAAGGTTTTTAATAACTGAATGGCTTGGCTTTGAGGAAACCCTTTAGTTGAGTTAGATGTCAATTAGAGGGCTACTGTGGAGTCATTAGGAGGGCTCCATTCGAATTCCAAAAGAGGAGCTCTGAGATGGGTCATTTTAGGGTCTTTATATTCAATCAATTTTGGTTTCCATCCTTCTTTGACATTCATTTTGGCTGTCGATCTTGGTGCTTTGCACATCCATTAACATATCTAGCTTGGAATCCAAGGATCCAAACTGATTGTGCAAGAAACTCGATAGACCTTGTGCTTTCATGTTATTTCCTGCATTGTTATTCCAAGAATAATTTAGGTAGTTCTATGCATTACAAAATAAACCTAACTCTGCACAACTAATTTTATACTAGGGGTGAGTGGGGATTGTATCCATAGAGAGTGTTTACAAAGCTTTTGTAATGAAAGGAATCAATGTTTGGGATATGGGGGGTTTTGGTTGGAATCAAAAGGCGAAATAAAGTAAAATTGAACTAAAAAATAATTCAAATTAAATTGTGAAAAAATGATAAAAATGATGAATGAGTTTGGAATCTGGTTCTTAGATCAATCTCGGCCTACACACAATTAAACATACTTTACTGAATTGTTGATTTCACACCTTTTTTCGAAGCTATTAATCGTACGTTAACAACAAGCTTTTTTAACCCCAATTTTTCCTTAAGTCCTGTTTAATTAAAATAAGCTCTTTAACTAAACCTAGCTATTGAAAAACCTGGAACAAGCTCTTTAGATTTAGTAAGATAGTCATATTAAAAATTAGGAAAATAGATTAATCTAGGCATCAATCGCACAAGCTTGGGTCATTTTACTATGGTACATTATCCTTAATGATTCAACACCATTAGTTGCCACAAATGAATCCAAAACATAAATATTACGTATTTTATTTGAGATTCTAGTGATGGGTTTACATAAAAACAATCTAATGAACCCATTCAGATCATCTTTATACAAATACCCAAATCAATAAATATAGAATAACATAAACAATGCATAAAGAGAGAGAAGTTCAACAACATACAATGAAGATATGCCCAAATATGATCCTCGGCTTCGATTTCCCGTCCAAACTGAAAAAGGAAGATTAGCCCTCCATAGATGGCCAAAAAGTAGGAGTTCTGTTGCCCTTTTTGTTCCAAAATTGATCCATCCTTCATTTGGCCTTCAAATGTCTATTTATGTGAAAATTTAGGGTTCTGGGAAGATGCATAGTTAGGTGCACGACCATGCATCCAATCATGCATTACCAAAAAAATGCATCTTTCAAAATTGTGCATGGTCATGCAATTGGGTACACAACCGTGCATCTTTCACTGTATGGTGAATTCTTCATTTCTTACATGTTCTTGCCCCATCTTCACTCTAATCCATTTCCCTCTTGTTCCATAAAGAAAAATGAGTTGAAATCAAGATAACCATCTCAAGGAATGTGCTTTTAACTCATTTTAGCTTTTGAACTTCCAAATTGTTCCTAATACAAAATATGAACTAAAATGAGTATTGCAAGCATTTCATAACAATAATCATCAAGTGTTAAGGATTGAATGTATAAATAATTAAGTTGTACAACCCCAAACTTTTTCTTTCACATGTCTATAAGATTTCATTTCGTGTGAATGGTGTTTTTGAGTGAATGTAAATTTTATTTTGCTAAAAGGTGAATTGGGAACCCAACCCTAAATGATTTGAAAATACTTGAGAAGAGTATTAAAGTCAAATTATGGGTAAGAAAGATATTGAAGTTGACAACTACGGAAATAGACTAAAAAAATAAATTTGATTAGATGGATTTATCATAGATTAAGATTAACCTTGTTTTAAATTATCGTGGAGTAAATTGAAATCATTTTCAAGCTAAAACATAAGGATATAAACCAAGTAAACCAAGTGTGAGAGAATTAGTCATAGTTAAGGATAGTTAAAGTAAATCAATCCAACATATATGTTGATATGTTTAGATACAACAAGTTAATAAGTGGACATGGAACTTCTACCGAAATTGGATAGATTTTTCTTAAGCCACTTAATTATTTTGGAAAAGAAATAATACATGTACATGTGAATTAGCCTTAAGTGCCAACTATCATGTACATGAAGAAGTTCTTATTATTTTCAAACAAGAATGCATGAAAACCTCATGCTGCCTACATTTATGGAGTAGATGTGAGGGACGTAAAATTTATTACATGTGAGAACAATTCATGGTGTGGATGTGTCCATTTTGGTGAGACAAAATCAAAACAACTTATTATATGTAGGAGACAAGAATTGCTGTGGATGATGTAAAGAGTTAATGGATTAATTAAACAAAGACGATAAGAGCTAACATAATGGATAGCTGTTGGAAACTATCCTTGTAATGTGTTGGACAACCCTCTTCAATATATAACCTGTACAAAGATGATAGAGGAGCTACTCCACCTTCATTCCATCGAAGTTTTACTTCCCTTTTAGACCAGAATTGATGATAAATAATTGTAGCTGCTCCATTCATGCATAGATCTTCCAAGTTATTTCCTTTAGGAAATAATTTCTATGTGGTGCTTAAGCTTTCAACCGTGGAAAACATCTTTATCAATGTCTACTACATGAAGGGAAAAGATGGACAACACGTTACCACCTGATTTTTGTATGCTAAATAACTCTTGTCCATCTTCTTTAGATGGTCATGTGAATGCTTAAGCTAGGAACATGAATTCCCTTAGTAATTGCATGAATGTTTTACCTAATTGCATGGATAAATGGAGAGAAAAAAAACATAGCAAATGGAGAGAAAAATAGCATGTATATCCATATCTTATGTATGTTGTTCAATGGTTATTAATTGGCAGTATGTAGATACCTTATATGTGGCCCAATGGCTGTTCAATGGCAGCATGTATGTTGTACATAGTTTAATGGTTCAATGCAAGGATAACAACTTGTATACACTATGTAAGTTATTTAAATGGAAATAAGACAATATGTATAAATTATGGACGTTAATTAATGGCTGTTTAACGGTTGAATGAAAAGAAAACAAAATTTTAATCTTATTAAATGCTAAGATTCGGCTAAGCTCTTTGTCATTAAATTTGTCGAACAAGGTGGTAAATTATGGATGTACTTGGCAGGTTTTAGGAACCCTTCAAGGGTTTCCCTTATAGTTGAGTAAGATAATAAAGCTTTCCCGTCACCGTAGACTCAAGATTAGTAAAGGAAAAGCACCATACACATGAGGGTGGTTAACGATAAACGATAAACTGTGAGTGTATCTTTAAATTGATTTTGTAAATATGGTTTTTACCTTATTATAAAAGTATGTTTATGAATAATTTCATTAGTGCTACGACTTGAATTTTAAAGTCAATCTTCTTGCGGTTTATAGATGCTTTGATTTAGCATTGAATTGAGATTTGGATGCACTTGGAAGCTAATAAGATGTACACATGTTTTGAGTTGGCATTAAATTGAAATTTGCGTATGCTTTAAATTGGCCTGGAAATGGATTTTAAATATGATTTTAATTGATATTAAAATGAGGCGCGCTCATGTATTAATTATGATTTAGCCTATGGTACATCATTAGGTCTTTATACATATGATTATATTGACTAGAGTAAGTCCTAATATGTATGGTGGTGTTTGGGGGGCGTCTGTCACTAGCATGGGTGGTGTTGTGTTTGTTAGTATGTCCTGTAAGTCACCCTCTGAACATGTGGAGTATATATTGTGCTAGCACTGTTGCGGGTAAGCGATACAGAATCAACTCTATAACCACTGGTTTATATATAGTGCTAGCATTATTATAGGTAAGCGATGTAGAATCAACTTCATAACAATCGTTATAAAGAGGATAACTAGGTATGGGTAAGCGATGTAGAACTAGCTCTGTGGCCTTACACCTAAGGGTACTAGATGGAAAAGAAAATTAGTGATGGCTATGTTTTAAAAAAAGAAAGAAATTTTATGGAAATATTGACTTCCTTCACTGTTTATTTACAAAGAAAGAGGAACTTGATCTTAGAAAAATATGCATGTTTTGTTTTACATGTGCATTAATCTTGTGAAAAGAAAAGAATATGTTTTGTAAGAACATTGGTTATTACTTGAAAAGAAAAGAAATTGTTTTCTTTTATGGAGGTTAATATTTGTATAAATGTTTTTAATAGAAACCAATAACACTCATTGAGCTCGTTTAGCTCACATTCTATTTTTTGTTTTTAAATAAAACCTCCCATGTGCATGCTTATGGGCTTTAGTAGTAGGGACTCCACCTCGTGAGTGGTCAATTTTATCATATGCTACTGTGCAGGCATTTTCTTTTTTCCTTGTACATATTTTTTAAAACTATTGCATATCCTTGAACATATTTTGGAATGTACATTTGTGTAAAGAATGGATGTGTATAAAGGCTTTTAATGGAATGCATGATTTTGTTTTAGCTTTTCAAGTTTTATTGATGTAACTGTTTGAGACTGCATTTGAGTGGATTTGAAGTGCACAATTTGAGTTAAGAAATTGATGTGATAATAGAAGTGTTTTAAACTTTACAGGGACTTTGAAATTTTTTGGATGTCAAAATATAATTGTTGTGTTGTTGAAATTTTTAATAAACCAAAAAAGAACTCCACAGTTTACATTTATTATTGTTGAGTTAAAGCTTTTCCTTAACAAGGGCAATAGGCTTAGCTTCACAAGAACTTTCTAGTTGACTCGAATATTGACTAGAGAGCCATCTTAGAGTGTCGGGTACGTTGCCTAGTCATTATAAGATAAGGGCCTATCATAAGCACACATCATTCTGTCACCACAGATTATATGAGTTCAACTCCAATCCACGTGAAACTTTTTTAGGTTCTCTGGGTATATAATGGTGGGTTGAAATTCCTTTACTTTATGAGAATTCTTTATATCTTTGTTCTTCTTTTGACTCTTATCACGATCCTCTTCCTCATTTTGAAGTCTGGCATCTGCTTGTAACTCCTTTCTGCTTCCAAATGTAATTGCTTTCATGTGCTCATTAGGATTGGGTTTAGTGGTATTTAGTAGATTCTCCATTTGACTTTCAACTAATATGGTTGTCAGTTGGTTAAGTTGAACCTTTAAGTTACATATGAATGTCTGTTGTCTCTAATTGTTTGCTTTTAATTTCTAAATAACTTCCACTATCATTTCATCCATAGTTAGCTTCTTGGTTTGTGATGCTTGCTACTAATTGACATTCTTGTCCTTAATGATCTAACTTGTTCACTTCACACTACATCTCCCTTCCTTATGAAGCCTTAGTCAATCTAACAATCTTCTTGCTCAGGGCCTCCATTTGATTAGCCAACTACTCCACCGTATCTACTTTGTATACTGCCGATGGCCTCTTTGTTTATGCTCTAGTTGAGCACCACTGGTAGTTATTCATAGCTATGTCTTTTACGAACTCTTGGGCTACTTCATGTGAATTCTATTGTTAGGTTTGACCTTAATAAGGAGGATTTATGTCATCCAATCTGTAAGATTGCAATCAACTCCTTTCAATATGGTGGATCTATTCATGCAAGGATTTCTCATTCTCTATGCTATGAAATCAAATTATGTAATAATATTTTGGATCTATTAAAACATATTGTAAACACGTAATTGAATTAAAATAGATCAATCAAAACAATTTCATTAAATAAAATAATGAAATACATGTTATAGCATAAACATAGGACTAATCTTACCTAAACATTAAAGAAATTTAGTTACATATGATAGAAGACGAAATCAAACATAACAGAAAGAAATAACCCATAAGGGTTGTAGACTCTAACATGGTCTTTTCCAAGCCTTATTTGCCCCATTTCTTTATGTCCCAAGCTTGCATTTATGGAAAAGATAGTCATTTACTTTAGAAATAATCCACAAAGGCTGCATAATGGATTTTAATACCAACTTATAGCAACTCCGAAGGAGGGTTAAGTATCCCATCCATGAGCACCTCCTGGTAACAAGTTTATTTCTAATAAGGGCTGAATCGAGTTCACTTTTACATAATATGGTAGGTTGATTTGAAATCTATTAACCTATAATGCAAGGATTTTAAGGGAAGCATGTCTTTGTACTGTTCAGATCTAGAAATTCATCTTCCTAAATTCCATTTTCCCCCTCAATTGGACCCTCCTCCCTATTAATTTGCCACCACTTCCCCTATTGATCATTAGCGAGTTTGTCTACTATTAAGCTCCTACTGCAGCTGGTAGAGGACCAAGTTCCACCATTTTTGTTCTTACTTTGACTGATAAGGAATTAGCTTCCACCTAAATCTTTCCAAAAATGGAAAACAGTTTAGGGTAATTTGGTAAAAAGCCTAGAGAGAAGTCAAAGAAGCATAAAGTTGAAACAAGTGTTAGAGTAATGAGATGGAAATGAGCTTTGTTTTACTTCTAATTAAATCATAAGTAATTTCTTAGGAAAATAAAATTAATAGGTATATAACATATTAGTTGCAATGTTGGCATCTAAACTTATTTGGGATGTCATGTATTCCAACATAATTGCGGCGTAATGTCTAATTAATGGACATGTGATGGAGTAAGTCTTTTTGATAAAAGTTATTCCGCTTTCCTAATGTTAGGGGATGAAGTGATAACATAGTTAATGGTAAGGGCCTTTTTAGACTTTTTATTAAATGTTAAGAGGTAAGTTAGACCTTTTGCCAAATTTTCAAATCTAAGCATAGATGGTGATCTTAATGAGGTGTTACATACTGCAAATTCTAGATTTCTAAATATATTATGAAAATTTTATATTATTTTTAGGCTAAATTTGATTATAGTTTAAGTTTCAAATCTAATCTAATTTTAAAATTTGGAGCTAGGATCTTTGTTGGGACACAAATTTAAACATTTCAGATTTAATGCTTTAGGGTTTGCAAATTTTACAAAAAAGCGATCTTATTATTTAAATTTAATTATTTAGGATTTGAAATTTTAATTTTAAAATTAAATATCAATAATAATCAAGCATAAAATCAAGTAATAGAATTAAACATTGCTGTAATACCACTATTAAAACATTATATCAAGATCTGATGATGTATATAACGAAATAACTTTTTCTTTTATTTCTTAAAAGCCAATATTATTTAAATTTTATAACAAGATTAACACAAAAAACATATTAAAGTCTGAACCATAACTTGTGCCTTCTTGTAAAGCTTGATCCTTTATTGTCATTTCCCTCAAACTATTTTTGAAATTGGCTCATCATAACTCCTATAGTTACACATGTTACTAAACTCTAATGGTATCCACAGAACATGCTGAGAGAATCTATATGTAATGTAGAGAGGGTAAGGCAAGAATGCTACCCCTTTTAGTACTTAAGCCCATTTATAATAGGTTTGAACTTTTAAGTAATTTAATTTAAATAAAATTCTAATTTTAATTAAACTTGAAATAGAAATAAAATTAATTATAATTAAATATCAAATAGCTCTAATTAAGATATAATATTTCATATTAATTTGTATTTATTAAATGTCTTATATTTAATCAAAAAGTTCCTCACATTTTATAATCAAATTCAACATGATTAAAACACATTTTCTTCTCTTCACCCTATTCTTTGTATGTGAACCATTAAGATAAAAATATAATAGTAATGGACATAAATTATAACCTTATATCATGTTTATGATTAGACATAAAACTCCTTTAATTCATCTTTAATTTTATAATTAAATGATTTATGTTCATATATGAACATTAAGGTTTAGTAATGCATCGTAACTAACCAAATATTTAGGAATGTCAAAGTAGTTTCGATAAACCTTTATGTGCACAAATTTTATATTTAATTCAATCTTTTCAACATACAATATTTTGATTAAAGATAGAATTTGAGTTAATATTTACTCTATTTGAGTCCAATCATATTATTTTTCTATTATTAGTAATTGATTCAATTAATGATAGTTGAAACCATTTTCAAAGTGTCATTCCACCTTAGTTAAGAATTTTTTGATTTAATAATAACAAAAATAAGGGAAGATTATCCTTAATCATTTTAGAGTGATGAATCTTGTATAAATCACTTAACTACCTCCATATAGTTCATGTTATATTTGATGCCTACTGGTTGAATTACCTTTAACTAGGACAGGTGTAACACACCACTCCCATAGAGCATATGTCTGAACATGCTAGAGAATACTCGAAAACATACTCTATGAAAATGGTACATTAGGACAATCAAACTAACCCATTAAAGGCATTAAACATATCATAAGCATTATAAATGTTCAATTCTCCCCATTTCATTTACAAACATAAAAGTCACATATCATTACAATTCACAATTCACATATACATTACACAACATTTGTTTAAGTTCAATCTCAGTACCAAAAATATAACATGAAATGGGATGCTAATACTTAAGACTCTAACTAGACTCCTTAGATTCAACTAATTAGGCCTTTGAGCCATTTCTTGTCCCTAAAATGCAAGTACTAGACTTCTACTATATAACCTTAATAGCTAGAACTCCCTTGAACCTGAAAAATAACATTGCAATTTTGATGAGTTTGCGAACTCAGTGAGTTCATAGATGCATTCACTCAGGTCAGATTATAAAAAGTATATCATATCATCTAGTATTGAATACCACATCACATTTGATCATACTTCAACAAGTACATCAAGTTTATCATACTTTCACAAGCATATAATAACACATTTTCCATTAACTTCAACTATAATTCACTATTTCAAATCAATTCAATAATCAATTTCAATTCACTCAATTGATGCATGTAGTGATGAATATGCAAATGTATATGTGTTTCCATTCTGATTTTTTGTTTTGTTATGACTAAGTGCCTATCAACCTAATTTACTGTCCCGTATTTGTTATAGACACTGAGATCATTTATGGCCTGTATCTGTTGTGGATACTGAGTCCACGTCTCTAAGCTTGAGGCTCTTTTTCACAATCATGAGCTCAAAGCTCTTTTCCCACATTAATCACTCTAGTCACAACTCCTTTATTAGATCATGCTTTTCAATGTGATGAGATGCATCATTTTATATCTCATGTTTTCATTTTAGTATAAACATGCCATACATCAAGCTCCTTTGATCTAAGTCCAGCATTTATCAATCAATTGTAAACACATTTCAGATTAAACATTCAATTCGTACAGAAGCATATATCATTGAGTTTACACATCTAAGTTAACTTACAGTACACGCTAGAAAAGCTATTGCCTTGATGATCTGGCAATGTCTAGATGTTGTTGATCACCTTGTGTGTCTATCGTCATGCAATACACACATAGTTCATAAATCACTAATTTGTTTAATCATATGAATATATAATCATACACATGTATTTGTGACACATTTCAAAGCATGCTCAATTGACTTTTCAAGTATATATTCTTATACACATTTCTTGACCATTCAAACATTATAGATTGTATACAACTAGTTTGCAATCAGGTTTATACATTAATTAAGTTTGATTTACTCCAAATTCATTAATCATACATTCACCAAACTTTTTTAGCAATGTATAATCATACAATTTCCTGATTCTCATTCATCCATATCCAATGTCCTTAAGATCATGTTTGCATTCATAAGAACACCTTTACTCCTTTGACAACTCATAATGTCTAAATTTGGATACATAGATATCAACATAGCCCATTATTTAAGTTATGACATCAATTGACAACTTAAACTTATTAAGCTCTTTAACCGATTAATCAAGCAATAATTTAGGTTCATTCTAAGCCTTATTCAAGAACAAACACACCAATTTAGAGTGAAATTTCCTTAGCTTGTTAAACATGTACATAAAATAGAAATTATCAATCTAGAACTAGGCCTACAATCATGGGGGAACTTGCCACAATCATGACAGAAGGCAAGCAATCAGGCCACAATCATGCATAGTCTTTCTTCCTCAATTCTCCATGAATTTCACATACTTAGAGACTTCATTAGAATTTTTTTAGAATTCATGTCCTATAAAGCTACTTCATTTCATGCTAGTCTAGCTTTTATATTGGTTACACTAAATCTCACAAAAATCTACTCATTTGCTTCATTACCATTCACTTTATACCATCATACATGCAGTCCTAACTTTTCTAGATTTGAAAACACTTTGTTAACTCCTATCTTTAGCATTAATTCATTATCAATTATACTTTAAATCCCAAATTAAATAATCTATATAACAACCCATAAACCACTATTATAAATCATCCAAAAACACAATACCTCTTTCATTCATCGCTTTCCAGCATAATGTCAATACTAATACCACATTCAATCTATCCCTAATCATTAATCATAATTTTTGCTAACACATACCACAAAGATTAGTATTTCACTTACTTGTTCAAGTAAAATGCCACCTCAATGTTTCAAGCCTACTTTGCCTCACATGCATGCAAGATCATCTCAAGAACTTTAACGGAATAGGATGAGTTCCAGCAGAGATAAGAAGAAGACAACAGAATATAACTATCTTTAAGAAGAAATTGACAAAGGTTTTGAGTTCGTAATGGACAGAATTTAAAGCAAAAACTTAAGATGTGAGGGAGAAGTGAGTTTTAGCAGTGAGAGGAAGGAGAGGGAAAGAAAACAGTGGAAGCATGAAGATGATGCTGGAAGTGTCTATGTTGGTGTAGGTGTAAGAATAGTTAAAGGACATTTGTTAAAAAAACAAACTTAACACATGTCCACTCTTTAAGCAGCCACATTTCACTTAGCTCCTAGGCCTTTTGTCACTTAATTATGCTGCCATATGTCACTTAATTTATAGGCTTAGTCATCCTAAATTTCCATATGTTAATTATCTTACCACTTGAAAATTTTCCTAATCTAAATGTACATTTTAATCAATCAATCTTCCAATTGTTACAAATAACTCCAAATTACTAATTGTAATCTATCAATTCTTTTTATTGATAAATCAAAATGCAAGACATTAGAAATGCACAATCATGTCATAATTATTTAGAAACTTTCATATCTCAGAATATGTCAATTAAGTGCAATTTTTCTAAATCAACATTCGTGTGTGTGTATGCTCATGTTATACATGTGAGAGAAATCATAAAATCATATCCTAAATACACCAAATTCATTCTAATATGATGTAATTCATGAGACTAAGTAATCTAGCACTCTAAATCTCAGTAGTCTTGTAAATTGACTATTACAATAGGTCATAAGTAGTATCCAAACATAATAATCCACATTTGAGATACTTTGGAGATTCCAAGTCAAAAAATCACTTATACAATCGTCAAAATAAGAATTTCTGTAGACATATAAGTATAGTTTCCAATGAAATTTTCATTTATGGTCAGTTTATTAAACTTGTTCTCTAACAAGCACCCACACCTTTATTCAAGTAGTCTATAAGATCAGCTACTTCCTTCATAAGGAAGAACATAATTTGTTCTAGTCATTTTACGTTCTATCAATGTCCAATCTCAATAGAAAAATATCAATGAACAGTTAAGGATAATTCATAAATGCAATATATATCTTATAATTATGATCTCATTATAATTTTATTTACAATGTACATTTATCATATAGACTTTTGTCCTATATATAAATATGTATAAGATAAATAATTTCTTAAAGTAAAGGTTAATTACTAAAACAAATCTTAAACTTTGCATAGCTTTGCACTTATAGCCCAAACTTTGAAAAATAGTAATAAAATATTTGAACTTTCAGTTTTTTAAAAAAGTAGCCTAACATTAGACTTTTCATTAATGAAGACGATGTGGCAAGGCATGTTAATTGTATTAAGTTACATGCAAGATGCTAGGTGTAAGTGAAATTCCAGATCATACTATAATAAAATAAAATTAATTAACATTAAAGAAAAAAATGACCTATCGTGCGAAAAAGAAGATAAAGAAGAAGAGAGGTTGAGCTTTATATGTGATGGTTTTTATTGAGCTATATATTTTTAAAACTAATTTCTCACTAAGACAACTAACTCAACTAAATCAAATTATCACTTTAATAAAGGTTTTAAAGAGAGAGAGAGAGATGATGAAGTCATCAGTGCTTTAGCAGAGCTAATTGATACTTTTCTAATATCAATTTTTAAATCAACCGCAAGTGCTTGACGTAATTGTAGCTAGCAAAAGCAAGTACGAATCAAATCCCATAAAGACAATGATTACTAGTAATTACCATTATCCTATTATCTAGTGTAAGAGTAAGATTGGTTTTAATAAATAAACTAATACTAAAACATGCAAAATAAAGAAGGGAGCAATAATGAGCAAAGAATAAAGAAAATAACTTAGAAAGCAATCAACATGAATAATTAGTGCCTAGGTGATGAATCCCCTTAAAACCTTTAGATAACTAAATTTTTATTATACAATTGTTTTATTGACTACTGGACTACGGAAATTCCTATCTTACGTTAATAATCCACTTAAGACCACTAACAACTAATTTTAGATTTATCAATCAAAATTATTCAGATTAAAGGTTATAATATTGCTTTTCTAATTTGTAAATTCAACTATTAGGTTTGAACCTAATCTGGAGGATTTATATTTACTTATCTCTAGGTGCAATCTTCAATTATGGTAGATCTATTTATACATAGGATTTCTCAATCTTTTTGTTATAAAATCAGATTATGAACTAATCTTTCAGATCTATTATAATGTATATTAAACACATAATTGAATCATAAGAGATAAATCAAAATAATTGATTTAAATAAAAGAATCAAAACTTATTGTAGCATAAACTAGGGGTCATCATACCTAGAGTTCAAAATCATACCTAGAGTTCAAACATAAATAAAGAGAAAAATGAATAGAAAATGAAGAATTCATAATTCTGAATTTCCCAACTTTTCTATCAAATTTTCTTGCAATTTTAAGGGTTACCGTTGTAATTTGTTATATTTTTTGATGATTTCTTCACGTTTTCCACATCTCTAGATCAATATCATCTCTTCTGAACAATCTCCACATTTAGAATTGCCTTTGTGAGTTCGCGCTCCCATTTTTGCCTCCCTCATGTCTTTTTATAGTAATTTTTAGGGTTCAAGGAGATACAAGATTTAATACACGTGCATGTACTAGACCATGTATTTCCCAAAAACTCTAGAATTTGTGATTCTATATGGGCTAAGAGATGTATATGGCCATAGACATGGCCTTGTATCAATTATTTGCTTCAAATCTTCATTTTATATCGCATTTTCATCTGAATTCTTCTTTTAATCCATAAAGGTAATTATAACCTATAAATGCACTTGTAGGAAATTAAGTACTAAATATATAACAAAAGTATAAAATATCAAGCAAAATTCATTAAATATGGGTCTATAATTATAGTCAAACATGCATCTATCAAACATCCCCACACTTAAGCTTTTGCTCGCCCTTAAGCAAACCATAATCAAAATTATAAATCTTACAACCTTAATCCTTTATTAATCTTATCCTATACATTCATACTACAAATCATCATGTTATATTAATCAAATTAACATATAAATAGAGTCAAATTATCCTAAAATTATCTTCCTAAGTTAATATTAATAGTAATCACATCAACATTCACATTGAAATCAAAAGCATAAACCTTTATACCCACCAAGATTTCACTCAATACACTTAATTGTTTAAGGTGAAAGTGCTAAACTCTCAAATCAGTGCATAGTAGAACTCTTACCATAGGTTTGCAATTTTATCACATCTCCATCTCTTATATAAAATTAAAACAAAAATCAGGCTTTATACAGGTTCTAATGGGGCTTAGGTGCAATATGGTTGGGATAATAAATAGGGTTGAATTGAAGGAAATTTACTAACGAGAAATTACAAGAAACTTGTTTACAAATACACATGTCCTTTTAATTACAAGTCCATTGGTACCATATATTTTTCTTCTTTTCTTTTTGTATGCTCATAAAACCTTTTTTAGATCAATCTAAAAAAATTCAAGCATTCAATACCACGATTAAAAAATAATGGACCTTTCAAGATTTTCAAGTTTCAAATAAGTAAGTAATCTAAATAACCTTTAGGGTTCAAAATGATAAAATACTTCAAATAAAAATAGGATAAAGGTTAATAATTGGGTTATAATCAATGAAAAAGGCTAAAGCTCAAACTTGGTTATTCCTAAAGGATAAATTATAGGTAAGGTAATTATCAAAGAAATAGGCTAAAATAAATTGTTGAATCTAAATGCCTTTATCACTTCAATGCTTCTAATTTAATAAAAGTGGTCTCAATGTGTATGGTAAAAGCATGTTCTAGAATTGTCCAACTACACATGATAACATACATGAAAGAAATATAAGAGCTTAAAAATGTTGAAATTTTCATTCTGATGCTCAAAAGCTCATGAAAAGGATAGGTTAATGCTTAAATAATATGCAATTTTCATTTAATTCAACTTTCTTAATGATTAATAATAATATGAATTATAAAGCAGTTTTATTCTAACTCTCATCCTTTTGCATACTAATTCAAATCAAAATTCAATAATGAAATACAGTAATGATGAACAAATTTCAATTAAGTCATAATATCAGTTCATAAGATTTAATAACTAAGATTATAATTGGCTTTAAAAAGTTATAATAAGTGAGAAGATTGAGTTGGTACTTTCCTGAGTGAGATGAATTTTTCAATTTTTGATCCATCCAGTATTAGATTACTTGCTTGCAAAATATAAAGAAAAGGGGATAAAAAGAAATTAAGAAAAAAACAACACAAACAAAAATTAAGAAACAAAAAATATTAATATAATGTTAAAGAAAAGAAAATAATAAATACATAATTAATTAAAGAAAGAAAAACCATGAAAAAATCAAGCATCTTCCTTATTACGTGATCCTGATTGGTTCGACGAAGGAGGATCCTCAAGTGGATGATCCTTTACCAATGGAGGGGTTACAGAATGAAATGCCTTTATTAGATGATAGAGACTGGAAATCGATGCCTAGATGGCTCACTATTAATATCGTTAACTCTCCCATCCATTTGACTTTAGGCTCAAGTCTTTCTAGTCACTCAACTACAATCTCAAGCCATCTTTCCCTCTCAATAAGTTATACCTGTTGACATCATATAGTCTTTTGAGTTCCCTCAAGCTAGCTCACCAACTCTCCGATAGTGTTATCTTTACTTGAGCTAGGTTTGGATCCTAACTTTGGGACCTCTCAGAATATCTAGCTTTGGTTCTTCATTTCCCATCTTATTTGGTTATGGATATGGTTGCGGTGGCTACTCTGCTACAGGTGACTCTGCTCTATCTCCACCCTCCGCTGCTAGCTCGTCAAGTTCCCCAACAAGTTTGTAGATATCATTTATATGCCCCCGATGTTTGTGTGCCATGCACTTGTGCTACAATACTACCAGATTATGTGCCACCATGGTATTCATTTGCCACATTTGTAGTAGTCGATCAAATAACATTCGTCTTGCGAATCTAGTCACATAAGGTCTAACACAAATTATGCCAAACTTTCTATCTTCACATTGATGCCTGATGAATTGGAAAAGTGCATGTCCCAGATGAATTGGCATCCTGTTGCTCATACTCCACTGATAGTAAACATTCATGTTCTCGACGACTCCCTAGTTGTCACCATAATCGCTCAATATATGACTCATAATAACTTAGATGTATTTGAGTGTAGGATGTCGCAATGTAGAAGCCTTGGACTTGCTTTGGTCATAGTTGTCTACTATGCTGATCATACGTCAAAAGTATTGAGGGGACAATTCATAGTGCAAGGTACTCCGATGTCCTTATGACCTCTTAGTTTTAAAGAACTATTATAATGAAGAATTCCATATAGCTCATCTAGAACATGTCTCCCATCATGTGGAGTTGGATCACATTAGGTTGATCCCCGTTATGTCAACCTCTCTCCATGAAGAATTTGGGAAGGAATTCTAGTGTAAGCTCCCAATAAGAAGGTTCCATGATGTTGAAGAACTAAGACCATCTTCTAATGTCAACAAGATCCTGAACTTGTTGGGCTAAGCCAATTTGCTTTAACACCTCCTAGTAGATAAATTTGCTCGGACTAAACTTTTTATCCTTCAACTGCTTGTATTATTCCTGGGCCCTTGCACTGAACAATAAGATCTGCAACTGCTCTAGGTGCTGGATTGTAGTGGAAGATCCTTCTCCTCATTTTCTCTCTCTAAGTTTTCCTTTTTATGCTATGATTTTGTCATTGTGCTTGCAACTTTGAATAAGTGTGAGAAGATTGAAAGATAATTTATAGAAATACACTTTTCCCCACATTTAAAATTGATTATGCTCACTAAAGTATTAACTGCGAAAATAAACTAACAATGAAAAACTAACATATATAAACAATTAGTTAATTAACACACATAAATAAATAAACAATTAAACAAATTTAATTCGAAATTAACAAACTAATTAATCTTAAAACTAAAATTAGAAATATTGTAATGAATAAATTCGACAAACGTAATTATTAAATTTCCATTCTAACCTTAAATTTGAAATTGAAAACCCTAAATTAATGATTGCACAAAATTGAAAAAATTAACATTAAATTAATGTAATTAAAAACAAGCCAATATTAATTGAATTAAAAAACTAATTGAACGCAAAAATATCACAATTAAACATTTAGTGGGCAAAAACTGCAAGTTTACACAATTGAAGTTGAATTTTCACCCAAATTTCATACATTTAGTCAAATTAAGTCATAAAATCAATTAGGTAACGGAAATAATCATCTATCACAACCACAATTATACAATAAATCACAAAAATTTGCATAAATCACCAAGTTCTCAATTCAGGCATTATTAAGATAAATAATGCAAAACACCTAATCAAACATTTATAAACAGTTGAAATTAATATGATTACTTACTTGGTTGTTAATGGATTGTGAGAAAAACATAAAGTTGAGGTTAGAGAAAGCAAGAGTGACAATGGCAGTGAGAGAGGGAAAAAGAGAGAATGAAAAACAAGAGAAGTTAGGGGTTTTAAAGTTGTCTTACAGACTTATACAGTCTGAAACACAGTAGTGCACCAAACCATATATGTTACTAAATCATAGCTTTTTGTGAGTTTAAACGATTTGGTGCACAGGCATGTATCAAAACATGTAAAACTAAACAAACATGTCCAGAGAGCATGTAACTCTCTATAAACGTGTGCAACTTTAAAATTTGAAGCTCAAATATAAAGTTTTTCCACTTTAGCATTTTAACTCATGAACACACATACCCTAACACGCTAATTATGCTAAAACTTATCAAATGCTCAATCTTTGCATCCTAAAGCACACCCTACGAAAAAGAAAATTAATTAAAACTTATACTAACATTAAAAAAACAAAATAATATGGAAAATAAAATTAAAACAAACTTATGGGTTACCTGCCGTATAGTGGTTATTTAACATCATTAGCTTGATGTACCTTTTACAATTAAGGTGGCTTATATAAATTGTGTTGTTCTAGCTTTACCGTAGGTTCCATAACTTGTAGGTGGGCTAACTTTTGTGTTTGGTGCCATGTTTCTTTTTTGGGTTTTTCCCTTAAATTTGCAACTGGTTCATGGATCCTTAAATGTAAAGTCTTGCAAAATATCTTGACATAACTAGTTAACCTTAATAGCATCCATAGATTCAACAGAATTATTTTTTACATTGAAGACTCTAAATTTAACCTTTTTATCCTTTACCCTTAAACATAACTTGCTTATGTCAACATCTATAGTTGATTTGGAAGTTGCTAAGAATGCTCATCCAAAGACTAAAGGTATTTCCATATCCTCCTCTATGTCAAGAATTACAAAATCATTTAGGAATGTGAACTTATCAACCTTAACCAGTACATCTTCTATGATTCCCCTAGGACATTTTATTGTTCTTTCAGCTAATTGCACACATATCCTAGTCAGTTTAAGTTCTCCTATTCTCATTTTTTTAAATAAAGAAAAACGCATCATATTTATGTTGACCCCTAAGTCGATTAGAGTGTTTTCTACTTTTAAACTACTAATAGTACAAGGGATATAGAAACTCCTTAGGTGACTTTGCTTCTCTGGTAATTTGATTTTCTTAGTTGAGCACTCTTTGCTTAATACTACAGTCTCCAACTTCTTTGCTTCTTCCTTATTGAATGACTAATCTTTTAAAGATTATATGCTCTTTGGTAACTGTAAAATATATTCAAAAAGAGTAAAGTCAATTTTAAGTTGTTTTAAAAGATTAAGGAATCTAACTCTACCTCTAATAGATTTCTTTTTGCTGTGACAGGATAGGAAATTACAGGTCGATAATCCTTAACTCTCTCTAGGTGTCATCCACCTTCAGCTTTTGAGTGACTCTTACTAGTCACCTCTTTCTCTTCTTGGAGCTTTTTTTTAGTAGTTTGGGTGCTTGCCCCCGAAAGTAGTCGTATTGAAGAAAAACGAAAAAAGGAACAACAACATTCATATTTATGGGAAACACAACCTACTGATGATTTAAATCAAAATGGTTATTTTTTACCACTAACTTTGCAAGTTGGTCGATTCAAACCTACAAGTTGCATATCACTACAAGAAATTAATACAATCTGCGACGTTTTATGGATAAAACATCACGAATTGTAAAGATTTTTCGTGACGTTTAAAAAACGTCATGAAAAGTTCAAATTTTTTACGACGTTTAAAAAAACGTTGCAAATTTATAATACTTTTTGCGACATTTTTTTGTTAAAACGTCACAAAATAAACACCACCACGTTTTGCAGAGTAAAACGTCGCCTATTGTTTAATTAATGACCTAAACAAATATAAGCAGAAAATCGTAAGAGAGAGGGAGGAATGAAATTTTGATTTTCGGCAACCGAGAAAGTAGAGAAACAGGAAGAAAGAGAAATGGGAAAGAAAGCAAAAAGGCTTAAGAAAGGGAAAGAAAGCATGGAGAGCCAAAAGCATAGAGAGCCAATATAAGCAACGAAGACATGGACAATTTTCTCAAAAAATCGACAAAGGACGCTCTCTCAAGCAGGTCTCTTTCCCACGTCTAACGATTCCCTCTTCTTTGTTGACAAATCCAAAGGTGTTTCCTTATAAATTTTAGAAAACTTTTCCTTTTTATGTCTTGATTTTTGTTGTTTTGGGTTGATTTTTTGGTCCTTTGGGGGTTTTGGGTGACATCTTTAGTCCTTTGGGGGTTTTAGGAAGCCATTCTAATGTATTTGATTTTGCTTAGAAAGAAAAATGCTTAGGTAGAACCTGAATTAGTGGACTCTCTGATTCATGCTACTAAAGATGGTGACTGGAGTAGGCTTCAGGGTTTGATAGATGCAGAGACGGTAATTATTAGTGCTAAACACCACCACGTTTTACAGAGTAAAACGTCGCCTATTGTTTAATTAATGACCTAAACAAATATAAGCAGAAAATCGTAAGAGAGAGGGAGGAATGAAATTTTGATTTTCGGCAGCCGAGAAAGTAGAGAAACAGGAAGAAATAGATATGGGAAAGAAAGCAAAAAGGCTTAAGAAAGGGAAAGAAAGCATGGAGAGCCAAAAGCATGGAGAGCCAATAT
>JANZLD010000002.1:47042299-47053823 GCA_026413575.1 Erythroxylum carthagenense
AGCCAGCAAGAAACGATCAAGAGCTCACACTAATGGGAAGAATCGAAGACCACCGTGGGAGAGAAGAAGAAGATAGCTTTAGGATAAATCCCCAAATTCAAACCTAGGTATATATATAGACATAAGTCCTCAATTCAATTCAAATTTCAGTCTCTAAATTCCAATGGTTCAATATTTTTATTTCCTAACAGTATAACTCAATTTTTTTTAATTGCCATTGGACAATTCTTTTCAGTACCATACAGTCAATCGGTCTGTCACTCAAAAATTACCGGTCCGGGCATTTTCTCCCAAATTTTTTAAAAATTTCCTATAAGCCGCTATCAATTGCCAATCACTCTTAAACTATTCTAAATCAATTATTTGAACCCAATTATTCGTAATTTCTCAATCAATCATAATCCAGTCAGTTTCCTGTTCACAATCCAATCAATTCATACTCACAATTAAAATGCCGAAAAATCATGAATGCATGTACCTATGAATAAATGCATATGCAATAAACCTGTTCCTCTAGGATCAGAGGCCAGTAACATGCTCAATCATTGAATGCAATGAAACCTATCAGTCCGTCCCAATTTACCAAAATACCCTTGCTAACAGTAACGGGATGTTACATATATCCTCCAAATGGATAAGGGACAGCTATTAATGAGCCCTATATGGGACAGTTTAGGCACTCGATCACAACAAAATAACAAATGAAAAGTGAGTCTTATGTGCATTGCATATGCATAGTATGAATGATTAAGTGTATCGAATGTGAATAATGTGAATGTGAATGTGGTATGTGTGAGTTATGTGTTATGTGACTAGGCGAGCCATTGATGATGGTCACTCACTGAGTTCGTAAAACTCACCCAAAATTTGTAATTATTTTTCAGGATTTGAAGAATACCCCGTTAGGTAAACAGGAGTATAATTATTGCATACAAGGGAAAGCTAGAAGTCGGGATCAGTTCGCGTCTGCCTTGTGTCTTTTTCTTTTCGCACTGAATTGTATTTTCTGCAAAGTATTGTATTTAGTGTATTTGAATATATTTGGTGTGTATAACTTACCGATTGGAAAAAAGTTTGTAAAAGAGATTGATCATAGTGTAATGTGATTTGTTTTTGGAATGTACAAATCGAAATTCTAGTTTAAGAACAAAATTTATACTAAATTTTTGACTAAGTGATATAGCACGCCACCCTCGCGGGGCACGGACTCGGATATCACCATCGATATCGGGTTCGGGTCATACAGGAGTGAGGTGTTACAAGTAACCTCTCTTAACGAAGTATGTGGAGAGGTCCTTTAGTGTAAGCTATTGATAAGAAGTTTCCAAGATGTCGTAGAACTGGGACCATGCGTCAATGTTAACTAGATCTCGAACTTGTTGGGCTAAGCTATCTTGCTCCAACACCTCCCAATCAATGAATCTACTCATGCTAAACTTTTTATCCTTCAACTATTGGTATTATTCCTCCTAGGCCCTGGCATTGAACAATAACATCCGTGGTTGCTCTGAGGGATGGACTGTAGTGGAAGATCCTTCTCCTTATTGTCTTTTTCTAGAAGTCTCCTTTTCATGTCGTGATATTGTCATTATGCCTGTAACTTTGAGCAAGTGTGAGAAGATTGGCAGATAATTTACGAAGATATGCTTTTCCACATACTTGAAATTGATTATGCTCACTAAAATATTAATTATGAAAACAAACTAAAAACAAAAAGTAACATATAGAAATAATTAATAATTTAACACAAATAAATAAATAAATACATAACTAAATAAACAAATTTAATTAAAAAATGAATTAACAAACTAATTAATCTCAAAACTAAAGTTAGAGATATTGTAATTAACAAATTCAACCAATGTAATTGTTAAGTTACCATTCTAACCTTAAATTTGAAATAAAAAACCATAACTTTACAATTACACATATTGACGAAATTAACATTAAATTCATACAAATTTCAAAATTACCAAGCAATTAAACACAAACCTAATGTTAACTAACATAAAACATAACTAATTAACCTAATTTTACATAAAATATCAAAATTAAACGCTTTTTAAATTGAATAAAGTTATTATTAATTATAGCAAAGCTATCTCAACATTACAATGAGTTCATATAATAGTACATATTACAAGAACAAATGAAAAGATTACATTAGGAGTTACAAATTCCATCTAATTCTCATTCCTGTAGGTAGTGCATGCTGATCAGATTTAGCTATCATAATGGCTCTTATCAAATTGATGATATCTTTAACTAATTGATGATTGTTTACTTCCTCTCCCTTATATATCCTCTTGTTTCTTTCTCTTTATAAGGAGTAAATTGTTGTGTAAAGGATATTTTATACATTTATCCATCCTGAACCTTTTTCTTAATAGTATAAATGATCCAACTAAGAGTAGTTAGCCAATCATAAGAAGAATAGTAATCTATTAGCAAATGTGAGATTATGCTCCACACAGCTTTTGAGTATTTATATTGAAAGAATAAGTATTCCCTATCTTCTTTAGCTTCTTTGCTCAATATACAAATTGGGTCATATGAACCAACCCATCTATTCTTAGTTTAAATCTTGTTTTCTTAATAGTATAAATGATCCAATTAAGAGTAGTTAGCCAATAATAAGAAGAATAGTAATCTATTAGCAAATGTGAGATTATGCTATACATAGCTTTTGAGTATTTGTATTGAAAGAATAAATGTTCCCTATCTTCTTCAGCTTCTTTGCTCAACATACAAATTAGGTCATATGAACCAACCCATCTATTCTTAGTTTAAATCTTGTTCTTAATAACCAACTGGCTAAGTATTGAGGCTTTTTGATTCAAAGAGTGCTTCCATAAAAGGTTGAACTAAGGTACATTCTCTCCCTCAGCCTACAATGCCTTATAACATGATTTGTTGGTAAATACTCTAGTAGGATCAGGTTTCCAATTAACTGTGTCCTCCCTATACCAGTGGGTGATCTGAGGGAAATATTCCACCCATAAGTTGAACCCTCTAAAGTTACCTGTCTATTATTCTTGGTTCATCAATGAGGGTGTTTTAGTATTAAGAGGAAGTCTATTTGTAAGGCGGGATAACTCACTCCTTTGTATATGAGGACTATACTCGGATTAGTTATCAAACCACTCCCAAATATTCTCTCCATTTCCTAACTCATGCTTGATCCAAAGATACACAACATTTCTCAATATCAACATTTGCAAGAAGAACCAAGAGTATTCCCTGGAGATTAACAATTGCCACAATTTAACACTTAACTAGCTAAATTCGCAATTAAAGTTCAATTTTAACCCCATTATTAAATCATAAAATTAATTGGGTAAGACTTAAATTCAACTATTGAGAACATTTTGAATACTTGAGTTACATATCATGAAGGTAGAAACAGTTATATGCCAAGTTCCATAAAAGTGAATCTTAGCTTGATCAAATAAATTGTGGGTGGTATAGTATTTGAACATGGCATATTGAGAGACTCAAAAAAGATAGAGGTAATGATAAAGTGAGAAACTACAAAAAATATATGCGAGATTCGAAGTTTTTTAGAACTAGTTGCATGTTGGATACTACCAAACACTATTAAGGAGTTTTTACTAATCTTAGCCTTTTGAAGAAAATGTCTTAGAGAAAATATGTAAAATGTATGGACTGGTGAATATAAAAAGAATCCTTGATGAATTAAAACACCGATGTAACTATATTGTTTGGTTATGGAGAATATGTTGTATGTAATGAAGTTTCACATAAAAAATTAGGATGAAATCTAATGTAACATAATCAAGTGATTTATTATGCATAGAGATAGTTTAAGCCTCATGAGCTGAATTTTGATACATGATTTAGAATTTACTGCAATAGTAATTGCATTGAGGAGCTTGGAGACAATATAAGTACAATGAAATATTTTGGATTTTATACGGATTATTGAAGTATAAAATGAGTACTTCCCATTAAAGCCAATGTTGTAATCTGATGTATTGAACAGAAAATTCAATAGCATTGTATCACAAATTTAGATATTGAGGTTATCGATCTAGTGCCATAAAAAGCACAAAATGTCAAGTTAAATTTTAGGCAATTCAGAGTACTATTAGCTATTGAAATTTAAGATCAATTTCACATGAAAGAATTAATAAAGCCCAAAAATTGAGGATTCAGGATTGTGAATCTTATTATGGCAATTTTTATTGAGAAAATTTTATCAATTTGAATATATTTAAATAATTTTAGTTTATAAATATATTTTGAGTGTTCAATAAAATAAAAATTAGTGAAATTAAATTTAGCAAGCAAAAGTTTTGTTAAATTTATAATCAAAATAGATAATAGGTTCCATGGTGTCAAAACTTTTGAGATTTTTCATTTCAATAACAAACCTTTTAAAATTTTTAATTTAGTGAATAGCCTTTTGAAACTTGTGTAACTCATATCAAAACATTATTTTGTTTATTGTTTACTAATATGGCTAACGGAGTCACTAGTTTCCTAATAACTAAACATCCGTTCAGCAATATTATGGACACATGGAAATATATGTGAACTAAACTAAAATGTACCTATAACTCACTTACCCATATCCATAACTTATGAAATGTGACCCATTTTCTTTTTCATAAAACAACCCACATTCCAAAAATGCAAACCTTAAATGCCCTTTATGAAAATAATTTGTGCAATATGAAACTTGTCAAGTTTCTTTACCTCTCGCTATAATTCCTTTCCTCCCTCGTCTAAAATTTGTGCGTGCTTTCTCCTTGCTATGTACTTTTTCTACTAATTATCCATTTATGTTTTTATTTTCTTTTAGGCATATGATTTTGTTGATGTTTTATGTACATCGTCATTTTTATTTTTTTTTCATTTTAGGTAAGTGATTTTGATGGGATTTTTCATGAGTTGAGTGTAGATTTTAATATGTTTATGTATTGATTCTAATATAGGTGGATTAGATGGAGAATAAGTAAACTATTACTAGATTGTGGATGTTTTTGGTCAGTGGTTGTATTCTTATGTTAAAGACGTTTTCTATGTAAATCTAGTTATTTACTTATTGGTTTCTTTAGTCTAGACTAGTGAAATTATAAAAGATAACTCAATAGGGTGAATTTTCTGCATTTGGATTGTTATATAATGCTAAAGTTATTATGTTGGTTAATTAAGTTGTAATTTGGGTTGTTTTTCTTTTACTATATGCTAAAAATTAGATTTCATATATTGGATTAATGTTAACTTATTTTTAGATCATTTAATGGATTAAGTTATATCTTGAAGCTCATTAAGTATACCTATGTTTCTTTATCCATACATGTGAACACCAAAATTTATTATTATAAACACAGTTTCCCATGTATTAAATCATATAAAAATAGAAATCATGCGCTTAATAGTAAAACTTATTATGTTCAATTAATTATCCATCTTTAATTTTATTATTACAAGTCACTACCCAACATTTACGGTCTTGCACCTAGCTAAGAAGCTAAGAACTAGAATACATTGTAAAATTTTATTATCACTTGGTAGAATTGGAATTTAGCCTTATTAAATGAGCTTAAACAAATGAAAGTAGATCTAGGAAGAAAATTGCCGTGAGTGAGGAAGCTACGAACTGGAATACATTGTAAAATTTTAATAATATCTTTAATTTTATAACTAACAACAATAATAATTAGTCACATACAAACCAACCATGCTACTTCTATATCTATTGATAGCATTTTTAATGGCAATTACAAAGAATATAATACTCTAACTTTTATTTTTAACTTTAATATTTTTTTTCTTCTTCTATCTTGTTTATCTTTTTTAGCAAACTAAGAATGATGCTCAAAGTTCTTTAACATATTAAAGGGCTAAACCATTTAAAAAATTGACACTTCTAACAACTTCTACATTGAAATTTAACTAGCAATGGAAAAGGTTAACAAAATTAAAAAAAAAAAGCTAGAAAACCCTCAAAACCAAAAGACTAAGAGATAACTCACTTCATGTCTTGCACAAAAGATAAAGCATCTTTTAGGTTCTTTTTAATCTTTGAAGTCTACATGGCACTCATAAACCCACAAAAATAGAAAATCTTTTTTCCAACACGGACATAAAATTTTTTATTTTTGGCTCATAGCGCTACAAATAAAAATATTGTAAATAAGTAATATGGGTTTTTAAGTTAAGACTTGTGAGATATTTTATACATTTCATAGCAAAAATAAAGAGAAACGCTGTTTAAAATGAAAAAAGTAAAAAAGACAATCTAAAAAACCATTTGAGATTGAACAAGAAATCAATAACCCTTATTTGGTAATGGAAAATTGATGAATAGGAGTGCATCATAAGGAATAGAAGAGAAGCAGAGCCAAATTACACCAATGGAAAAGAAATATATCTCTCATTCTTACGTGACAATCCTTGGATGCAATTCTATATTGGGAGACATGCACTTGAGTACATTTTATATTGATTCAAACTAAGGAACTCTAATTACTCTAATTACACACTTGAATTTTATGAACTTTATTTTTCCTCTAATAAAAGACAACCGCCTTAGTTCCCATTCAATATCCAATTCTATGTTATAAGCTTTAAAAAGGAATGACCTATATATCAATATTAATGTTTTAAAGCCAAAATTCACCATTTCTAAGTCAGTTTTGTCTAGTATTATTGTTCTATCCAAGTTCACAAATTCAACTCTTATATCCAATCAAACAACACATTTATAGAAAAAACATTGAGCTTTATTATGCAACTTAAATGTTATCCAACAACCAAAAAATGCAAAACCCATTGAGTTTTCTTCTATAATTTCACTAGTTCAAACCAAAGAACCAATAAGTAAATAACTAGAGATAAATAGAAAACATCTTGAATATAAGTGTATGGTCACTTGAAAAAATAGGTAAAACAAACACTAACCAAAAATATCTACAATTAGAAGTATAGTTGACTTAATTCTCCATTCAATCCACGTACAATAGAATCAATACACGAATATAGCAAAATACGCTCTAAACCTATCAAGAATATCATCAAATTTGCATGTCCAAAAATGAAAACAAAAACAAAATTGAAGACTTGCACGAAAACGATAATAAAATCACATGCCCAAATGAAAACATATAAAAAATGAATAGCTAGCATAAAGCATAACAAAAACATACCTAGCAAGAGAAAAGACATATAAGCTTTATACGAGAGGCAAAGAATTATTTTTGCAAGGAAACACAATGAGTTTCAGACTACACAAATTATTTTTCCAAGGAGAAATTAGGGTTCATGCATTTAATTTAAATACATTTATATACAAGTTTTCTTTACACAAAAATTCATGTCAAACATATTTGTGGATATACAATAGTTCTTAAAAAGTAATTATAAGGAAAAAATGCCTACACAGCAGCACATGATGAACCTAACTACTCTTGAGATGGAGTCCTTACTATTGAAGTCCTTAAGTGTGCACCTGGAAAGTTTTATTTTAAAAATAGGAAATAGAGTGTGAGCTAAACCAGCTCAATGAGTGCTAGATTTTCTATTCAAATCATATTTAACAACTTAAACCTCCCTAAAATAAATTCATTTTGTATCGTATTGTACAATACCAATATAAAACATATATCTTTCTTGAAATTAAATTTCTTTTACTTTTAAAGTAAATAATGGCGACATTATTATTGTAGTGAATTTTCTTACACGACATAGCTCACCACTAACTTCTTTGCCACACGGTATCCTTAGGTATAAAGTAACAGAGTTGATTCTGCGTTGCTTACCCGTGACCGGTTAACCACTAGTTACAAAGTTGGTTTTACGTTGCTTACTTGTACTAGATTAACCGCTATATACTTATAGTTATAGAGAAGATTCTACATTGCTTAGCAGTAACAATTTCAGCTTGCACTATATATACTCTATATATGCAGAGGGTGACTCACTGAACCACTGATAGACCCAATACCACCTGTTATTAGTATCTGACACCCGCCATACACTATCATACACGATCGAAATATTCTGACTGGTATAATAACATGTAGAAAACCTAATGGTGTACTATAGGCTAAAAATTCATTTCTTCTTTATCAACAAATAACATCATTTCAATGTAAATACAAATCACATGAAATTTAACTTTCAAACTAAAATTCATATAATGCTAAATCATAAAATTGTACTAGAAATATTCGCTTGTAACATATCTTTTTTTTTTGATAAATCAGAAAGGCTTTTATAAAATGAAAAATATATGTTCAGAAAAAAAAGGAAACAATCCCTAACTCGCTTAATCCATAAGGGCTGAAGGTCGCTTGTAACATATCATTCATATGAAACCCAACATAAATATTCACTTCATCATAATAGATATCATTTTCGTAAAATCAATTTAAAATGAACTCACTGTTTTGCAATTTATCACCAAGCACACTCACGCATTTTGTACTTCTCCTTTACCTACACAAATCACATTTTGCTTAGGCTGTTGGACCCCGAATTTTCTTGGAATTTTGAATTATTAATTGATATTAAATGAGAAATTTGTAGTGAATTAATCATGTGCAAAGAAAAAGAAAATTCAAGAATGTGAATTGTTATATGAGATTAAGATAGGTATGTGTATGCTTTTGTTATTGATGCTTATGATTAATTATAACCTAAAATGGTGTTTTGAGTTTAAATGGAATTGATAGTAAATGAATTGTTTTGAGTGGAATGGAAAAGCAAGAAATGAATAATGAAAGTGTTAAAGAATAGGGAATTGAAAGTTTGACTTTGTGAGATGAATAGTAATAGAACATTGACTTTTTGATCTGAAATCTTTGTAAATTTTTCTGGATTGATCTAGAGAGATTTTGATAAAATGATCTTCATGAAACTTTGAGCAATTTTTGAAAGCTTTCTATCTCCATAAAGTATGACATGTTTCAATATCGAGATTGACATTTATGATAAGTCAAATTGAAGTGTATGTTACTTTGTTTTTGAAAATGTTCATAAGTGTAGGATTTTGTATGCAGTGTTTTGAGGAAAATTATGGACTGATATGTTTTGAATTGAGTTAAATGGTCTACATGAAAGTCATAGAATATTTTCCTAGCTTTTCAATTATGTATCCTATGTTATTTGTGGATGTGAGAATTGGAAGATATGAAATTATGAAGTTTGTATGTGGTATGGGATGACAATTTATGAACAGAAACTTTGATTGAAAAATTGACTTAGCTAGAGGTTGAAATTGCTTTGAAATTCTTCATGAAAGTTTTAGATTATGTTTTTATCTTTCCATTTATGTAAATTATAGAATTTTTGGACCATGGAATAGGAAGTTATGATTTTTAGAAGTTTCTGTTACTGTTTGGTATGATCATTAGTGGGATAGTAACTTTGATTGGAAATTTGACTCCCTTAGGGGCCAAATTAATTTTTCTGTCCTTCATGAAAGTTGTAGGTTGCTTTTTGATCTTTGCATTGATATAAAATATGACATTTTTGGACCTTGGAGTTGAAAGATAGAAATTTTAGAAATTGAGTTATTGTTTAGGGAGACTTAAATTGGACAGAAATTTTGAGTGGATTTTTGACCCCTTTAGAGACGGAATTGATTTTTAAGTTCTCATGTAAGTTGTAGGGCTTGCTTTTATCTTTCTTTTGATACCAAATTTTCCAAATTTGGAGCTCAGGATTAAAAGTTGTGATTTTTAGAAAATCCGGTTATATATATATATATATGTGAAAAAAATTTGAAGTTTTTTCCTGTGAGACCGCGTCGCGACGCTTGCCCCCGTCTCGCAGTCGCGAGGGGTCGCGATCGCGAGATCGCGTTTTTTGGTCGCATCTCGCGACAGCAATGTGTCGCGAGCGCGATCTGGTCGCCTCGCGAGGGCGACCAGCCCTACCCGACCCTCCCCTAATCCGACCCTCTTCCTTTTTTTGCTTATATCTTTTCCGTCCAACATCCGATTGACTTGATTTTTAAAGCGTTGGATTCTTAAGAAATCCCTCTATCTCTCCATGAAAAATTGTGGATTTTTGAGATTAAATTGAGGATGATTGATTTAATCAAAATGAGTTGGATAAATTTTCTGAACATGGTTCAGTATTTTGGTAAATTCGTGGCCTGTGGAGATCCAATTGAGTTTATTCTTGTTGCAAAATAAACTAGAGACATGGAGCTACAAGTAATATGAAGTCATTGAATTTTAATTTAGCCCCTAAGACTTTCAATTTCTGAATTGAAGTTGGATTTAGTGTTCAGTCTTGGATTAGTAAGAGCTGAAAGTATTTTGGCCATAACTTTTGCTCTAGTTATCCAAATGAGGTGATTCTTGATTTGGATTAAACTAGAGAAATAGGGCTACAAATGTTCTGAAGAAATTGAGTTTAAATTTAGTCTTTAAGAATGTCAATTTTCGGATGGAAGTAAATCACTGGAAAATGTGTTAGCATACGAAAAGTCCGAAATGTTTGGGGAATAACTTTTGGAGTAGTGAACCAAATTAAATGATTTTGGTGTCGTTATGAAATTGAGACAATGAGGAACATTTCTATAAGAGGAAATTTTAACAAATTCCTTCAAATTGGATGATTAGAAAAATGCCCTAATGTAAAGCTTGATTTAATGAATTTTGGGAGATTAATTGTTTATTTTATAATTTTGAGGAATTAATTAGCATGTTAATGTGAAAAATTAACATGTTAGTTTATGTAAGATCATATGGCATGGTTTGATTGGAATAAATTGAATTAAAGTGTAAAGAAGGCTTGAGGGGCAAAATTGGAAGAGTACTTAAGGTTTTAAGTTATAAGGCTTATAAGGAAGGGTAAAGTAGTCATCTCTCCTTCATTAATGGCACTTTTGTAAATTTGAAGAGTGGGCTTCGTATAACATGAAGAGAATGAACGAAAATGAGGAAGAAAGGAAGGAAAAGAAAAGAAAGGAAAGAAGAGAGGAGAAGAATGGCTTCGGTGGAGAAGAGAAAGGAGAAAGAAGAAAAGAAGTTAGGTTTCGATTTTTCCAAGTTTTTAAGAAAGATTTTAGAGATGATTCAAGAGAGAAAAAAATGGAGGAAGATGAGAGCTCCATTATGAGCCAAGAAAATCCGAATTTGGGTGAAGCTTAAGGTAAGATTGAGATTTTGATCTTTTAATTTTTTAAGAGGTTTAATTTAGATAGCTTGAAGATGGAATGGGTTTGTGACTGTTAAGTTGAATTTTGGTTATTATATGTATTAAATTGTTCAATTTTGGATTTTGATTAATTAGGAAATTTTGAGGAAATTATGAGAAGCAATGGAGAAATTGAGAAAATTGAGGCTTTGAACAAGTTCCAAGCATGGAAATAAGGTGGGTACCGTGTTTATAATTTGAATTATAAGCTATCTATGTGTTTTCGAAAAATCAAGAAAGAGAAATGGTTTTCAAATTGTTGTTTTTGTATGATTAAATTCATTGTTTTCACATGGTTTTAAATAATTTGGTTATGTGCTAAAATGTTTTTCAAATGTTTTGAGAA
>JANZLD010000002.1:47056045-47075736 GCA_026413575.1 Erythroxylum carthagenense
GAGAGAGAAATGAAAGGTTAATTTTGGAAAAAAAGTTATAAACATACATACAAAGTCAACAATGACACTTATTTTGATTAATTAAAATATTTCTAAAACGACTTTTATTATAAAACAGATGGAGTATTTATAGATTATAAAATTAACTTAAATTCTGAAAATATCATAAATAAATTACAAATTTGTTTACACTATACAATTGTTATAAGCAAACTGAGTTGCGCACTATATACTACGTACATCTGTTTGGGTAATGGTCTGTGTTGTCAACGCACATGTAACAACCAAAGAACTGCGTCGTTCTGTTGGTAACAAAAGAAGAGACGGAAACGAATTATTTTCTCTACCACCGACAGACATCCAGTAGGTGAGGTCAAAGGACCTCCTTCTCATTGTCTGTTTGACTATGCAACTGAAAAAATTTATAAGTCATCGTTTAATATTTGGAATCGAAATTTTACCTTTTATAAGAGCTCTATTTAATTCAAACGGAGATTAGTTTGAATATGAATAATTTAAAGATGCTTTTGTATAATTAAAATCTGTCTAAAGCACCTCGTGAGCAACAGAAAAAAAAAAGAAATTTATAATCTGTTCTTAATACACAAACGTATAAATATGAATACATTGTTAAGAAAAGACCGTTGTAAGGAAAAACGCGAATAGCACTAGTCACTATCGTATATCCAACATTTACTCCTGAATAATACCATAAACTCCAACTACTTATAACAGTTTCAATGTCGGCACAGTCAGCTTATGATTTAAATAAAAGGAAGGATTTGAAAAATATTTGTTCATCTTATCTACGTCAATCCAATTCTTTCGTCAAATCAAGGAAAACGAAGGGGAATTATAGTTACCAAGTTCTTATCAAGACATAAATTAAAAACAAAACGTGAAAATAAAATAACTTGTCCATTATCTCCACTTATTTTATATTGTTTTGTATTGATAATATCATAAGGAGTTTCCATTGAATGAAATTCATCGACTCCTCTTCCTAAAAAACATCATATCATAATAAAACCACCATTTCGTTATTTCTATTTTTAGGATGAATGTCCCAATTGTCTTTTAATTTTGTTCTTATATCCTTTTCAATCAATCTCTCAATCCCATTACAAACGCTAGAAAGCTAATTATGTTATCTCAAGAAAGTTACGCATGCCGTAATCAAACACTCATAAGATTCGATTGAATGAAAGATTTACAATAACTATTGTCATTTTTATTAAACCAATGAAATTGATAAACATCAATATGCATAACCACGTGATTAAGATGAAGTGCAAATTTTGATTCTGATAATTTAATTAGATGGGAGGAATAAATAATTGATGATGCAATAACACGTTGGGCGAAGCTAGAATTGGTTCAGAAATCCCTTTGGTTGAGCTTTCTTTGTAGGATTGGACAAGAAGGACCCTTTTCATTAAATTGGTGTAGCATCTTACGACCTATGGGATGTGCCACATTTTTTTTTTGGTTACAAAGGGAAAAAAATTAGAAAACTACATTAAAGTCTTAAGGTATACTACATCGAGAGCATCCTGACGAAGGAGCTTATGGAGACTCAAAAGGAGCGCGTGAAGGAGAAGCAGGGCAAGGTATAAGCGGCCTGCTAGACGAGCTAGACTGTCTACACATTTAGCTCGTGCATATAATCACCATATCTAGCTTCCAAGGCTTTGTCTACATACAATCTGTATAGGTATATATATAAATGGCAATGCCACAGCAACAAGGAAAACTGTTGATTAACCAAAAAGAAACTTTATTTGTTCCTTGTTTCCTTAAAAACTTCACTATAATATACTTTTCTCCTTAGTTCATGATACATTTCTTGTCATTTAAGACAATATTTTTATCTTTAAAAATGGGTTTATTTGGGAAGATACTCATCCCAAGGTAATTTAGGGTTAATGTATCTAAGTGAAAACACAAGTGATAAACAGGTCTATGCATGGAATCGTTTTATGAATATAACCCTAAATCTGAAATTTGAACTAATACAAAAAACTTATCAAGATGTAAGTCATATGTCCTAAGAAAAGCCGCTTCATGATTTATGAATGTAACCATACAATCACTCTGAAATTGCGAAAACTACTGCATTTCTTTAACATTACATCTTTGATCCGAACTCAAAACTCCCTTAAATAAGCCAACGTTTTACCCTTGAAGCCCTTGTTTTATCTTTGACATATGGTTTGGTCGACATCATTTTATCATATATAATATTAGACAGCCCATCGCCTCCTGAAAATGTCAACAGAATGCACATGTTGTTGTAGGTTGGCCTATCAATTTATTTCCCTGTTTGTTTCAAACTATTTATTACAGTATATTATAATTTGGCTATTTGGTATAAATACCTGACTGTATTTCTCTGTTTTTGCACTAGCCTGAAAAGTTTAGGCAAGGATAATACATACACACAGACAGCAATCCCACAGGTTTTACACAACTAGGGCAACATTTCCTCAAATTCACCAAAATCTAAACTTTTTGCTAAGAACCCCCCATGCGCCTATCACAAACCCCTTTGATTTATTCTCTTATAAATAATACGAATTTCTGTCCTCTTGTTTTGCATCAATTTTGTTTCTTTACGATTACTTTGATCTTCTTAGTTCATAGATGCAGTTTTCTCCTTCCAAATTACTGAATTTTCGATACCCGGAAAAGGGTTTATTTTCATTTGGTGTCGCTATTAGCAACACTTTTTTTTTTTTTTTTAACTTTCGGGATTGGTAAATACATTTTCTGAAACAGAGAACTTTGATCTCAGTGGGGTTTTGAAGCGCCCCTAGAGTTTGGGGCTGATTTGTTGAACCGGGTCTTATCACTTTTGTTCCCTAAGTTATTCACTTTTGGTGAATTTCAAGAGAATTGATTGTTGGTTCAGAAAGATTCCAATTTTGGCCGATTTGCTGAACGGTGCTGGATTGCTCTTGTTCTCTTTTACGAATATTAATCATCAGTTAGAAGTTGACGACATAATTGTGCATTGATATCGGCGAAAGGGCGTGATTTTTTTATGAGATGAGATGAGTGAAGAGCGGTTTTGTGAGGGGTTTAAGGAGAGACAATGACTGGAGGGTCAATGGGGATCCGCTCTGCGAGTTATGGGTCGTTGGACAAGCCGCTACAGCAACAACTACAGCAGCAAAACGGTGGTGGTGTTTTTTTTCCAATCCAAACAACAACCCGCACCAAACCTGCCAAAATGTTCAAAGAGAAAGAAAGGGTCTTCCATTGGATCTGCAAGTTTGCTGGCCGTAAAAAGGTCGGAATGCTACTTCTCTGCGTTGTCTCTGCTTTTGTTTTCGTCTGGGTCTTGTACGTTGGAAAAGGTTCGATTTTGTATCCATCAATAAATCTATCCGCTTTTAGTTGCTTATTGTTGACATGCTCGATTGTTACTGATGCAGTTGAAATCTTTTGTTGGCGCTGGATCACAATGATGGTTAATCGGCTAATCATACATAAATGTCTTCTGTCAGTTTTCTTGTTTTAATTTTTTATTTAATTTTTGTGCCCTCCAGTCACATACTGGGAAATGGCTGTATAGGGCGACTTCTTAGCTTTTTCTTTTTCCCGCTTGGCATTTGCCGGAAAAGCTTGGAAAACAGCGTTCCACAGCATAATCACTAGATGCTTGTCTAGCAATTGCTTAAAATGATTACACCGAAGAATTTCTTTAATACGTTTAACCTTTTGAGCCTTTTGGAGTAAGCAATGCCTTTGAATGCTACCATTTGAGAAGCTGCATCTTTTTAAAAATAAGTTTCTAAGCATATCATTAAGTATGCGAGTAATTTAACATTTTGAACTTTTTTCTCAGGTGAAGATACACCAGATGTGGACAGTGTTCCAAACATTAGTCTCAATGCAACAATGGCTTTTAGCGTTGTAGAGAATAAGGCTTTGATTCCTGGGGCATCAATTGGAAGTCTGACTTTGCCCCCTCCTCCTCCAGCATATTTTACAGGGTATACTCTTCCTCCAGGACATCCTTGTAATAGTTTCACGTTACCTCCCCCCCCTGCTGATAAAAAAAGAACCGGACCACGACGTAAGCTTTGTCTCTTTCTTCATATGCTTTCTCTGTTTTTGCACTTTTCAATTTTCTAGAACTTACTAGATATCATTACTGGCTTTTCTTTGTTCCAAGAAGGCTGGATTAAATGTTCAGTAAATGTTTAATATGTCCATCAGTATTCCTAAAATTTGTTGGTCCTGTATAACAGCATGCCCTGTGTGCTATCTGCCAGTCGAAGATGCCATTGCTTTGATGCCAAAGGTTCCATCATTTTCTCCAGTACTTAAGAGTTTGACATACATCCACGAGGATCCACTAAGGAGAGATGGAGAATTCGGAGGTTCAGATTTTGGAGGATACCCTACTCTGAAGCAAAGAAGTGACTCCTATGATATTAGAGAGTCAATGAGTGTGCATTGCGGGTGGGCTCTCTTTCTCTCTTCCCCCCTCTCTCCAATTTTGCAAATTAACAAATTTTGAAAGAAGTTTGTGAATTTACCTTGTTGAATTTGTTTTTGTTTTAATTGTCTTTTAATTGCTACTACCGATTTTCAACAGATATCTCTTCATTCCATATTTTTTTTCTTTAGATTTGTTGGAGGGGAAAAACCTGGCCGCAATACAGGATTTGACATGGATGAAACTGACTTGGCTGCAATGGAGCAGTGCCACGGTGTGGTTGTTGCCTCAGCAATTTTTGGTAGTGCTCTCTGTCATGAATTGGTACTGATAATTTCCTCTTTATTCAGCTATTAGCTGCTTAGTGGTTAAGCTATATTTTCCCAGGAGCGTTTGACGACATACAACAACCAAGTAATAATGTCAGTGAATACTCCAGGAAGACTGTCTGTTTTTTTATGTTTGTGGATGAACAAACAGAAGCATATTTGAAGAAGAATAGTGGCCTCGATGAAAGAAGAAAGATTGGTATTTGGAGAGTTGTCGTTGTGCATAATCTTCCTTATACAGATGGAAGGCGTACTGGAAAGGTGAATATCGTAGGCATATCTTACACATATTTAAGGCAGTTCAGCTTCTGGACTGCCCCCCCAATGCATTTCCAAAACATTAGCTTCAAGTTTTTTGCATTCCACTAGGTTAACTGAGGCTTTGTTGTATGAATGGATGGGGCAATATGTAGAATGTGCTCATCCTCTTCATGACCTGTAGCACCAGGTACTTGCATTTCACATTAACTAATATTCTCTCCAAGCTTGATGGTGTTGGGTGTAGGAGACACTGGATATGTCAATGGCTGCAAACTTATTTGTCTATATTCATTTTCATTTTGGCATATTATCTTGGATGTTAGGATAATTAATAGCACATGGCCTGCAGTTTTTTCTTGTAAATCAATAAAATTACATCTTGGGTGTTGCTGTTACTTTGCACTCTAATATTCATCCAAGTTCAAAAATAACTCCAACACCATATTAAGTAAGCATGAGTCATCTCTTTTACATGACTCTCATCAAGTTTATGCCAATGGCAGGTTCCAAAGCTCTTACCACATAGATTGTTTCCAAATTCTCGCTTTTCTTTATGGATTGATGGGAAGCTTGAACTAGTTGTTGATCCACATCAAATTCTTGAAAGGTACCTTGATTTCTATTCACTTATCCTGGTGTATATATATGCACTTAATCTATGATTAGAAGTGAGAAGTATAGACATAAGGCCTTAACCTTTTCCATTCATATGAATGCCATCACTTATTTGGGCTGCTCGGTGGCTTTCACGAGTTGTTTGAAGCTGGTATGACAGCCTAGAATACATAAGTGTTCCAAGGTCATGAATCATACATTATATATGATGAATTATATAGGATTGTTTTACTTGCTACCTGTTTGATGTCTTAATATTTGATACTGTTTTCTTTTTTTTTTTCTTCTGGTTCAAATTTTGCTTGGTCTTCTTTCCATTCTAGAAAATTTGGCAGTATTTTATGGAAATAGTGCTTTTTTTTTTTTTCAAGAATCGTGTGACAAACAAACTATTTAGCAATTTCTGTAGATGAAAACCAGTGTGTTCGATGATAATTTTCTTAAGTTAACAAGGAGGTGGCAGTTCTTGTGAAAGGACCAAGGGGGATCACTAGTTGCTGTGGTATTCCTTTCTGCTTTAAGGTGGAATACCAGTGCATTAATGGCAATGATTCCCTTTCCCCTGAAGGGAAAAAGGAATACAATAACTATCTGTTTTTTGGAGACACAAAAATCAACTTAAACCATTTTCATCTGTTCTTAGTTCTTGTCTGGAAAGACCAAGAACAAGAAAGGGCACACAAAACAGAGATTGGTGGTAGGTCCTCTCTAACTTGTGGGGATGGAGTGATGTCTTAGTTTAATGAGTGCTGGTTAACTCTCCTTATATACGATTCTTTTTGCTTGTATTGGACTTGTCTTACAACTTTTCTGAAGAAGAAATTTTTGAAGATGAGTATTTGAGCTTCACAGCAGTTCTCTGTACTAACTAAAACTAAAGTGAGAAGAATTGTTACAAAGTATAGCAATTCTCTTCCATTCGTTTCGAAGAACAAGTTTTCTTTGTAAAGAATAAGTATGATAGGAAGTGCAGTCTTTTTAAAAATAGAGAAATTGTTGGTTAATGTCCAACTAAACTCTAAAACCAGTTATCAGTCCTTTCTGGCCTCGTGAAGACTAAAGACTCTTTTGAGTTACTTTTTCTTCCATGTTGCTTTAGTGTATTTATCATCAATTCTTTGCTCTTTCTCAGGCCAAGTTTCTAAATTTTGAAAGGAAATGGGAGGTTGTGGTAGGCATGCACCCTGTTGGCGCAATATCCCAATGTTTTCTAACTTGATTCCTTGCTTATTCAGTCAACCATGAAACTTTTGTTTTTTGTTTTTCGATTTTTCTGCTTTTTAAATAATATCAATCTCTTTGGTGAGAAAAATGGTGTTGCATATTTTAGATAAGATTCATTTTCAGGTCCGTTGGTTTTACAACGTATGCTATATTGTTCAGAGGGCCTCAAAGGCCACAATCTGTGACTGCCTTCTCTTAGGCACTCAAGTCTTACGGTCAGATAGCAATTATTGCTTGGTCTGTATTTTTACTTCAAACCTGGATTTGGTTAAATAACACACCAACTGAAGTTTGGCAGTAGGCCAGGCCTGGGCTAGGGCCGAAATTTCGCAAACATTCTCAGCTGTTGGCCATTTTCCACGCACATTATTCCTAAATAATTAACAGCGAGATACAATTGCATCTAGTTGGTTACTTGATGATTAGTATGCAGGACTACAGCTGAGGCATTACTTACGTATTTCTACACTACTTTTCAGACACCTGTGGAGGAAAAATGCCACTTTTGCTATTTCCAGACATTATAAACGATTTGATGTGTTCACAGAAGCGGAGGCAAATAAAGCAGCTGGGAAATACGCCAATGCTTCTATTGACTTTCAAATCGAATTCTATAGAAGGGAGGGCTTGACGCCTTTTTCTGCGGCTAAGTTTCCCATTACGAGTGGTAGATTAAGATTCTTGGTTTCTTTTCTCTGTGGTACTCTTTTCTTTTTTGTTGTGTTGTATTTAATATGGAATTTGTGTGAATGCTGCCTCTGCAGATGTTCCTGAAGGTTGTGTTGTAATAAGGGAGCATGTTCCTATTAGCAACCTCTTTACTTGTCTTTGGTTCAATGAAGTTGACCGCTTCACTTCAAGGGACCAAATAAGCTTTTCCACCGTGAGGGACAAGATTCGGGCAAAAACAAATTGGACTGTGAATATGTTCTTAGACTGTGAAAGGCGGAACTTCGTAGTTCAGGTAATGAGTTTATCTATTGTTGGCTATATTTGCCATGAGTCACGTCAACTTGTGCAAGAATCTGCCAGTTTCACCCTTTTCGTAAGTTTTATTCTGGATCCACTTTAGTCTAGCATTGAACTTGCAAGTGGGAAATCCATTTTGGTTCTGTGCAATCATTCACGGGCCAAAGCGAGCTATTTTTTTTTTTTTTTCTCTTGTAGAACAGGACGGCAACCCATAGTTCTGATGTAAATTCGTAAGTGTGTTGCTTAGGTCATAAGTATGGGTTGCTTAGGTCATAAGATGTTTGACTAAAAAGATATTTGTATGGCTTTCGATCTCTTGTGTGGATTTATTTTGACTCCCTACTTTTTGTGTGCAGAAATACCATAGAGATGTATCAGCGCACAAGGCTCGCCCCCCTCCTGTTTGTCCTCCACCACCACCCCGTATTTTGGTCAATGCATCAGCCACCAAAGTGACACGAGACCTTTCATCTGAAAGATTGATTGGTACTCCAGCTCGCAAGGGGTCAACAAAGCGTGTGAGAAAGTCGTCCAGGCGCCATCGGAAAGTTGTTGCTGGTGGCAAGGATATGGACTCGATTTAGGAAATTTGTCCTTGAGAATATCATTCTTTTTCTTTCCCCCGTTGACGTTCTTTTAAAAGGGGGGTGGAAGATTTGTGCAAAAACCGGTGTCCTAGTCCAATTACTACAGGGAAAGAAAAAAAAGTCTTGTTCTTTTTTCCTTCCTTCGTCATCTTACGCCTACTTCGGAGTTATCCTTCTCATTCAATTTTTTTGGTTGTATATAGTACAGTATCCAATAATTATAAGATGGGCTGCTGCATTAAGTTAATCTCGTCATGTCAACGTCTCTCTTCTCCAAAGCCATGCCAAATGGTCGTTTCCTCTTGGCTTCTTCTGAGTCACTAGTACTTGGAAGTTCTTGATTCCGGTAGAGTCAGCGAATTTCCAAGCAAGCTAACTCTTTATTGTCTGACAGGGCCAATTTATGAGTTTAAAAAACAATTCTGTCTCCTGGCAATCCGATTCAAATAACGAGAGATAAAGAATCACCTATATGATATCACTCATATTCAAATAATTTGGGTATGAGTATACCTAACGAGTAATTTGCTTAATATCAAGGTTGAAAGAGTTCTAGCAGAAATCTTCTTATTTCAAATAGCTTTGATCCGTTGAGCTGATCTTCAAAAACGATTTTGAATCGATCTTCCACATGCTTTGGACCTCGTAGTAACTACCCTTAAGTTTCAAGCGAAAAGAATGATGTTAGACATTTACAATTGGGATTTTCATGTTTTAAATATGTTTTGTTTGCTTATGGTTGTCTCAGACATGGCCATGTTCCAAAATGTAGATCCTTCTATATCTTTTGGGGGAAAGACAAGAGCTCCCTAAGTTATGAATCCTCTCGTATAACTTTCCTAGGTATGGACACAAGCATGTCTTATGTCGTGTTACTCTTCAGGAGTTTCTCTACCATACAGTCTCTCTTTAAGTTGTGTTTTAAGTTGGATCTTCATCTACATATGGGCTATAAATGACAAAGGCTAGTACACGGTCATGTGCTATGCTAGCTAAAAATTGCACTTTTTTCATTTAAAATCTTTTCTAATTTTTGATAAAGTTCATCCTAAAGAAACATCTTCATACTTGAACTAAAAACATAACATAAAATGAGAAATAAAGGTAATTTAAGTAGAAAGAAAACTAAAATTCTAAGGACAATACATGCGTGTTTTAAATACAGCACTTTGTAACCTAAAAATATGATATACAAGCACTTAGTAATGATTTTTATAGAATATCGATGAGAGTGGAGTGAAATATCCATATTAGCTCAGTCTATCAACCATCATCAATAGTACTTAATTCCGATTGAAATATCCATCCAACACTGCCTAGGAATCGATAAGGGTTAAAGTAACCTTGGAGTTGATAGTGTTTTATATTTACTTTTGTAACAAAATACATAATTTTTGACACAAATCTTAATGTTTTTTCTTTGCTTTCCCTTACAAAACAAGATTATTTGTATCTCCTAAATGTTCCCAATACTCCATAATTACTTCCTTGAATTTTGTTTCTCAGACTATCATTAGCACCCACCATTAGTCGCATCTTCTATATGACCAAGTATATGTGAAAATTATGACCAACATTCTAACTCATCTCTACCTATTCGATTAAGTAGTTTATATTAAAAACCATAAATCTATATAATTGCAAGTTGAAAAATCTCAAAATAGCATTTGTAACTTAGATTATAATCTTCTTGTAAAAAATTTAAAAAATTATACCCCACAATTTTGGCAACCAACTTTACTGAAATGGTGTTGTCATGTTCTGCTTGAGAAAATATTTCAATTTTCTATGGTCAATTTGAACTATAAATCTCCTTCCAATCAAATAGTGAGTTCATTGTTTAATTTCCATAATCAAGGCCATCAATTTTCTTCCATAAATACTTAAATGTTAAACAAGAATTTACTAATAAAAGAAATTAGATGTATGTCTTGTATCACTGAGATCAAACAATGCTAATAAAAGAAATTAGAAACTAGTATTTTTACTAAGATCAAACAATGCTAATAAAAGAAATTAGAAACTAGTATTTTTACTAAGATCAAACAATGCTAATATTAGAGTTATCACTATGCCATCCTTTAGTACCTTTAAAGCACCTTTGGTTCATGACACCAATGGAGAAAACTTTTCTTCAATAGATAAATTGCCAATTTACTAATTAAGTCATATCCCCTTGCATACCTTCTATAATATCCAATTAATAAAAACTTAAATGTTTAATTGTTATATGGTTTAGTCACTTTAATACTACTTTAATCTTATTTCTATATTTCAAATCCTCTAGTAGAGATAATATGGCCCAAGTATTTAATTTGTTTCAACACTAAAAGTGCATTTCCTCTCCTTGGCATATGTGTTAGAAATACAAAGTATTTTAGAAGCTTGGTAGGTGGTTTGAATTATTTTTCCCATACTAAACATGGCAACAAGTTCTACGAGTAAGAATCCCAATTATACTAATTATAGAAAAATGAATAAATGGTAGATATCCTTACCAAATCACTTTCTCATATTAAAAATGATTTGTCAAATTGTAAATAGGAGTCATTGAGTTTGAAGCAAAGGGAAGTGTTGAAAACTAAGTCAAAATAGTAAAGTCAAAAGTTACATTTAGTTTTAGCCATTATTTTTTAGTTGTTACATAGAAGGTAGTTGTTAATTAGTAGGTAATATATTTTCAATCGATTGTAAGTCTGTATTTATATAAGCAATATATTTCGTTTCTTTATTTATGAAGTGTATATGCATTTCTCTGTACCATTCCCAACAGCAAAAAACCATATGATTATTAGTTGATCAAAATCACCAATCTAGATGGGGAAGAGCAGATCATCATTGATGATAATAAGCGAATGGAGATATTATACCTCATATATTATCTTAATATACCAAAGCATTTGGCTTTGCTTTTCATCACCATTATCACTACCTTTGTTATTTGGGATTGCCAAACTCTTAGAAAATTTTCGTTTGAAGGAAGAAAGAAGACAACTAATTAAAAATATATTGGCAGAGCTAAAGTGTATTAATAATAATTTGCTTAAAATGATTAATAGTAGATCTAATAAACCTTGTTGTTTCTTAGGACTCTATTGACATGTAATGAAGAAAAAGTTAAGAAGACAGTTGAAGTGAAATCATATACAGTTGCATACTAACAAAGGAAAGCTTGTTAAACATGTGATGACTTTAAAGCTGCTAACTTAGTCAGATTAGTTAGGATTTTTAATGTTAAGTTGTTCAGTTATTTTAGGATCTTTTGAGAATTTTGTGTTGCTAGTTCCTAATCCCCTACAAAATCCATTCAAGCTTTGGTGTATGAATTTCGTGCTTGACTGAGAAATAATATATAATTCCAGTTCTCTCTCTTGACTCTTCCTAAAAATCCAACATATTACTATCAGAGTTGTCGTGATCTTAAGGGACTTCCAAATCTACAAACCTATAACTCATAACTCATTCTATACCTTCCTACACCACAAATCAAAAACCACACATTAATGGATTCAGAATCATCATTCACTGCCATTACTCTACCAATTTTTTATGGTAGCAATTATCTAAATTGGGCTGTTCGAATGGAGGTTTTCCTTAATGAGAATGACTTGCGGGAAGTTGTAGATGAAGAATACGACATTCTAGACTTGCCTACAAATCCAACTGCGGCTCAAATCAAAATCCACAAAGAAAAGAAGCAGAGGAAATCTAAAGCAAAAGCTTGCCTATTTTCAGCAATCACACCAACAATTTTTTTTCAAAATCATGAAGCTCAAGATGAGCAAAGAAATTTGGGATTTCTTAAAAGAGGAATATGCAAGGAACGAAAGAATCAAAGCAATGCAAGTGCTCAACTTGATTAGAGAATTTGAGATACAAAAAATGAAGGAGTCAGAAATGATCAAGGATTACTCCAACAAGCTCATTACCATTGCTAATAACGTTAGACTTGTTAGCTCTAATTTTGATGATTCTAGAATAGTTCAAAAAATTCTAGTAACCATCCCGGAAAGATTTGAGGCTACAATTTCATCACTCTAAAACTCAAAGGATTTGGAAAAAATCAGTTTGGCAAAATTGTTAAGTGCATTATAGGCACAAGAATGAGGGAGACTTATAAGGCAAGAAAGAACCATAGAAGGTGCTTTTCCAGTACAGTCGTACAATAAAAAGAGGATTAATAACAACAATGCTCAGAGTTTTGCATCATGTTCGTACTGCAAGAAAACAAATCATCCAGAATACAAGTGCTGGTGGAGGCCAGATGTAAGATGCAATAAGTGTGGACGACTAGGACATGTTGAAAGGATATGTAAAACGCAACAACGTTTGGGAGAAGCCAAGCAAGTAGTATACGATCAACTTGAAGAGGAGGAGTAATTTGCAGCATCATGCCTAACTAACTACAATTCAAATGAAAGCTGGCTTATTGATAATGGTTATCCAAATCACAGGACCTTTGATAAAAGGATGTTCAGAGAAATTGATACAAGTTTTATCTCCAAAGACCAAATTGGAAATGGAGACTACATTGAAGCAAAAGGGAAAGGGGACTATAGCAATTAAAGGGCACTCAGGTTTGAAGTTAATTTCTGATATCTTATATGTTCCTACGATAAACAAAAATATGTTGAGTGTTTATTAGTTGCTCAATAAAGACTTTAAGGTACTATTTGAAAACAACTGTTGCATGATTAAAGATGCAATGGATAGAGAAGTATTCAATATTAAAATACAAAATAAAAGATTTGCATTGGATTTTACGAAAGAGAACCACGCTGATGAAGCTGAGGAAGATATAATTAAGAAGAAGATCTCTATATATGATGAAAACAAAATGAGTTCTCCAAGTTTTAAAACATCTACAAGAAAGGCTAATAAGGTGGATCACCCCTTCATTGTGGAAGACAAAAGAAGATTTGGCTGCTTGAAAATGATAGATGGAAAAAGTTCATGAGAAGCCTAACAGTTGGGAGCATAAACAAAAAAGAAAAAGAAAAAAAGATGCTTGGAGTTTGCAGTATCAAAGTCAAAGAGGAGTGTTAAACATGTGAAGTCTTTGAAGCTGCTGAATTAGTCAGATTTGTTAGGATTTTTAATGTTAAGCTGTCCAATTATTTTAGGATCTTTTGAGGATTTTATGTTGTTAGTTCCTAATCCCCTGCAAAAGTAGTTCAAGCTTTGGTGTATAAATTTTGTGCTTTGCTGAGAAATAATATATATAATTCTAGCTCTCTCTCTTGATTCTTCCTAAAAATCCAACAAATTCATCTATTGAAAAGGATGGGGATTCTATAATTCACTAGCAAAAACATAGAGCATGAACCTTCATTTGGAAAATTGATTAAACTAGATAGGGGGTAAGAAAATTTTATTAAACTCATTAAATGTATTAGTAATATTGGCACCTTTTAAATTTTTCCTCTTGTCATGAGAGGCAACCAATTGAACTTGAGATACTCCCCTAATACGAATAACATTCCTTGTTAATGGTTTAACAATAGGAAGCAGCCATGGCTATAGATGAGGAACCTCAACCTTTGAATATGTGTGATGATTCTAAATGGTAGCAGACATCATATGCACGTGATATTAACTCAAATTTGATCATATATGATGAAAAAATGTCCAACAAACATCATTTGTGATCACCAACCTGAACTAAACTAAGCTAAAGTATGGGAGCTCTTTATCATCATACATTTATTAAAGATAAGATAGATGAATTAGCTCCAAAAATGCTAGCTTTAGGAACCTCATTGATTTAAAGAGCTTTCATGGTCTTGTTACAACTTTTTCTTACTAAATTAGTTGTATAGAATCTCTTTTATATTTTGGCAAGATCTCGAAGTATACTAAGACTAGAAACAATTGAATCACTATTTTATCTATAGTGTTTTAAAGGACTTAAAACATATCAATGTGGGGATACCTCTTTGTAGTTGCAGGTGTTAATAACACCTTTATGTTCATTCCAATATTTGATTTTGTAGTTAAACCACGTACATATCTGACGGACCATCTATATATGGACTTTTTAACTAAAAAAACAAGAATTATAATAAAGAAACACATTTACAAGGCAATCATAAAGTTAGTTTAACATAAAACACCCGAGTCCAAAAGAAGTCCAAACTAATCTTATAAGTTCTTTGTTTCCTTAGTCATTTTTATTGCATTATCATTTTATATTATTATGTTTAATTTTAAGTTTGTATTTTCCTTTATTTTTTTACCTTATTTTAATAATTCAATGAAAGCAAATGAATTCCATATTTGAAAAAAAACACTGACATTAAAACATCACCAGAACTCTTAAAAAAGGATTAGTAAAGCAAAAAACAATTTATAGCAACTTTAAAAAAACAATTTAAAGCAGCTATTGGGGGGTCTAAACTTGATATGATGGCTTTTTAAATCTTTCACGATATGATTTTAGATGGTGTAATTTTTTGTTTTGCCCAATTTTTAACTATTTTTGTCCAATTTCTTTATATTTTTAAAATTTCAAGGGTTTTATTATTATATAGTGTCATTTAAATAATGCATTTAATTATATTATATTATGTCAAAACTAATTTGAATCTTTATTATAGTTAAAATATATTCATGTAATTTTATTTGCATCTAATCACATTTTTTCATCTTTAAGCACTCCTAATAACATTATTATAGTTTTAAAGGTGCTTGGGACATCTAATTTATTTTAATTTGTATTTAATCACAATTCTATTACATTTTTTCTTAAATTTTATTTATTTTTATTGCAGTTATCATGTTTAATTTGTTCCAAATTTAATTGTACTAGGTTTAATTATATTTGTTCATTTATAATTTTTAATTAGTTATAATTAATTTCAATTAAAATTTAATTTAAGATAATTATTTCTATTTTGAATCAATTAATTTTAGTTGTGACTAATTAAATTTACTTGGGAGCTGTGATAATCATATTTGTTTCATTTTCTGCAATAAAAAGTTTTATAATTGTTATTATTTATTAAAGATGAAGAGAGAGAGAGAGAGAAGACAGAAAACGACAAAGAATTATTGGAGGAGTGACATCGCCATGCAAAAATGATGGAGGGCAAATAGGACAAAAGGGAAAAAGGGTAGAAAACAATAATAATCAAGAACGAGGGAGACCATAAAAGGAGGCTGACCACTCTATGTCACTTGATCTTTTCCACACATTTGTGTGGATATGACGAGATTTAACAGAACAAGGTAAGAACTGGTTAACTGAAATAGATAATCTGATCTTAACAAAAAGGTTGGAGCACCCTGTTCCTATATTAGGGTATTTCAATCCTGTGTTACTTAATTTTGTCCACACATTTGTGTGGACTTTATATAAATGCGTGGATAAGATTTAATGGAATAAAGTAGGAATTGATTAACCGGAATAGAGGATCTGATCTCCTATCAAAACCATGTAATAAATACATATATGAGAGAGAGAGTATGCAAAAAATATAAAGAATTGTAAATAATTATATCTTTCTTCATAGTGATCTTTTTCAGCTTTATATTGAAAAACTAAGCTTTCAAATATCCAGCCAATAACACCCCAACAAATTACTTAGATACCTTTACCCATCTCTCAAAGGATAACTTTAAAGAAAGTAAAGCTTATGTCATTGTCAATGGACCTATGGTCGGAATATATGATGAATGACATAAAGATGTTGTTCATATTATAGGAAAATCTTCCATTATTCGTCGAAGTTATAATAACCACATGGAAGTTGAGAAAGCGTTAGTAGAATTCAAAGACCCCTCTTTGTATAAGCATTGACTTTTTTATTTTGAATAGTTGCTTGAATAAATGTTGTATTTGGATTCGGTTGTTGATTCTGATTTTTGGAATACATAACAATATAATGAAGGAAGGGTTGAATCAGTTTCATAATCGAATTCTATAGGTTCTAAGTTATATTAGAAAGCAGAATTTAAAATGTTAGTTTTTTCTTTATATTTAGTTTCGTTTCTTTTGGGACAATTATTTGCATAATATCCTTCTTCTTTACATAGCCAACATTTACATGTTTTCTTATCTGGAGGGCAATAATTTTTTTCAGGTTTATTTGTCTATGGTTTTTTCTTCTAAATTTTTTTTATTCCTATTGAAAGAGAAGAAATAAATTCTGAACAAAAGCTAAACAAAGAACTAACAATTATTTAAAAAATCAATTAAATGAATTAATAGAACACCTTAAAAATACATTATGAGTATTACTAAATAATTATCTGAATTACTAGATAGACAAACAAATATTGAAATTCAATTAAAAGAAATTGAAAATTTGTATATTTTTAAGGATCTAATGGATTTTCACTACATACTTGATCTATCAAGGTTTTCACTTCGGTTTGTAGGCTTAAATTATTAAGGAGGTAAAATTGTAATTGATTTTTTTTAGTTACAAGTTTTAATGTTTTATAATAAGTTGTATGATAGATAGGGCATAGAATCGTGAAGGATGCAACACACTAGAGAGAGATATGGAAAATGTCAGGAAGCACAAATGGAGAAGAACAGCTAAGAGGAGTATAAATAAAAGAGACGAAAACTAGCAAAAAAATGTAAATGAGCAATCATCGATCGCATCTTGTTTTGTCTTCATTGTTTGTGGTCGTTAAGTTTTTCTCTTTCGGTCCTTTTGTTGTTCTCTCCTCCTAAAACTCAATTTTTGATCACTGAACTGTTAATTCTATTTTAATACCCATAAATGGTGGTCTAACGTTATGAATTTAGTGGATATTCATGTCTTGCTTTTGTGATAACAAACAATGTATTTGATGGCAGTACATTGATATAGTTTTTCTTATAGATATTTGAGTCCTAAGCTTCTTTTCTCTGCTAAAAGTAAGCACTATCAAATTGGAAATTAGAGCTCAGAAGAATTCCAAAATGAAGACTCTTCAAGCAAAAACAACAATGACTAAAGATATTTCATTTTCTTCCTATTTAGTTTATATGTTATTCTAACATATATTACTATTCAATATACATGTTAGAATTAGCTTACATTTGGTATTAGACTGTTAACCTCTGCATTGTAACCCAACTAGAGGTTGAAGAATACTCTTATAACCAAACAACATTGTTTTCTATGCTGCTTTAAAAACAAATTTTGATACAATGACTGAGGTCGAACCCATGCCCTCGCGAGGCATATGGTGAGCCTCTACCAACTGAACTGAACGTGATATTCATATATAATATATGTTGAAATTATATTTGTATAAACTTTCACTATGAAGTAGATTATCACATAATTATTATGTCTATATTCTGCATTGTGAATAGAATTTTGGATAAAATGTTTTAATGATTAATCATTATGGCTTAACCATAACAACCCTAATTATATAAAATTATATATTTAGGTAATTAATCACATAAAAAGTTAAGACTTTTAATTGTAGTTAATTATTTAGTATAATAAATTTTATCCTACAAGAATTTTAGTTATGTTTGAATAATTAATTAAGATAAAATATCAAATTATTGTTTATAATTTTTCCACATGTATTATAAATTAGAATATAATTTGATAGTTTTATCTTAAAGTTTAGCATAAATATGTTTGAATTAAAAATTTAGTCCACAGGCAATTTTATGTAATTTGATTTGTGTCTTTTAAGATATGTTTACATTAGTAAAACATATTTATAGTTTATTACCCTCAATTTATTAATAAGTAGCATGTATGTTTAAATTATACAGCTATTCAAATTTTTAGTTTCTCTGATACAACTTGTGACATTCTCGAATTGAGGGGTAAAAACTATAAGATTTGGAAGGAGAGAATTCTTCCTCATTTGGGATAGATAAACATTGATTATAATATCCGGAAGGATGATCCTAAGGTAACTAAGGCTAGCACTACAACTGAAATTGATGTTTATGAACGCTAGAAGCGATCCAATCGCCTAAGTGTGATATTCATAAAAACCAAAATTTCTATTGGTATTCGTGATTCTGTAGAATATCATGACAATGTTCGTGCTCGACTAAAGGTTATTTATGAGCAATTCAAAACTTTAGCCAAATCACTTTAAAGCACCATGATTATGAATTTTTCATTTACAAGGCTCAACGATGTCTGAGGTGTGCATAAATACATCATGAAGATGAGGGATATTATAGCTCAATTAAAAAAGCTCGAGGTTGAACTATCTGATTCTTTCCTCATGCGTTACATTTGGAACGCCCTTTCACCACTATACAAGATCCTTTAAAATCTCTTATAGTACACATAAGGATGAGTGGTCAACAAATGAATTAATGTTCATGTGTGTTCAAAAGGAAGGGAGATTCTCGATGGAATAGGGAGAGAGTTCACATAGTCACATCTGGTTGTTTAAGGAAAGAAGAAAAATTAAGTCAACTTAAGGGGAAAAGGTCAAATACCTATCCAAGTTAACATTAAGAAGGAAACCAAGTGCTCCTTTAGCAAGAAAAAAGGATACGTGAATAAGGACTGTGTCAAACATAAGGAATGACTTGAAAAGAAAGGTAATCTAATCTCATTAGTTTGCTTTGAATCTAATATGGCTGAAGTTTGTCATGACACATGGTAGATTGATTCTACTTATACAATATATATAACAAATGAGTTATAGGATTTTCAAAACCAGAGGAAGCCAAAGGGAAGTGAGCAGTATATCTTATCCGAAGACAAGATATGTTCAAATGTGAAGGTTGTTGGGATTGCAATTTAATTTTATGTTCTAGTTTTATTTTATAATTAGAAAAAACATTTTATATTCATAATTTCTCTAGGAAATTGATTTCAGTTTTAAGACTTGTACCATTTAGATATGTCTTTCACTTTCAGATGAATCTTTTAAGTTAAATTATAAATCTGAATTTGTTGGGAATGGTACACTATTTGATGATCTTTACTATTTTAATTTGCAAGATAATATCTGTTACAATGCAACACACGTTCATGCTAAAACAAAACGTTGTGTCATGAATGAAAATTCCTCTATGTTATGGCACCGAACATTAGGACATATCTCCATAGAAGGGATTAAAAGATTACTGAATGATGGAGTACTTGGTGCTTTAGATTTTACTTATTTTGAAACTTGTATAAATTGCATAAAGGGAAAGTAGACCAACAAATTAAAGAAAAGTGCCAAGAGGAGTTCAAACATAATAGAGATTATACATATAGGTATTTGTAGTGTAGCTACGGACTCGTATGGTCAGAACTAATTCATCTCATTTATTTATATATA
>JANZLD010000002.1:47089802-47101099 GCA_026413575.1 Erythroxylum carthagenense
TCAATGTCATCAAGAATTACAATGCTCAATGGTGACTTGTAGGCATCTTCGAAAACCTACAAAATCCACCTGATTAGGTACATTTGTATAACACATTACAGTTGACGGAATGAACCCAAATTTACCAGCCACATCTGAAACAGAACTGATAAATCTACACTGAACGCAATTTGCAATAAAAAGTTTTTCTTGCAAATATAAACACAGGTTCAGAGCAAAATGAAAATTTCCAAGGATGGGAAAAACTGAATAAGAATTATACTGTCCCAAAGCTTTTTACGCAGAATTGTTGGAATTTATAGACTCCCAATGACAAACCTTAACAATCTGTGCACACTTAGTGCTCTCATGAAGACCAATCATTGTTTCAGCTGAAACCTGCCAATTTAAGACGTCAGAAATTTGAAGTCAGAGAGTAGAGTTTGTCGACTGTGAGCATGAAATATCAAATAACAATGGAAGTCGAGCTTACTATCTTGACATACGGAAAATCACTGTCAATACCAACGGTGGCTGCTAGTGCAGATTTACCACTGTCAAACACAATAATTCAGTTGTATCAAATTTGCCAAACCAAAGTGGAAAATGAACTGCCAATAACATAAAGACAAACTTTACCTTCCACTTGAACCCTCCAGTAGGCAAGTAACAAGTGGACTACCTTTGCTGACTTTAACTTGCTCCACCAATAGCATAGCTCTCTGATAGATATGCTTATTCCGATCCCCACAGTCCGCCATGCCATTCAGTCTATATATCATGTTGCAAGGCGTGATTTTAACATCAAGAAATTCGTAGGTTTAATTTATCACATATCCCAAATTTTAGCTTCTATGGAAATTTTCCACAAATGCTATGCAAAACTCTACATATACATGACTTGAAGTTCTGAATTATTCAATATTAGAGAGGTGGACATTAGTGTGTTATAAACTCTATAGTGGAATAGTTTCTTCATCCTATTTTGGAATATTAATATTAGCTTGTGTTGCCCTATTATTATTAATAGATGGACTTAAACCTACTTCCTGGAAGTTATTGTATATTGTATTTCTCTTTTCAACGCATAGAAACCTTGAATAGAACAAATGATGACTTAACCAAACCCAAAGCAATAAGAACTATTCAAGTATACCTGCATCGTGCAAGGTCATCAGTTGAAGCTCCGAATGCAGGAGGAACTTCATGAAGTGCATGCAGAAAGTCATCCATGGTAACTTTAATACTGTCTTCATCCACTGGCTTTGTGAGGTCATCCAGACTCAGTTGTCTATTTAAAGCATATGACACTGCACTTTTTACAACACCTTCAAGTTCTGCCCCACTATAGTTTTTTGTGCGAGCAGCTGTAAACAAACAAAAGAAGTTTATGAACCAAAACCTTGCAGTATTCTAAATACACTAACATGTTCCATTATGATGAAGATCTGGACATTTATGATCCATAGGATACATACCAAGCTCTTGAAGGTTGACATCAGGAGCAAGAAAAGAATTCTCTTTCATTTTGTTTGTATGAATTTGAAGAATCTGTAACCGCCCATTTTCATCTGGGAGGCTTATCTCAACTTGAACCTCCAATCGTCCTGGTCTACAAATGAAAAGGAATTACAAATTCAAGAACATTAGGTTAAAGACTACTATGAACACAAATGTATGTAGACACACAGATAGATCCTTTTGGGCAGATCAGTTGTCTTGAGCCCCATATGCAATATCATGTAACTCTAAGAGTCCTGCCAACAATCTTGGATACAGTTCCTCATAAAATCCAACACAATAATAATAGCTCTATACTGCTTTTACCATTTGTCTTCCAACCACGTGTACTAATATTGCCAGCAGTGATACTTATACTTTTGTGACAAAAGGAATCCGGGCAACATAGAACTAAGAGATTATGAGAACAAGTAATTACCTCAAAAGTGCTTCATCAAGTAAATCCTTTCTGTTGGTCATTCCAATGAGTAAGACATTATTTAACGACTCCACACCATCTATCTGAAAGTAAATATTCTTAGCCACACTGTTTGGATTGGTAGATCACATGCATGGAGCAAAGAAATAGTCAAAATTACAAGCCCCATAATCACTTCAAATTCATCACTGACCTTTGTAAGTAGTTGATTTACAATGCTATCATGAACTCCAGTACCATCTCTAGTTGAGCCTCTTGACTGCAAAAACCAAAAACAGAAGCTTGCATTAACCATCTCATCAGGCTTACAAAAATTCCAAAGCATTAAGAACATCTGATATAGGGAAACGTAAGCACAAAAATTTCGGCTCCGCTGCAATTACTAATATTTACATTTAAGAATGTGCAATTGTCTCCTACAATCAAGAATTCATTGCAACTCCTACAAGGTTATTTCTAAAGGAAACCATATAGTGTAAGTCAACATGCATGAGTCATGGCCCTTCTGAAATAAAGTAAATTAATAGCCAGTAACAAGAGGACCATGTCTGCAAAAATACTCTGTAATCAATAAACAGATGAGAAATATCCTGTACAACGGCATGAACATAAGTCATAATTCCATATAATGGGTTAGACATGGATAGCCATATTCATATTAGTAAAATTATATAGGGGCAATTGAGACCTCTAAAAGGCCATAGTGAAATCAACATAACCATAGAAAATCCTTACTCAATCTCTGGCACATAATTGAGATATCAACTGGAGCCCAAAGAGAAGAGAGAAAAAAAAACGCTAAATGTACTAGGGTTAATTTTTCTGAATTATTTCGTAAATTTGGCAGAACTAACCACTGTCATATAGAATATTCTGCCAGATATATCATTTGAAAGTTTCTCATATCTCATACATTTAGTCCAAAAAAGGTGCCAATAAAAAAATAAAAATTGAATATCATACAGTATGGAGAGCAACTAGGTTTATTATGAAAAACATCAACATAACACTTGGTCTATCATGATGACCAATGGATGATAACAAGAGCAGAAGAATCTCTCACCTTACAGATAGCATCAATCTCATCAAAAATTATAACATGCAGTTCACTTTGGTCCCCTGAAAAAGGAAACAGATATGTTGGCATCAGTGTCAGAGGACTACCCAAACTTGTGTTTGGCAAAAAAGTCAATCTTACCATTAAGCCTTTGATCGTTTTCAGCATCAGCAAACAGGTCTCTAACATTCTTTTCAGTTTCACCAACAAATTTGCTAAGGACTTCAGGTCCATTGACTATCTGTTGCATTATCAAAGAAACAGTCATTAAGTAGCAACTGCTCAAGAATCAATCATCAGCAATGTCCCATTCCAGAATCACTTGTACAAGCCAATCATTTTGAATCAGAAAGCTATAAGTTGCCAGTAAAGCAGTACATGAACGTATAAACAAACATATTAATCAAATTTACTGAAACGACGGCAACAGGAGGAACAGGAACACATAGAGGGATGACAATCCAATTTTAATATACATTCTAAAAATGATAAATGAAGTTGAAGTTTTAATGGTTAAATCATTTGAGGCAATATTTGCACATTATTACTGAATATAATGAGATTGTTGTCTTGAAAAGATAAACAACATACTAAATGCGTCATAATCCAAGCCTAATAACATGCAGCATTTGAAATCTCATTGGACCTAATGAGAAATAGGGCAAACCATGAAGTAGAAAGTTAGAACCATTTCAGTGCACCAATGATACATCTGATCAGGGATACAGGAGGATGATAAACATCTAACTAGTCCAATATACTATAAAACCAAAAACAACAGCATTCATTGAACTTCCATTACATCCCATCTCCAAAATCTACATCAAAAGATAAAGCAAATTCCAAATTTCAAATCATGCTAGCACAAAAGTACGTGCATAAACAAGCACACACAATTCTGTTAAACATATGTGTTTACACACATTCAAAAAGATGTGCACATGTAAGTAAAAGAACAGATTCACATGTGAGCATACACACACACACACACACACACAAACAGACACAAAAGTTAAAGTTAATCCAGACCTTTGGTTCCTTCCCATTAAGCATTTTTCCAATTTGGCGAGCCATGAGAGTTTTTCCAGTTCCAGGAGGTCCATAAAGCAGCATACCTTTTACGTGCTTGATCCCCAATCTATGTCAACAAGTGCTCCATTATCAAGAATAAAGGACACAAAGATAATATGAACTAGATTTGCATTAAGTCAGACAATAGGCCATTACTTGCTTGTCACATGAGGTGGAAAAACACGAGAGGCAAAAGCTCTTCGAAATATATCAGCAAATTCTGCACTTAGACCACCTATGCCAAGTGACTGGAGATTAAACTCTTTGTGCCTAAAGATGTTACTACTGGCAGCTTCACGCTGATTAACAATCTGCATAACTCAGGGAGTAAGTCATAAGTTTGTGATCTTGTGACGCCAAAGTTTAAAGGAGGAAAAAAAAAACGAAGAGGACAAATCACTCAATCACAAGGTTTAATATGGTGGAATGAAGGGTAGGAGTCAATGTGATACAAAGGGCAGCAAGGACATATATAAAATCAACCTTTCAAAGCAAGGCTGACTAAATTTGAGCTTTCAACTAGAATGCGTGATGCCTTATTGTAAGAGTAATTCTTAGACCTTAGGAGTAATTCCCAGTTTCCTAATTCTAGGATCGAACTCATTGTTTGTTTTCCTTTTCTAAAACCCCAACTATTCTAACCGAAAGTTCCAGCAATGATAATTTGAATTTTCAGCAGCTTATACCAAAGCTTTAGATCTGAACTTAAACTTCCAGCAAACCTAGAAAAGATTAAGCAGTTCAAATTTTCTAGTTTCGCAACTTTGAACAACTATTTGACATCTCTACCATCTTCTAGCTACCTCAATAAACACCAAAAATAGAAAACCACCAACTTTGATAATACCAAAATTAAAACAAACCTTTATGCCACTCGCATTTGATGCTTCAAAGACAACGTATGTATCGTTTGAAAAAATCCCTCTTTCAATATCATTAGATTTTTCTCTCCCCTCCACAGCAGCTTGATTGACGGTGAAAATGTAATTATTTCCAAGATACTCAAATGATACTCTTTGCCCAGCGGTCATAACCTGACACATAAGAAACACAAATTGAATAACTAAATCAATCCCATAACCTTCCAGTTGAGATGTATCTGTTAAGCGGTGAGCAAGTAATAACTCACTCTACCTGGTTAACATATCTCTTCCTAAGTTGATCTGCCAACTTAACGGCATCAATCTACAAAATAACATCAAGATATCTTTTAACCGTCAACTATTTTTAAAACTAAAGAAAATCCAGAACAAACCCGGAAAAACATAGAACCTGCTCATTTTTCGTTCCTTTTTTAACAAATTCCAACTCCAGAGTAAGCAGGGCGAGGTTGAAATCCTCGGGAGGGATAAACCTAAACAATTCCGAAGAAAGACAAGAAAAACAACAAAACTCAGCTCGTGATCCTAACACACAAAGGGAACTAAGAAGGAAAGGAAGGTGTAAAATTTCAACCTGCTCGTAGACACAGTATCACCGGTAGAAACCCTCGCGTAGCGGCGTTGAATAGCGTTGAGAGCTAAATGACCGGCGCGAATGCTCTCGTGAGGAGTAAGTTTCCGTTAAGGTCACAATAACAGGGCACACGCATTTCAATTAAATCAATCCAAAATCAGGCAGAAAGATAATTGGAGAACACTAAAACCGTAGAATTAGAAATGAGGAAGGATATGAGAGAGAAAGAACGAAGGAGTCCGCGATCAAAACCATGAAGAATTTTGTTCCGGGGACGGCGAAATTGTGGAGGTCGGACGGAGAGCAGTAAGCGAGGTTGGAGTAGACGAGATCCGACGACGGCGTGTTGGTAACGATCATAGTCGCGGGTGCAGATGACTGGAACCCGAACCGCCCCGCCATTTTCTCTTGCTTCTCTTTTGACAATCTGCTTGGCTCCTCTTTAGTTTTGCTTCGAATGAGAAGAAAGAAAATTTTGTTTGCTTTGGATCCAAGGAAATGACATCGTTAGCAGTTGGGATCGGGTCTTAATTGCGCTGCGTCGTCAAACCGGCGTGTCGTTTCTTCCATTTCTATTATACATATAATAATAATAATAATAATTATTATTATTATTCAGTTAAAAACGATAGAAAAGGAAAACCCTGAGCTTACAAGTTCTGTACTAAAAACCCTAATGCCCTGAGGTCGCTGAACTAGTAGCCATGGCGCAGAGACGGTGTCTCCACAACCTATCTCGTTGCGCTGTATATCTTTTCTCATCGGACTCGGCTTCTCTTCATCATTCTCTCAAAGCTATGCCTCCTCTTTCAAACCTCGCCCCCCTCAGGTCGTTGTTCAGCTATAAAAGCTCTTCTGTCTTCACTGATGTGGCCCGGTTCACTCCGTGTACCCACCGTCATTTATCATCGAAATCAGGCGACGATGAAGAAAATGAGGACATAGAACTGATGAGTAGCGATGGAGAAGAAGAGGAGGGGGAGGAGAGAGAGTACTCGGCGGAGGAGGCCGCGGCTATTGGGTACGAGGTGGTGGGTCCGCTCAAAATGTCTGATCAAGCGTTTAAACGATATGAGCCAGTTTTCGCGGTGGTTCAGGTTCATCTTTTTATCTAAAAGCCTTGAACTTGTGGTTTGTTTTCAGTATTGGTACGAAGATATGGGGTTGATGTGAGGGTTTTATGGTGTCTTTGGGTAGATTGGATCCCACCAGTTCAAGGTCAGCAATGGGGATTGTATTTTCACCGAGAGGTTGAAATTCTGCGATATAAATGACAAGGTAAGTTGCTTTCGATTTACAGATGGTGCTAGAGATTAAAAAAGAAAATGTTGTGGCAGGGAAACAGACGCTGGTAATCCTTAAACTAGCAGTTGCTCTGTTCATGGGTATTTGGCAACACTTAACTATCGATTTTGCTTGTAATCAGTATCCGTGTTGTTATGTAGCCTATTGTAAAAATGTATAGAATGGTATTCCGATTTTGTTTTCAGATGCTTGCCGTAAGATAGAGTTCATTTTGTTTTATGATCTCTGGCTATGAACTAACTTAGCTATTATGTGATCATAATAGAGAGAGGAATCATCTATTTTCTGGCTCTCAATTGTAAGTGGAATATACTGTAGAAGAAGTTTGCTGATTGATATTTTCCTCTCAGGAGTTACTAAGATGCAGACATGTTTGTCTGTTTATTTCCTTGTCCAACTTTTAGCTGTAAATGCTTTTATTTTGGAGAGTATGCTGTGATGGGTAGTTCCAGGCTCTATTGATTTGAAACAATCAAATAACTAATCCAAACAATGGAACTGCCAATTTTTGCAGTTAAAAATCTCAAACTTGATCTTTTTGTATATTTCTACTGGGGCTGCTTTGCTGGAATTGGCTATTGGTATACAAATTGATATCTTCCGTTACAATAACTTATGATCAGAGGTATAGGGACAATTTAGTTAAACAATGGATTTATGTGTGTTTCTGTTGATTGATAATTGAAACTTTTGACTTTTAAAATTTCACTGGTGAATTCTATTAGGTAATGTGTCATTTCTGTATCTCTTGCAGTTGATTTTGAATAAAGTTCTCTTGCTAGGATCAGCTACAAAAACAATTGTTGGTAGGCCTACAGTGCCAGATGCGGTTGTTCATGCTGTTGTTGAGGAGCATGTAGGTGTTCATCTACTCTGCTTCTCTCTCTCTCTCTCTCTCAAACACACTCACTTACATGCCGGTCTCATTTATACAAATAAACTAGCATAAGCCTATGCTCATGAATACAAAACTGCTAATTGCACATATTCTTAAATTGTAAATTAAATTCCACATTAGTTTCTTATCACCAATTATTAATTTTCCTTGGAGTGCTACTCTTTAGTAAGCTGAATTTCAAAATTTTCAAAATTGTGTTTTCATGAAGCTGAATGAATGCAGCTCTTCTACCTGTTTGCTTCATTTCTAGATGCATTTGGGTGAATGAAAGATTATTTTGGAAAACTTTCCAGGTGTAAACTGTTACTCCTTATAAGTGAAATTATTGTAGAAACAATGCAAATGGAAAGGGATGGGGCTCAACTCGAGACAAGAAAGAACTCCTGCCATTCCATGGGAAGCTCTGGACCTATTTCCAATAGAAGAGAAAGCAAACTAAGTGCTTAGTATTCCCCCATTTACATGTCTTGTCAGCCTTATTGCCATTTCCAAGCTTTTCTTTCCAACACCGCCTCTTCTTTCGGAATTCACTCAGAATTGAGATAAGCATTTTCAAATTGCGCATTGGTGAAGTCTAGCCTTATATACCATGTAAAGCTTAAACCAAGAAGCTTGCAGTTGGGGGGAAAAAACTATAAATCAAACTCATTATTTAACTGAATTATAAGAACTTGACCCAGTTTAGTTCTTTCTGTCATCTCAAACTATGAAGAGTACCAAATATGTCCAAGTGCTCCAACTCATCTGAACAACAATGCTTTGAGTATCCTAAGCACTAATTTGGCATGATCCATAGCAGGGATGCTTCAATTTGCATAGTTATTGAATTGAGGCTATCTAGGATTTGATCTCAACTTTTATCAGCCGTTACTTGTGGAACAAGTATTTTTGAAGACAGTGGCTGTGTTTGTAAGTTTCTTCAAAATCGTTCCCCTCCCTTTTCTTTTTGTGATTTGATTCCTCTATCCTTAGAGAATGCTGTAATTTTAGCTCTATTATGTGGATTAAGAGTATGCTTCATTTGGAAAATGGATAGGGAGTTGGATTTTACTTAGTGTGATATTTCTTCTGCCAACCTGAGGTATCCTGCATTCTCATGGATCATTTTATTTGGATAATTGTGTACTAAAGTATATACAAGGTAATTGTGGGTTTTGCTTTTTCTTTCTCCACTAAATCTTTAGATTGATCTTGATCTTTACAATTTTGCTCAGGCATTAGATGCAAAGGTGATTATCTTTAAAAAGAAGCGGAGGAAGAACTATCGGAGAACCAAAGGCCATCGACAGGTGTGTCAGAGAGAACATTTTGCTGAAAAGTTTTTGATTTCTATCCATGTATATTTTTTCTCACTCATCTTGAACCATGAATCTTCCATTTTGCAGGAACTGACTCAGTTGAGAATTACCGACATTCAAGGAATTCAAAAGCCTGAAATTAAGGTAGATTCTAAGCCGAAGACAAGGGCTGTTAAGAAGCCAGAAAAAGTTGCAGTAGCTACTTAGGAGGGATTTCCATGAACGAGATGCCAAAAATAGTGACAAGGCTCATCAGGGAACTTTGGGGTTACAACTTTCTCCCTTCTATATGTATGACGAGGCTCATTCTCAATCCAATGTACATTTCAAATGAGGCAAGTAGCGTTTTCATTAAGTTGATGCTTTGTTGTAGGATTGGTACTCTGGGATTGATCCCCCAGCACTGGTTATTCTTGTCTTCATATTTATTTTTACTGGGTTTGTGTGTAGGCTTCTTACACTTGAGTAAAAGCTCTTCTGCAGAGTAAGTTTTGGAGATTGAATAAATGATTCCCTTTCATGGATCACTGGACATTTATTTTGTTGATGGAATGTTATGACATTGGCATCAGTTTTGTTATGAAGAAATGTTTTCTCCTAGACAACTTAAACCACCAGGAGAAACCCAAAAAGGAACGTTGTTAAGGTCGTCAAACTAATCAGGGTTTTGTTAGGAATTCATCGAAGGTTATAAAACGATGTTCTTCATTTATTAATACGGAATAGATTGTGACTTGGAGCAGGTGCAGGGGTACAAGAGATTACGGATCATGAACAAACTAAGTTCGATAAATTTTAGAGGTCTTAATTGTGTTGATTTGAATAGCCTAATTGTACTTGGATCGATTGAAGAGCATCCGTTCAAATCAACGGATTGGTGAGGAGCATGCCCAAATTGAGTGCTTCATGTTTTGGTTGGATGGGAATCCCCAGCTTGCGTGACGAGTCCCTCTTCCTCCTGTAGGCTATGGCTCTCTTGGCAAATCAATAAAAGATTTCTGCACAGTTAGCACTGCATTACGGCCTCGGTTTCAATGCAACAGGTTACAGCAGGCCGAGATACAGCAATTTGACATGCTTTTTAGAGTGCCGATAATATTATATGAAAATAAGATTCCTAAAGTTTAGCTTCCAAAAATATTTAAAACATGTATAATATTTATTTGTTCCTGGCCCAACTCAAATATATATATTTGTACGTTCAAGTTGAAAATACTGAACTAAAATCTTAAGTTTCTAGGCGAACTAGAATTAGTTGACATGATTTATATTTAACTTATAATTATGTCAAATGAATACCCCGAAAGGCACAAACAGGTCCTAAAAGGCAAGTCTTGAGAGTTTGAAGTTTGCAGAGGAATTATGTCTCGACTAGCATATTTAGAATTTACAATACCGTCTTGTTTTGTTTACTTTGATCTTTTAATAGACTAATTGTTCATAAGCAGGAGATCTAGTATTTTCCGGGCCTTCTGACCAGAGACAGCCCGTGCAATGAAGAAGTATAAGTCCATGTATAACAAAGGCAGAAAGAATTGAAACAAAGATTTTTTTTCTTTTGTAAGACTACTTTTTCATTAACAATTAGTTCCACTAAAAACCACAGATTTCTCATACAAACAAAATAAAGTTTGCCAGGATCGTTATGATGTTTTCTTTCGTCGACTGGAATAAAGAAAAAAAACGAACGGGAGTGGAAGAAAAAGGCCACGGGCGGCTGGAAGTTTCGTAAAGAATTACCAGTTGAGAGTCTGCATTCCTTTTTTATATATGATTTATTGGTGGTTGAAATGGCATACGCATATTATATGAATGAATATCTGCTTCCATGAAGTAAAGTGGGCGTAAGTGGACTCACTTTCTTTGCCACTTTTCGGACACCATCCTTCCACTGTACGTAAGTATACTTGCCGTCTTGAGAAGCACTTTCCTTTTAAATATGATTACGCTGATAGATTCCATAGTCACAATAGTTTTCCCACTCTACTTTAATCTTCATTGGCATGTGTTTGTTAGTTAAAAATAAAAAATGCGTAATACTATATCTTCCTAAATTCTGAGTTTCAATAAAATTTATACTGAATACTGTTATTATTCGAATTGCTTAAAGAACATTTTGGCTGGATAAGCTTTACTTCACGTAATGGTGAAATCATCACGCAATGGATTGCGAGGACCAAGCATGAAATGACGCGTGCGGGTTCTCGTTCACCGCCGTCACGTCTGGAGATAAGATTTTTTGTCCAATTTTATGGTGTCTTATTGTGTCCAGTGAATTTCAGCCATTTATTTCTG
>JANZLD010000002.1:47106242-47132421 GCA_026413575.1 Erythroxylum carthagenense
TTATTATTATTATTATTATTATTATTATTATTATTATTATTATTATTATTATTATTATTATTATTATTAATGTATTTTTTAATTTTCATTTGTCAACCATTATATATATATTTTTGTATTTATTTATTTTATTATCATTTTACTTAGTATTTTTTTATTACTACTATTTGTTTATTCTTTATTATATTTTTCCTTTCCTACTTTAAGTGGGTCATTTGAAAATAAACTCTCTATTAGTTAAGAGTAAGGCTACGCAAAGAGAAATCACTAAGGAGTTCAAAAGTCATCATCATCGTCATCATCATCATCATCACCTAGTCTGAAATCTCGCAATGAAGCAGGGTCTGAGGAGGTTCGATAGTACGTAGTCTTACCCCTACATAGTAGAGAGGCTATTTCCGGTAGACCCGCATGCAAATGAGACAATATAAGAAATCAATTTAAGAGCATTATATATGTCATATGTTTGTTGTAATCTTAATCTTACTTTTAATGATATGACATATTCTTGTGTTAAAGTTGTTTCATTTTTTAGAGTTGTACAACGCACACATGCATTATTTTCAATTTCTCCTAAAAGGTGAAAGGTTTTACTTGATAATATTTTGGGCTTAACCATGGAATCATTGTCTAACACTTGGTAGGAGAGTTGAATAAAAAGTGTTAAAGCTATTAGATTTCAAGCTCCTCAAATAAGATTAGCTTTGATGGAATTATTTAAATCTTATGATGATGTCAAATCAAAGAGTGAAGCGGAAAGTTTGGTTAGTGTACTAAGAGTTTTGAGTTTTTACTTGATATAGTTATTTGGTATGACATTTTATTTGCTATTAATATGGTGAGCAAAATTTTTTTGTCTAAATCTATGTGCATTGACACTACCATAGAGTAATTAGAAAGTGTGATGGTATTTTTTGAAAATATAGAGAAGAAAGATTTGCCTCTAGTATGAATATTTCTAAAAGTCTTATACATAAGATAAATATAGAGCATAGATTTCCAACTAGACATTGTATTATTAGGAAAAGACAATTTGATGAAATGATCACGATAGAGAAATACAATTAGTTGAAGATTCTTTAAGAGTTAATTATTTTCTAGTTGTTGTATGGCAATTGATTCATTGAAGAATAGATTTGAACAATTAACAACATTTGAAAATATTTTTGGACTCTTATTTTATTCAAAAAAGTTAATGCCGTTGAACAATAATAAATTAAGAGAAAGTTGCACTAATTTCACAACAACTTTTTTTCATAATAATATGTTAGATGTCAATTTAGATGATCTTTTTTTGGAAGTAAAAGTGTTGCAATAACTTTGCCAGATGAGTTAATGTCATCAGTTGAAATTTTAGAATTTGTTAAAGTTACAGGTTATTATCCAAATGTTTCAATTGCTTATCGAATTCTATTGATTATACCTATGAATGTAACATCAACTGAGAGAAGTTTTTCAAAATTAAAATTATTGAAAACTTAATTGAGGTCATCAATTTCACAAGAAAGGTTGAATGATTTAGTTATTTTATGTATTGAGAAGGATATATTAGATAATATTAATCTTGATACTATTATTAACAATTTTGCATATGAAAATGCATGGATAAATTGTTTTATCATAAATCATAATCATTTGTGTGCTTATTAGTACAATTTACTTAGTGTTTTGCAATTTGATATTGTTATTCGATTATTGTTAATACTATTTTATTATTACTACTACTATTTCTAATGATTTTATTATTGTTGACATTTGCAAGATATCAACAGCTGATATTATGATTATTTAATATTTTGATGAATATGTGCACTCATAAATTGAGTCACTTATGTATGGATATTAAATTTTAACAATAAATATATATTTTTAAAGTTTACATATTTGTATATTGTCGATTTATTAAGGCCATTTTTTTTACTTTGACTAGCGCTTATGAAACATTAGGAGCAACCTTGCTCGTTAATCACACTAATTTATGCAGCATAAATGTTACTTATTTTTAAAAATAAGTTATAAATAATACAAATACAATAAAAATGCACCTTATCAATTAACAAATATGTTTGTTAAAAAATATTGTTTATATATTTATAACATATTTTGTTATTTTAAAACTCATTTTCATAAAAAAATTAATATGTGTCATTTTAAATAAAAAATGTTGTAACTCATTCATTTTTTAAAACTACATCGATACAAAACCTCAATGCACAAGGCTCTTCACTTTGTAAGGATTGGAAGAAGGACATCAATTATATGCAACCTTCCCTTTGCATTTTACAAAAAGGTTATTTCTGTGATTCAAACATGTGACCTTTTAGTCATAAAGGAGCAACCTTATCAATTACTCCAAGGTTCGCTCTCTCATTTATTTCTTTAAAGAAGCTTAATATTAGAAGCTTCTAAATTTTTAATTTTTGTCAAATTATGTCAACTCTAATAAGGAACTCATATTCATTTCATTTTTTATTAAATTAATATTATTAAATCTAATGTCTTTGATTTTCACAAAAATAATTAAAATCTATTTGCTTAATCTTTTAAATTAATGTCATTTTAAATTATTATCTCTTTTTTTATTACTAATCACTAGTCACTTATCTAAATCTAACATTAAAGCAGTGCTTGGTCCGTTCAAAAACATGAAATTATAATATCAATACATGAGCCTACATATGCGACAATTATCAAGTACTATTATGAACATCATTTTATATAATGCAATTATTATCCAAATAAAAAAATACGAAAGGAATTATCAATTATAGTTGGAGACTGGAGTTGAGCTAATAGGTGGAAGCAACAATATAAAATTTTCTTTGTTAACCTACATAAAACCATAAAAGTAAATATTTATATCTTCAATTGTAAAAAATCAAAGCAATCAAATAAAATAATAAATTAAGAAATAAAGATTAAAGACAACAAAACTCACGATAGAGGAAAGGGGCTAGCTAATTGTTATAATTAGGATCGTCAATAGTTCACTCCACATCATCAATATCTAGAAATATTATTAAATAATTTATACCCAATTATGCAACAATTGTACCAAATGAATATTCAACACATGATAATTAACAATCAAATATACATTTATCATCAAATATTTATTTTTCAAAATTGATAGTTGGAAGACTAGTCTCTGTACCTGTATCAATAGATAAAAAAGACAAAATAATATATAATTGTTAAAATTATTAAGGTAAACATAAAATAACATATTATAAAGAACAGAGTTTAACCTGAATATCTTCATCATCTAACTAATTCTGGGACGCATAAGGACTTCTATAGTATTAGGATGAAGTTGAATATGATGATGACTAACTATCTGACTGTTAATACTAATAGACTTTGAAATGACATTAGATATTGAAATTACTAAGAGGTCTCGTGAAACTGCTTACATGATTGAAAAAGCACTATTGTGTGTATTCGACCATATCAATACATCGAATTGCACGTTTTTAACTTCGGAAACGACATTTGCCTCAAAATAGTTGTGCAATTCCATCATATTGTAAGAAGTCCTAGTCGTTCTTTTTTTTAAATTTGTGCAAATTTGAGACTCACACCAGTCTTATGAACACTAGGTGAAGTTGAATTTAAAGTCGATACTTAACTACTAAGATCATAATCTTTGTCTAATCTTAGTTGATAATCATTAAATAAACCATATCATAATGTTTCAATGATATCAATATGCTCTTTATCCCAATCACCATAAAACTTTTTATAATAAAAATATAATCCATCCATTTTATGTCTCGAGTCCAACACATAAATAACTATCATAGTTTGTCTGACCATATACAAATAAGAATTGAGTTTCTCTATCATCTACTTTGTCAGGAACCAAATCACTAGAATCAAATATCCAACTAAATAAAGTTTGTTTAATCTTGCACATGTTGCTAAAGCAAATATACACAATTGGATATTTTATTCTTGACAACAACTTAGTAGCATTATAAAATATCTCCAATTTTGTACAAAATACTTTAGCCAACTCTCATTACTCTTCTATACGTAGGCAAGTATACTAAGAATCTCTTTGTGTTAGCCTACTAAGTACCTCAACATATTCAGTTATTGACTCCAACATCTTGAATGTTGAATTATATGTGATAGGACAATCCAAAATCAACTTCTTTGTGCATGGAATGCATAGTTGTACATTTTCTTTAAAATTTTCCACTCTTTTAGGTGTTATACTGTAATAAACTACGCTATTCCTGATCAACTATACTATTTCTTTTATCACTTCTAACTCGTCTTTCACAATTAAATTTATGATATACACAAAACAACACATATAGAATATCATTTCACCAATCAACAAGCTCTCCCATAACTTGTTCTTTAATTTTTTGATCATCACATCATTTGCGCTACTTCGAGAGTTATGGTTGAGAGCTTGGTTTAGATGTTCTAATCTATTAAGCAACCCACCAACATGGTTGTCAAAATTTTAATTGTATATAGGGTTAACATATAAATAAACCTATCATTTAAAAATATGAACAACTATTAATTATAACATAATCAATAAATAAATGAAAACAATATTAAAGAATATATTTTACTTTAGTAGTTGACTATAAAGTCTAGTTATTTTCAATATAATGTGACGTTACCACTTATAATCATATATCTGATATGATGGCTATCCCTCTGTAAGTACTTAACAACATCTTTAACATTTCTTTCTTTTGATCATTGTAAATCTTCAATTTTTATTTCTTTATAATATTCCAAGAGATCTTAAAGGACGATAGAGTGAGGTGAGTAACATCATGAAGTTTTTACTATTGATAATAGAGTGGCTATTCATCACTAATGAACATCTTAGCTATAAAAAATTCTATTTGTTATTGTCATAATTTGTGGCAATCATTTCACTCTTCTCTCTCATTAATTTATGGGTAAAAAATGTTGACCTTTTGAAATCACCTTCTTTCTATTACATGATTTTATAGGTCTCTTTAAATGAGATATTTCACCTTTAGAACTCTCGGTCAACGTCTTGTGATAATACTTACATTTGGCTTTTTCTACTCTGTCTTGATCTAGTCTTGTTGAAGTGATTCCAAACATCACTTCTTAATGAAATTGTTCCTTCTAACCTAAATCATTTCTTCATTTAGTACTAGATTAGAACTCTTTCCTAGTATATAGAACCCTTGATTGAAAGAATATGTTCATCCATCTGAAACAACCAACATACACAAACATATAATTTATTGACATTTAAATGAATAAATACACTTTAATAAACACTTAACATGTATATTTTAATGAGCCTTTACGCATTTTGTCATTTTCCCAAGACAATTACGCTAATTCAACTTAACAGTAAAATTTATCTCAATCTTGGATCTAGTGTTAGAAGCCTAAAAGTAGGTATATGTTATTCTTGTCTTATAGTATACATGTAAATACATTAGCCTATCAATCAACATCTAAGAGAAAACAACGTAATAATCCTACACATACAATAAACATTTAATACGGGTAATTTGCACTATCCCTTCTATGGCTTACCTTTCTACTATTCTAAACAATCAAGTATAAGCATTAAAATTATGTTTAACTAGAACATTAAGAGATATATGATCCTGATGAAAAAAACACCAACATCGAGCATTTACTCTAGGAATATGTCAGTATTATCATGTTATAAGAATCGAATTGATATGTGAAAGTAACTCATTAGGACAATCCTCAAAAGGAAGAAGCTGAATCTAAGTAAAAGTCTGGGTTACAAAAAGGGCGTTAAATCACTATAAATATGACAATATTATAGCTCATGGTACAATTACGTTTATGGTCCGGATAAGAAAAAGACAAACGAATCATGTCTGGAAATCACATATATCACACTTTCATTACTAACGGTAATTGTTAGGACTACAAAGAAAATCATTGTAAATATATGTAATTAAAGTACTCGTATTCCATAACCATACGAGTTTGTAGATAACTTAGGTGCGACAAATCCTAAGGTCTAAGTTCATGTAATAATAAGGTAAGCTGGAATAAAAGGAGATGTGTAATTATCTTTGGAAATCCAACATAAAACTCCAAATAACTAAACTGAGTTCCTATCACCTTAAGGATGTAAGATTCCCATCATATTGGAGCATTATTGCTTTTGGTATACAAATTTATTGGATCCTCTTTAATTATAACCAAAAATAGATGTTCTTTGAATGAAAACATTGTACCAAATTTGAGGAACTGATTCATCAATTTTTTTTCCGTTGCAGCAAACTCTAAACAAGGAACTAATCAAACAAATCTTATGACAAATGGTAAAAGCTATATGGCCCAAACAATGTTCTTTCTCGTACACAAACAATTAACCATTATTTTTACATGCACATAAAGGATTACTTGTTGTTGTGTCATGTCATGATACAACAAGTGGATGGAGACATGGGATGTGATCGTAACTTGAAGAACCAAAAGCATAGGATGTCAACAAGTGTCCTTCGTAAAAGTAACCGTGCACGGAAGTTGACATGGAAGTTGAGATATGAAACCATGCAAGGAAATTAATGTGCAAGGAAGAAAGTTAGATCTGAAACCATGTAAAGAAGTTAACGTGGAAGTGAAAACATGCAAGGAAATTAATGTGAACTGTTTAAATAATTTGCTTTGATATGTAATACGGTAGGAAAAAATATGAGGGTTCTCTTTCTCCCTATGTTGTCTTTTCCTCTTAGTGTTTCTCTTTTCTGTTTTCTTTTCCTTTATTAAGTTTGTAATAATCCGATCTGTGTAACTGTAACTTCGTACAATTTTTTTTAATGAAAGATTGGACACTATTGTTAGAACTCTCCTCGCTGAGAATCAGTAAAATGTTTGATACAGTTCTGAGCATGACTCAAATTAAATGTCAAAAGCTTCAGAACTTCATCACGAAGAGCGATTTGTTGCAGGACATCAACAAAAGTGGAATCAAATGGAGCAGCATGAACAATGGTCGGAGGGTCACAACCTTACACCACTTTTAATGGAGTCATGTTAATAGAAGTCTGAAAAGATGAGTTGTACCAAAACTTAGCCCATGGCAGAAATTGCACCCACAACTTAGGATATCCATAAAAAAAGCATCGAAGATACATCTCTATGCATTTATTAAGAGCTTCTAATTAACTATTCTTTGATGATGATATGAAGAACTCATGGCTGAAGTAGTGCCCTATAATTGACAAAGATGCTGCCAAAATGCACTAGTGAAGGCTTTATCTCAATCAGAGATGATGGACTTAGGGGTCCCATAATGTTTCACGTCCCATAATGTTTCGCCACCGTTTGTACAAAAACTTTAGCAACCTGTAAACTAGTGAGTTGGCATGAAGAGAAGCTAGATGACCATACTTAGAAAAATGGTCAATAACTACCATGATCACAGAATACCCTTAAGACAAAGGGAGCTGTATGATAAAGTACGTTGCAACATCATCCCAATTTTGAGAAGGAATAGGCAACAGATTGAGTAACCCATAGGGGTGCAATTGGGAAACCTTAGCTTGTTGACATATTTGGCACTATTAGATATAAGAACGGATTTTGCATATCTTTCCAAAAGAACATACAAGATATGCAAGCATGGGTGAAAATAAAGCTAGAATGACCACCAATTGGGGAAGATTCGAACTCTTGCAAAATTTTAGAAGTAAAATTTTTAGGACCGAAAGAGGATATTAGCTACTGAGAGACCCTACAAAAAGCATAATTCTTGTACTCTTGTGAACAAGAAATGACTCAAGGATCGGTCAGTTGAGACTGAAGGATTTAGTTAAATATTTTGTATAATTCCTCTTCCTTGTAGTGTGTTTTGTATTAGGTTTTGGATAATGTACATATTTGGATGATATTGCAAAGCTACAATGTTTATATTATTTAAGAAATGAAATGAGGAATTTAGTTTTAAAATATTGTGTCTTTTTTTTAGATGCCTTATAAGAGAATATGATTGCTCTAGTACACCACCTTTGTGGGGTACTTATTCGGATATCATTCAAGATATCGAATACATGTCCTGCGAGAGTGGGGTGTTACAAAATGTGAGTGTTCGCTCTCTCCCTGTGTTGTCTTTTCCTCTGAGTGTTTCTCTTTTCTATCTTCTTTTCCTTTATTCAGTCTATAATCATTTGATCTGTATAACTGTAACTTTATACAAGTTTTTTTTATGAAAGATTAGACGCTATTATCAGAACTCTCCTTACTGGTCTTTAACTTTTTATAGAATAATCATTATATGTCGTCATTCATCAGGACCATATTCATATTTTTAATTTAAAACCCTCCCACCAAGGCTTGGGTATGATTGCACCTAAGAATAACAAGTTGTAATTTCATTTTCTTAGAAGAAAAAAGAAACAAAAATAGAAGCAATTAGGCCCTTATGTTTTTTATCGAGGTGACGAGTCTTACAATTTATATCCCTCAATTACTGCAAGTGTACGGGTTGTTAGTTATAGTATTTGAAGGGTCGATCCCATAAGGAGGATAATCTAATAGGTTATTTAAGGCTAAAAAATTAATAAAACGAAATTAAAAATGAAACAAGAATATAAAACATGAGAATTTAGTTATAGAAATTCAACTCAAGAAATTAACAAAAAACAATAATTCAAATTGAGCAATGCAAAAGGTCACTATAGAAATTAATCAAGAGAAATTACTAAGTTATGAGAGAGGGGATTCTACTTATCATTAATGCTAATTTAGTCAATTATGTGTTATCGAGGTGTCTGTTTTAGACTGTCGTAGGGAGAATTACTCTCTCTCAAGGTATAATCTCGAAACCTAAATCGTTAACCCTAATTAAATTATAAAATTTGTAATATCTCAATTAACAAACGACCTATAATTAAAATTATATCGGAAGCTCTCTACTAAACTACTGAGTCTCACACGAGATCTCTCTCAGCACAAAAACTGACATGATTAACTACGTGGTCTCTTGGATCATCTAACTCTCGTTAACCCAATCCAATCATTTTTCTTTGGCTCATCCTCTCGGTTTGTTACCAAAAATGCAAAAGTTGAAATTAATGACAACACCCAATCAATTTAACACAAAATTGACTATATCAATATTAAATCAAAGTAAAATCCCGAAGGAAGAGTTAAAACATCGTCATCAATCCAAAACCCATCATCATACAATCTATTTTAATCTTATACATTAAATGAAAAAAAATGAAATGGAAAGGAAATAGAACTTGGATCGGACAATCCAAGAAGGCAACACCATCGAGAGACCACCTAATCCGGGAAGTAGTAGCATCAGGACCCGCTTCTTCTTCTTCCTCCTTCTATTCTCTCTCCCCCTTGAATTTTCCAAAAGTGGCAGAATGTAGAAGCTATTTTAGGGTTTTATCATAATGCTTTTTTTTAGGCTTTTCTAATTTGGACAACCCTAGGGCTTTTTTGGGATCCGAAAGGTTCGAAAAATCCCTTAACAATTCAAGTCGTGAAGTCTATCCATGTTTCTATCATAGGCCCACGATCGTGGCTCCTTTCACCTACTTCTGTCATGATAATGGTTTACTGGCCACGATCGTGGGCCTCTGTTTTGATTTGGGTTTTTTCCAAAACTCCTCCGTTCTTTAATATTAGCCCTGAAATACTAGCAAACTCATCAAAACACCAAATACACAACAATAAAGCTTAAAAGTATGCTCTAACTCGTAAAATACTTAAAACACAAATATTTAATAAACTAACACAATTCTAACTTAAATACACATTAAATAATCAAATAAACAAATAAACACACACCAAACTTCCCACTAAAACACGATGTAGTCTACAACTATTAGTTTTCCTTCAAGATTTAGCTAGTGGATCTTGAGCAAATGTAGGGGAACATTCGAGAGCCTCAAAGTCGTAGATTAGAGGGTTGGAAGTCAGAGGACGCTGTAGGAGGCCTAGAAGTTGGTTGTTGGAGGTCTGAGTAGGCTTGGAATTTGGATGTTGGAGACTCCGAGATTCAAGGAAGTTCTCTTCTCATCACAATAGATTGTTTGAGGAGTAGGTCAATTAGTTAATTTATTTTCAATTATGCTACAATAATAGCTGTAGAAGAGAGTCGTTGTTTGCTGATATTTTATGCTAGGCAAAACGACATTATTTCAATATAAATACAACACATCAACAATATTATATGAAACGACTTTGTTTTGACTAGTATAAAACAACGCCGCTTCCCATAAAAATTGTAGAGATGGTTTGAGCTTTAAGTTGAATCAGGCAAATAGGTTTGAGATTGAATCCGATCTAAAGCCTAAAAAGAAAATCGAACTCGACGAGCAAAAATACCAAACCTAATCTAAAGATAACTAATATGAGGAACTTGCAAATAGGATATTCTATCTTTCTTTTTTTTTTGGGATTATCACATTACATCTTTTCAAAATGTTTTTCCCTTAATCATTAACCCAAAAATATGACTTGATGTCAAGTCATATTTTGACATGAAAAAGCAACAGATCTAAGTCTAACCATTTAAGAATGGACCCAACAAGTTTTTTTTTTATGGTATATATTATAAAAAATGTGAAACCTTTAATTTCTACCTACTCATTTACAAGAAAGTCTTCTTCATATCTCCGAAAAGTTATTTACGTATGACTCTTCATATCTCCGTGAAGTTATTTACTTATGGATAACTTTTGGCCATCTACACATCCACATATATAAGATTTGCATATTGCCCCTTACAAACAGTTTAGTTGACTTCATTCTGATTGGTTTTAAAGGAAAATTTGGAGTCATAATGAGCATAACAGAAAGTGAAGTTGGTTGTAAGAATAAAGGAAGTGAGGTCTAGGCTTATAGTGGAAGATATGAAGGAATTTTGATTTTGCAGTTCCACATTCGTTGGTGTAAGCTGGTCCAAGAAAGCAGCATGTCCCACTTCCTTCCCCGTATAAGTTTAGATGCCAAAACCACTCATTTCAATACTAGTGGAGAGTAGCTTGTTTTGTCCTATATTTTATAATTTCATGTGTGTTCCTACTATCGAAGTATACTAATAGTTTCAAGTATATTCTATTCATACAAGTATGTATATATATGTACATACCACTTGCTTTGTGATGATTTAATTTCCTTAATTTTTGAGAATGGGACGAAAGTTGCTTAAACTCGTAATGCTTGCTTAAAATTTCGTTCCTTCTTGGTAAGAACATGTAATAAGAGAAAGGAAGCTGATCTTCAGAAACAGTGCGTAGAGGAAGTGGGTCACAGGAACACAGGATCACTTCCAGGCCACATACAGAGCAAGGTGCGTCAAGAACTGGCACCTGTAATCCAACAAAAATACATACAATATTATTTTGGAAGTGGAAAAGATGGTTAGGAACTAGTCATTTTCACAACCATAGTTTAGCATTGCATCTGCCTTTCCAACTAGATAGACAGTATGCTAGTGCTTATTTGAGTACATCTCTTCAATGAACAAGACGATACCTAAAAAGCACCAAGTTAGTGATTCGTTTACTTTTCAGCACTTGCTTCAGCAGATAAAATTATTTTAATCTTAAAGCTGTAATCTTACTCCCAACCACACTATGGTCTAACTGAGCAATTGTCGACTTACTTCTGGTTTTTACCATACTATACTATACAGGCAGCAAGGGCTGGCAATGGTATATTCCGTGGCGTACCCCTTTTTTTTTTTTTTTTTTTTTCAGTGTCTATATCTTATTGGATGTGAAAGTCCCTCGAAGGCCCGCAACTTCCCACATTTGATTAGAGTGAGGACTGAGAACCAATCCACGACGTATACAGTTCTAGAGAGAGAGAGAGACGTCACAAGGGTAGACACAGGTCATTGTGGAATGTTCTCCAGCTTTTTTCATGGCGTGATGGAGCGGATTCAGGGAGGAACTTAGCCTCTCTGAATTCGTGGGTTGATTTTCTTGGCTAAGAAAGCGAGCCAGAAAGTGCCAGAGAAAACAGAGGGATTTTGTTTTGGTTGCCATCAACGAACGGGGTCGACTTCTGTTGGTTACACTTTATATTGTTTCACTTGTATATAGAAATGAGAAATGGTACGACTCTTTCCTCAGCTTTGCACGCTTTTATGACCTTTATATTCCATCTACGCTTCTTCATTGTACACAACTCTTGCATATACGTAATAATTCTATCAACTCTGTGTTCACATCAAAGCTTAACCATAGTAGCTTTGTTTATTTGTGTAGTTAGAAGATTATGTCTTTTGAGGTTTTTGTTTGTTATTGTGTCATCCTTAATATTGTTGCTCCAACCTAATGGTTGAGAGATTAAGAGGTATTTGCTTCTTTGGGTCTGCTGTGAATTAGTTGTGTTGAACGGAACGATTCTGGAAAATTTCATCTGCAAAAGAATGTCTGCTAATTCTCTTTGTGCTGTGGATAACGGTTCATTTGTCTTTTTCCACCACACAAAAACGTCTTCTTGTGTGTGAGGGAGTGGGACAGGGCAGTGTGTCAAGTATGTATTGGCAAAAAAGAAACAAACCAAGAAGTGTAGTCTGTTTGAAACTTAATTTTTAGCAGAAATACTTGTACAAATTGTATGTTTCCCATTTTTCTATGGCTAAATTTCGAGAAATGTTACATGGTTTTTTTTTTTTCCCATTTGTTGGATGATTTTGTCACAACAATCACAAACATAATCTCAGTCCTCCCACGTTGGGCATATTTGTTTTCCATATTTTCCTGTTTTTTCTTATGAAAACCATTAATCAGGTTTTATTTCAGGTTGCATGCATTTGTTAAACTGAATCGATTACCGCTCACTTTGGCATCTAACTATGGCTGTTGATGGTTTCTTACTTTAAACTTCATCAAGTGCATGGATGAGATTGAACTTATCAAGCTGCACGATACTTTTCTGGTTGATTCGGTCATCCTACAAATAGGCGGTGCTTTGACATCGCCCCAGCTACTGGACCAACCTGACAGATAGGGTAGCTTCAAACAGGGAAATCTCCTTTGGCATTAAAAGTTGGCTTCTAGGTAAAAAAAAAAAAAAAAAAAGGACCTCTGTATCTTCTACATCACAGCTTGTAACATATTCCCACATCAAGATTCAGCTCTTTGGGGCAAATCTCCTTTGGCAAAGTTACCGAAGTCTCTTCTGCCTGGGCAACAGCACCTGACAGTGAAACAAAAGAAGAGACTTGATAGTTCCAGTATCTGTAATTTATTCCCACACATGAGGAGCATAAGCAGTATCTTATTCGGCACTGACTCTTGTTTCAACAGCAAGCTTTGCTTCAACTTGCAAGGGTTATAGCTCGTTGATAACAACCTCTGTGGTGCAATCTTCTGTTCAAGTTTCTGTGTGCAGAAACTTCAGTCCATTGATTGGGCAAATCTCCTTTGGCATTTGGAGTCCAAGTGGACTCCTGTTATCCCTTTAGGGCAAATCTCCTTTGGCAATTGGCAGTCCTTAGTTGACTACTCTTATCTCGTTCGGGCAAAACGAGTCCTGATTTGGCTTCCTGTTATCGCTTCGAGGCAAATCTTCTTTGGCCTATGATCTCTGCCTTAAGAGATCTAAACATTCAAGTCTCACTTCTGTTGTCTGGTCATTTGACAGAGGGCTCAATTACTGAAGTTTGTTTAAGTTTATTGTTGTTCTAGTGAAGAACGTTGTGTTGTAGCAAGTGTGACTTTTGCAGTAAGCTGTGTTCCTACTTAACTTTGTACGCACATAACAGTTCTACTTTTTCTGCATTTTGAATTCAAATAGCCAAATTTAGATATATTTCTGAATTCAAATAGGTACTTGGTCCACTACAAGTTCTGGAATAGCTAGCCTTCTCAGCAAAACTTGCTTGAAGAAAAGTGATTCCTTTTCGTTAATCCTAAGGTGGGAACCTTTCCTAGCCAATGAATAATCGGAGGCTCTTATTGTGTTGTACCTTTTCTTCAATAAGTTGTTCCTATGCTAAATGTACATTTTCTTTCAGGTGATGGATATGTTTCCTAGTGACTCTGATTGGGAAAGTTCCAGTGACAGTGGTTGCAGTGAGGATACAGAAGAACTTGGCTTCTCCTATGGTGGGCAGGCTAGTAGCATTTTGACAGGCCTGGAGGAGACTATAGGAAAAATTGATGATTTCCTGTCATTTGAGAGGGAATTTATTCGTGGAGACTTTGTTTGCTCTGTCACTGATCCATCTGGACAGATGGGCAGAGTTGTAAATGTAAAAATGATTGTTGATCTGGAAAATTTGCATGGAAAAATCATAAAAAATGTAGATTCCCAGAGAATTCTCAAAATCCGCACAATCTCAGTGGGAGATTATGTGATACATGGGCCATGGATTGGAAAGGTCAATAAAGTTGTTGACAAGTTGACTATTTTATTTGATGATGGGAGAAAGGATGAGGTAATTGCAATGGATCAGGACAAAATCTTGCCTATAGCTCCCAACTTACTTGAAGATTCAGTTTACCCATATCATCCAGGCCAGAGAGTGCAAGTTAGACTCTCCACTGCCCCTAAAACAGCTGGATGGTTATGTGGTTGTTGGAAGGAAAATCAGATTGTAGGCACTGTTTCAGCAGTAAAAGCAGGCTTAGTGTATGTTGATTGGCTTGGATGTCATTCAAACTTGCCTGTTCCACCCCTCATGCAGGATGCTAAGAATCTGACTTTATTGTCATGCTTTTTGCATGAAAATTGGCAGATTGGTGACTCGTGCATCCTTCCTGGAGCTGATTGTAAATGTGTGAAAGAGCAGATTCATTCTAATGCTTCGACCTTTGGAATTCTTAATAGCCAAATGGAAGGAATTGGATTTAGTCAACAAGAACTTCGCTTCAATTTCCAAGAAATTTTTGTTATTGTGAAAGTAAAGACCATAGTTGATGTTGCATGGCAGGATGGTGGCTACTCATTAGAATTAGATTCACAATCCTTACTCCCTGTAAGTGCTGTTAATGCTCATGAATTCTGGCCTGGACAGTTTGTACTTGAGAAAAGCGCTTGTGATGATCTACGCGTGTCCAGCAACCAAAGATGGGGTGTTGTGTGTTGTGTGGATTCAAAGGAGCGAACTGTTAAGGTAAAATGGAAGTCCACTGGGATGCTGATGGAGGAAACTGTGAGTGCCTATGAAATAGTTGAGCACCCAGACTACTCCTACTGTTTTGGGGATATAGTGTTTAAAAATGTGGATGATAGGCATCATGTAAGAAGAGGAACTCTTGAAGATGAAAATAGCTCTGAAAGTCCCACTGGTTATGCTTCTAAAGATCATTTGTCCTGCATCGGCTACGTGACGGGCTTCAAAGATGGTTCTGTTGAGGTTTCATGGGCTTCTGGTCTTACAACCAAGGTTAGAATTTTAGTCAGTTTTATTTCCATTCTGTTGTACTTAAGTATCAAAGTTCGTGAATGCAAGATTAATTTTTTAAATGATTTTCCTAAGTTTGTCGTCGATTGATTTAAACCTTAATTATGGAAATATTTACCTCCAATGGTTATGGTGACATAACCGCTATAACGGCACCATTTGGGCAAGCCGTGTTGGTTACTTTTTACAATAATGTAGAACATTCAATCATGACCTGAAAAAGATGAAACTGTATATAGTGAAGATATTGTCTCGGTGTTGTTATCTTTCTACTTACTAAGGTTTGCCTAGCTGCCAATCTTATCTAGGAAATTGGAGCAGGGAGACAGATGGGCTGGTACTGTTGTTTGTGCAATCTTTGTATAATGAAATTGTTAAGAAGAATATGTTAGTAAACACCTTAAAACATGCAAGTTTTCTTGGTTTAGGTTTTGAACTCTCTTATTGATCAACTAGTTTCTGATTAAAAGATTAATCTGATATATTTTTACTTGTAAGAAATAGGTTTTGAATTTCATTACAGGTTGCACCTGATGATATTTTTAGGATTGACAAGTGTGAAGACTCAACCACAACATCCCTGCTGTTTGAACAAAATGTGGAAGAATCCAGCCAAGAGTTGGTTGATGATGGAAAACAGATTTCTAGCTTGAAAGGGAAGGTAAAATCTTTCCCATTTTCTCTTTCTTATTCTCTCGAGAACTTTCATTTACGTACTCTAAACTTTCTGAAAGCATGGATCTGTAAATGATTAAACCTGAAGGATTAACCATGTTACTTATTTCCCAAATCTGGATGAGTGAGTCAAAGGTTGACTCAATCATGTCGATGAACTTTGGAGAAAAGTGCCTTGTAAATTTCTAGTTGGCAATGATAAGGCTTACAATCATCAGGAAAGATTATTTTTGTGCTTAGAAACTTGTTTATCAGGGAGAATCTTTGAAGTGCCTAGACAATATTGGGAAAAGAAATTAACAAATGAAAGCTCCTGCTGGAAATATCAGAAGCATAAATGAAACTCTGGATTTTCATTTTTCATTCAATCAGTATAATGTTATGTTGTATTTCAGAAGCTTTTTTGAATTTCTGGAAACTGAGAAACATATTCATTTGTAGGATTTGTCAAATTCTGAAGGAACTGGTGAAGAGCACATAAAATATGAATGTAGTTCCTTGTTTTCTCCTCAATCCCCTTTTGGATTGGTCATGAGTTTTGGAGCAAGTATATTGAGATCCTTCGGTTCCACTTTGCTGTCTGCTCCACTTTCACCTGGACAGATTTTTAAAGATGAAAGTGGGTCCAACAAAAATGAAGAGAAAACCTCTGAGACACTTGATCTCTGCACAGAAATGCAACCTTTGGTAGCAGCAGCGATGCAGAGATATGAAGAGACCAGTTTCAAGGATGTTAATGCTGTTTATCAGAATAAAGAATTTCCTTCTTCATCAGCGAACACGAAGCAAGAGCTTTTCAGGAAATTTGACATTGTTGATGATTGCTCTGACCATCATTTCATTGACAGTGCAGGCAAAGGATTGTCAGCATCTCAGGTAAGAAATCCAACTCAGTATTCGTATAGATTGCAAGATGGTGGTTCTAAGGTGGCACTACGATCGTTTTATTTTTGTTTATCCTTTGTTTGCTTAGTTTAAGAGAGGTTGGTTGAAGAAGGTTCAACTAGAGTGGAGCATTTTAGAGAAAGATCTACCTGGTAATACTCTGCACTTGTTACGCTTAACTATTGAATTCAATTTTATAGAATATCCATTTTTGTATTGGTTATAATACATATGAGCTATGATAATTTGAACAGAATCAATCTATCTCCGCATCTATGAGAACAGGATGGATCTACTTAGAGCAGCTATTGTTGGTGCACCTGGAACTCCTTATCATGATGGTCTTTTCTTTTTTGATATATATCTTCCGCCAGAGTACCCTCATGAACCGCCTGTAAGTTGTTTTGATCTAGGCTTCCAAAGTTTTGTCATGTTCATGTTAGTGCCTGAACAATTAGCTGCTGATTGTTGGCAATTTAAGGTGTTAAAACATATTCCTTTTGGTTCCTTATCTGCTGTAAAGTTGTCCCCTTTTTCAATTCTTTTTCTACTAGAATTAAGGTAAGAATCTTGTACAGTGTATATGAATGGTTTTCATATGTTGTGATGTAGTTGGTGCACTATCGCTCTGGTGGGCTTCGATTGAACCCGAACTTGTATGAGTCGGGAAAGGTTTGCCTGAGTCTCCTCAACACATGGACAGGCACAGGAACAGAAGTATGGGATGCACAGAGCTCCAGTATTCTTCAAGTTCTTATTTCTCTCCAGGCACTTGTGCTTAATGAAAGGCCTTACTTTAATGAGGCTGGTTATGACAAGCAGCTAGGAAAAGCGGAAGGTGAGAAGAACTCTGTGAGCTATAATGAAAATGCTTTCCTGGTGACCTGGAAGTCTATGCTTTACTTACTGGGGCAGCCACCCAAGGTAAAGATATAAGCAGTTGTGGAGGAAATTGTGTTGTGTAATGCCAGCTTTCATTATTACAAATGAATTGTTTGCATGCAGCATTTTCAAGGTCTTGTGGATGAACACTTGAGGCAACGCTCACATGCTATTCTCTTGGCTTGGAAGGCCTACATGGAAGGAGCTTCACCAGCTTTTGCATCTCAAGGGACTGAGCAGGTCAATCAGAAGTGCAGTTCTACAGGATTCAGAATCATGCTTCAAAAGCTCTTTCCAAAACTCGTCAAGGCATTTTCTGACAGAGGCATTGATTGCCATCAGTTCTCTGAGTAAAGAGATTGCACTCCTCCTTTCCATTCTACTGCCCCTCCAAAAATAAATTGAAGTTTGTTGTGTATCATATTAAAACAAATTTCATGGTGTTTCAACTGAATAATAATCTTATTCCTATGTGATATATGTATTGATCCAACTATGAAAAAGAAATAAAAGACTTTGGATTGGTGTGTGTAAGTTATAACTCCTTTATTATTTTATGTTCATTTATGCTGGAATCAGAATATTAGATTAATCTAAGAATGGATGGCTTAAAAGTGCCTTCTTATAATTAGGACCCTTCGAAGATACTTCTTGAGAAAAAAAAAATCAGATTAGATAGATAGATATTGGTCTCAAGGTCAAAAACACGTGCATTGCACGAGTAATTAAGTTTATATACATTTCATTCTGCAACAAAAGTTGAGGGAGTTTGCAGGATCTCATTCCCCCCGCAACCACAACAATGGCAACAACAAGCAGATCCCCCAGGATCAAATTCATATCTACTCACCTCCTAAACCCCCCCAAAACCCTCTTATCCCTTCTTTCCCTCACACTCCTTCTACTCCTCGCCACCCCAACAGTCTCCACAACCACAGTCAGTCCTCCAACCATCTCGTCCTCCAATTTCCTTAATTACTACACCCCCCACTGCCACCACATCGTCCCTCAATCCGTCTCAACTGTGTCACCCATCAATCTCTCCCTCGCCCACGACAAGGCCCTCCATTTCGACTATGCTTATCTGACCGGCGGTCCCCAGATTCTCCCTGCTGCCGACGTTTCGTCTGTATCCATTTCCTTCCACCCCAAAAGAAACTCCATTTCGCTTACTCATTCAGGTGACCTGGTTATGCTCCAAGCCTCCCTCAAGTTCTACGTTCCTCCTCGGTTTAACGTCACTTGGCGCCGCAATTTGAGAAACATTAGGTTCCGGGGACCCAAGATTCCGGTGCGGCCACGGTCACTTGTTTTTGACTTATATGGGTATTGGTCGATGAGTAGTAGGAAGCTGTGTATGGTGGGATCTGGGTCGAGTTATCCTAATTTGGGTTCTTTGAATTCCTTGACTGCGGTTTTGAAGCTTAATTACCCCAAGAACTTTGGTAATGTTAGTGGTTTGATTTATGGGGTCATGGAGAGTTTGGGTGCTAAAGGTAGTTTTGGTTATTTTGAGCCTGTGTCGATGTTGGCTATACCTCATTATGCTCAATATAATTATACTTTGTTGGGCAATGGGGATGGGACTATGTGCAGTGGTACAGACATTGACGGTATTGATGGAAAGAAAGAAAATCTACATTTTATGTTGTTAGATCCTAGTATTTGTTTAACTAATTTGTACAGGTATGCTAGTTTCTTTGAATTGGACTATGGGAGTGATTGTGGGAGTAAATGCAATCCTTTGGGTGAGAGGTTTGCAACTCTGCCTAAGTTCATGAAAATTCAAAGTATTAGATGTGATTACGAACATGCTATTCGATTTTTAGTAGGTTTTCAAATCTCTGATTATCATGGTCCAGCTTCTCGTTTCGAGAGATCTTTTGATCCCAACACAATGTTAATTGGTGAGGGAACCTGGGATGATAATAACAATAGGCTCTGTGTTGTGGCATGTCGACTCTCGAATCATGAGAACTCATTAGCTAATGCTTATGTTGATGATTGCTCAATCAGGTTAAGCTTGCGATTCCCCAAAACCTTGACAGTTAGAAATGGCAGTACAGTTGTGGGCCAACTTTGGAGCAATAAAACTGCAGATGAAGCTGGCTACTTCAGCAGAATTGCATTTCATGGTTCTGGGAATAGGATATTGAGAGACCCTGATCTGAAATACAAGTATACTGTTCTTGACAGAGTGAGTAAATCCTGTTCCAGGCAAAAGATTGTCAAAGGCAAAGGAAAGAAATACCCAAATGTTTATTCATTAGACATGAGGTTTGATATGTCAGTGAAAAATGTCAAGGGAGAAGTAGCACGGGGTTATTTGTCCCCTTTCTTTGTTGGTGATCAACTTTACCAGCCTTATCGAATGAGCAATAGCGAAAGTGGTCTTCTAAATATAAGCTACAAGATGAGATTCACAGCAGGTTCTGAATATAAGTTGGGTGGTGTGGTTTTATCAAATGAATCAGTAGAAATTTCAGCTGAAGGGACATATGATAACAAGACTGGTACCCTGTGTATGATAGGATGTCGACATCCCATTTCACACGTTCAAAAATCAATAAGCGATGACTCAGAGGACTGTGAGATTTTTGTCCACATCCAATTTTCCCCCCTAAATGCAAAGGGTTGGGGTAACGTTAAGGGAACCATTGAAAGCATGAGGGAGAAATCAGACAATCTGCACTTTGAGCAGCTTGAGATATCCTCAGAGTCAATCTATACAAGCCAAGCAGCAGAATCCATCTGGAGAATGGATATGGAGATTCTTATGGTTTTAATCTCAAATACTCTTGCCTGTTTGTTTGTGGGGATGCAGCTCCTTCATGTTAAACAGCATCCAAATGTGTTACCCTTTATTTCCTTTATGATGCTTGGTGTCCTCACTTTGGGTCATATGATACCTCTTCTTCTAAATTTTGAAGCTTTGTTTGCAAAAAATCCTAGCGGACAGAATTTTTTTCTTGAGACTGGTGGATGGGTCAAAGTAAATGAGGTGATAGTAAGGGTGGTTACAATGGTAGCATTTCTCTTGGAATTACGTCTTCTTCAACTTACATGGTCTGCCAGACAGAGGGATGGGAGCCTCAAAATGTTTTGGACTTCTGAGAGGAGGGTTCTTTACTTGTCTTCAGCATTGTACATAGGTGGTGGATTGATTACTTGGTTTTCATATCAGTGGAAGGATTCTCATAGGAGTTCATATTTACGACTACGCCATATGAATTATAAGCAGCATTATCAGTGGGCAGAACTTAGATCTTATGCTGGATTGATTCTGGATGGCTTCTTACTTCCACAGATAATATTCAACTTCTTGTTGAATTCTAAAGAAAAGACTCTTACCTTTACCTTCTTTTTTGGAACAACTATTGTCCGTTTACTACCCCATGCATATGACCTTTATCGGGCCCACAGTTCATATTGGTACCTTGATTTCTCATACATTTATCCCAATCACAGGCAGGATATTTATTCCACAGCTTGGGACATTATAATTCCTATTTGTGGTCTATTGTTTGCCATCGTCATTTACTTGCAGCAGTGGCTTGGTGGCCGCTGTATTGTTCCCAGGAGATTCCTGAAGACTTCTGAATATGAAATGGTACCTGTGGTTGGCAGTGAGGAACTGTAAGGAGACGCATCTGCTTAGAATTCTATATTTTTTTGATCCAGAATATCTTCTTTCGAGGCATATAATGAGGTTTAAGGTAAAGGTGTTTCTCATAACTCTGTGAAGTGTAATTTGTGTGCAGTTAGTAATCAGTTCAATGGATTATTATTCTGAAATTGTAGCATCGCTTTGTCAAAATCTTTTGCAAGTCATTTTGATTGATAAAACTGTTAGCATATATATGTTGATCGTTGTCAATGCATCTTTTACATTTTTGGTCCTGTTATCCTTCTCAGCATATATATTGCGATTTGTTAAGAGAGTTTGAGAGAAAAGTAAACTGAAGAAAAGACAAGGGTTCTTTATTCTCCGTATATAATCATTTTCTGAATTATTTCCCCCTGGTTCTGGTGCTTTTGATCCTTTTCAACTTATGAAGGTGCTCCTGTCAGAGGTTCCAAGGACTGATTGCGGATGGCTCAAGTAGGTTATTGCATAAACGTGAAGGAGAGGGTAAGGGCATCACAGACCATGTATTGTTTGGATTTTTACTTGTTGCAAGTAAACCACTTTTCTGTCCTGATGCTGTTACCGTGAATGAATAAACCACAAAGGTTCGATTCAACTTTTCCATATTGATGAATATAGTTGATTTTCGCTCTGGACAAAGCATCTTTTTTCTGGTTATATGTTAGATAAGTTTGAACTTTGCATGCTACCCATGGTTACGTAGGTGAAAATTGCAGATCATTTCCAAATGTTGGTATCTCTTCTCTCATGTTGCTTACTCCCAAAAAAAATCCTTTGAATAAAGGGCACTTGTCATTTGGAGGCACAAATTAAAATTCCCAATTGGTGATGACATTTTCTTGGGATTAAGTCATCAAATCATTGCATTGAATTACATCAAATATAATGGAGTTAATGGACCCAAACAGAAGGCACAACCACTCTTCATTTCATGAAGTTTTAATTTTAGTTGTGTAACACTTTTTTGTCAGTTTGTAACTTCAGACAACATTGTTTAATTGCTGAGGTTGGAGAAGGGTCTCCCAAGATCACGTCAAAGTCATCGTGTAAGAAGCCTGCCCTTAAAGTGCTTTCACAAGATTTTGTTACTGACATCTATACGTCGTTACTTAAAACGTCTAAGGCTGATGTAATAAAGCTGGAGTTCTTCTGTTTCTAAATCCATGTTTTTCCTGTGTCTAAAGCTTCTCAGCTATCAAATTTATTGCAGTGAATAGCTGAGAGGACTTTAGGCACAGAAAGAACAGAAATTTGGGAACAAATGCCTCCCCTTACTCCAATGTGCATAAGATAAGAAAGTGTGATTGAAAGTTCCAATATTTGAAAAACAGTTAAGTTGTAAGATATTGCTTGAGCACATTCAAGTTATCATAAGTGTCAAATCTAGGAGCTGCAAATTTAGGGTCCGTTTATTTAGGATATCTAAGATGCACATACAAGTCAATGATTGTTGATTTTCAAAAGAATTAACCTATGCAATGGTATAGCAAAACTTGAGATTGGAGGAAAAGCTGCTAACTTTTGGAAAAGCAAACCTACACTAGAGGTATAGAGTTGGGAAAAACTCAAAACAAAGTTGAAGATATATGACAACTTCATCAAACCATTCTATAGTTACGTAAAGCCATGATGACCCACAGATTTAATCTACCACTTTTACCAATTCAATCATAAACCAAATTCACACGGATGGGGATCTTTAACTAAATTAATACTTATCTTCTCTTAAAATAGTTGGTACCATTCGCTGTATTGTGGACATGACCAAATTAACCAAAACAAAATGATATAAAAAGAGAAGCATGTTATTGACTACATAAAAGAACTTGAACTTAAATAATAGGAGACTTTCTTAAAGTTTTGAATCGAAGATGTACAGTGTGTAGTCAGCAAGTTCTGACTTCTGACTATCTTTATAAACAAAATAAATAATTCACATATTGGTAACACAAAGCGTGTGATAGAGGGAATTGGAAGATGAAAATTGTTATCATGTGAAATAGCTGATGGAATGGAATCTGTTACCAATAGTCTTGACAAGAACATGAACCATTCCTGAAGTGATGAAATCGAAGCTTGTCTCGGACAACAATTTCTCTGTTAGTAACAACTGAGATGCACTTAATTGCTGAATGACAGTCTTCACACATTCGAAGGTTCTTTACTATTTTAAGGGTTGTTCCGGAGATGGTTTTCAGTAACCCAAATGCTATTGCAAGCTTCTCGCTGTGATATCTAAGTGCATATTCTCTCTCTTCCTCTTCCAATTCGTGCATGACTGAATCAACTACAGCTACATAACCTGCTTCTCTACACTGCCACATTAACTCATCTAAATACTGATAAATTTTGCTCGTCTCATGGTGACATTTATCACCCATGCTAAACATATAAGTCTTTCGATCAATTTCAATTGTGCTATACCCAACTTGCTTCTTTAAACGTTTTCGTATCATGGTGTTTCTAATCACCTCTACTCGATCCATTCTACCTGCCAAAGCACATATATTGGAAAGCATCACATAATGACCTGGATTTTCTGGTTCAACAGCAATGAGACGCTCAGCAACTTCAACTCCAAGATCAAAATTCTTATGCATTTTGCAAGCCCCGAGCATAGCAGTCCAGATAGCCGGTGCTGCCTCTTTAGAAACTGTTTCTTTGATGAATTCGTATGCTTCATCGAGAAGCCCTGCTCGACCAAGCATATCCACCATACAAACGTGATGCTCTACTCCTGGCACCAAGTGATATTCTCTCATACTAGAAAATGCTTGACGCCCTTCATTTACTAGTCCCGAATGAGCGCAGGCAGACAAAATAGCAATGAACGTAACATTGTTGGGGATTGCTTGACTCCGTCTCATTTGATGAAACAACTCGACTGCTTGGACTCCATAACCATTCACGCCGTACCCAGAAATCATAGCCGTCCAAGCAACCACATTCTTTTCTTTCATTGAATCAAAAACTTCTCTTGCTTTCTTCACATTGCCACACCTTGCATACATATTAATTAACGAAGTCCCAATCATTACATTCAAACCAAAACCATTCCCAATAACATGCTCATGGACCCAACTCCCCAGACCAACTGCTCCCACCTGGGCACACGCCGATAATACACTGACAAACGTAGCTAAATCCGGCTGAAAACCCGCTTCCCTCATCTTATCAAACAATCCAAGGGCCTTTTTGGCAAGCCCATTTTGCTCGTACCCCGAAATAATCGAATTCCAAGCAACGACACTTCTCTCCTGCATTTTATCAAACACCTTCCTCGCATTTCCCAAATCACAATACTTAGCATAAAAAGACACCAAAGCAGCCTGTACGTACACATCCAGCCCATACCCACTAACCAAAACCTGCCCGTGAACAATTCTACCATGTTTTGAAGCAGATAAACCGGCACAAGCCTTAATAACAGACGTGAAAGTATAATTTGAAGGGGAAACACTAGAAAGAAGCATGCGACAATAGAAGTAAAGCGAATAAATGGTCAGGGCGTTAACCTTGGAGGTAGTCCTGATCAGGGTATTGAAGAGGAACGAATCAGGGTTCGAAACCGAGAAAAAGATTCGGCGTGTGTAGTCAATTGAGCCGGCAGCGCAAGCCAAAGTGAGGAGCTTGGTCAGAAGAGAACGGTTTTGACCAGAGCCAGAGAGTATAATGTAGGCGTGGACTTGTTGGAGAGGTTTAAGACGTGGGCCTGCGCGAAGAAGGTAATGGTAGGCTGGTGAGTGAATGTGTTTGGTTTCCATGTAAGTTTGCCATGACAGCTTGGGAGCTTGATAGATACAAACCAGTGCTTGGTGCTTTGGCACGCAGGAGTAACGTTGGAAGAGCTGAAAACGCACCGTCTCGATTCCATTTGTAATCGAATTTATTTTCATTTGAAATGCAGTTGGTTCATAATATCCAATCGATAGAAAAACAAAGTAAATCTTTTTGAGAAATTAAAAAATATCGTGTTTGCAGGCTGTGGGGTTCGAACCCACGCGCACTTATGTGCAGAAGATCTTAAGTCTTCCCCCTTAACCTCTCGGGCAAACCTGCTGGCTATAAGTCGGTGCTATTCAAGTTAGTGAGAAATAAAGCCTATCGTCGGATAGCGCTGCTCGATTCTTCAGATTCCATATTCATCTGCTTCTGGTTGAATCAAACGAAATCGACCCTGACTTGACCCATGAACCTTATTAACTTAATCACAATTTGTCGGATCTTTTGTGTGTTTTAGGTTGTGTGTTCTGCTCTATATTGCAATTGTATTTTGTTTTTGGTTAACTGTTGTGTGAGCTGTGAACGAATTGTTAGATGGTTGGAATTGGTTGTTGAATTTTTCATTTACATAATATTCAGGCATTGTGAATTCATAAAATAAAAGAAGATCAAAATAATATTACACATATATTATGAAAGAAAATTTTATATTATTTGTTATTTTAATAATTATAAAAAATGTGATCAAAATTATTTTATTAAATTATTAAATTGTTAGTTAATTTATATGAAACATAAAATTAGAGATGATAAAATCGACTTAGCCCAATTTGGCTTAATTTTAGCCAAGTTTAAACGGGTTACGAGAGAACCATTGGCTAACCATGAGTTGACTAAAGGAGGGCCACGGGTCAACTTGACCTGACTTGTGGCCCGACTATTCTTTAAAAAATGATATCGTTTTTTTACTTTTTCTTAATATA
>JANZLD010000002.1:47136497-47147762 GCA_026413575.1 Erythroxylum carthagenense
TATGTCACAAAATGCATGAACGTGCAATTGCATTACTAAGCTCTCACTAAACACCCATATTTTCTATTTTACCCTTCCCGCTGGTACCGGGATGTTACATTGCAACCCACCAAAAATCTGCATTGGGTCTAGAAACAACTTCTGTAAAAGTAACTGGATCCGTAACATGTCTAATAGCATAGTCTTGTTCACTTGATAGACTATGAAATCAGATGAGATAGCAGCTCGTCTCACTCTAGTGGATTTATATAACTAGATTAGATTTTGTACCCCCTAGAAACTTCTATATGCACAGGTATGGGTTCCTATTCTTGTACACGCATAGTATAGAGACGTAGATCCATCGAATCTAACTGTATGAGTAACGAGTACATAATAACTGTAGTATCCACTCTGCTATCATTCAAAAGGCCCATCATCATCATATTCTAGAAACTTAGTTGTTTGTGATTCCACTATTTTGGTCTCTCTTTCTCTATAGTAAAATCTGTAGCTTTAAAATGGTCAGGATATCTCACTAAATAGCAATGAGCACAACAAGCATGCAATTTATCCTTATAAGGATTATAATATCTTAGTAGGACAGCCCCATACACGAATGTGTGCAAAGCCGTGTTTTTACATTTTTAAATAATTAGGTAGATTAGTTATGTTCTACATTGACTTCTTTAAGTCCTTTAGGGAGTGGTTATGCCTTTTAGTAACACATCATTTTGCTCAGAACTATCTGGCGTAGTGAATTAATTCATTATTTCAATTGATTCCATATACTTGGCAAGTTGATTTTTTAAGTCTTGAAACACCATGTTTTCTATGAGATTCTCCTCCACCGTCAAATCTAATTATCTTGATGGATTTTCCTAATTAGTTCTCAACCCTCAGTCTTTAAGAAAAAACACATAACTATAAAGGAAATAATCATCAACAAATGTTAGAATACATTTGGAATTGCATAATGCAACTGTATAAGGTCTTCTGATATCCGTATGTATCAAACTCAACAGGTCAGAAGCACAAGTTGACCCTTCTTCCTTATTAGTCAACTTACCCCGGCAACAGTCAGCACATGTTTCCAGATCATTATAATCTAGAATTGAGAGAATACTTTCCTTAATTAATCTCTCAACCTCAGTTTTGGAAATGTGGCTTAAACTTTTATGCCACACTATGTATGACTTTTCATTCATCAGGGTTCTTTTCATGACTTGCTCAGGAAGATACAAAGAAGCATATATCTAATTTGGGATAAGACACATTTTATATAAACCATATGATAAGAAAGTTGTACTATTATGTTTTGCATTAAACAATAACTGTTTAACATAAGCGTTAAATACAAAACGTCAACCTTCTTTGTTCCAAATTGATACAAAGATCACATATAAAATGTGTTGTGTAAAAATAGAAATGAACCTTGCAGCAAGGTTCAGTACATACATTCCCTATAGATATTACTTTTGCCTCTTCATTGCCATCAACCATCAGTTACTCCTTCCTTTATTTGGCTTTATCCTGGATATTAACCCTTGCATTGTGGAAGCGCCTTGACCAGATACTCCACTATCTAATCACCAAGTACTTAATGCGACTATCGCAAATTAGATTCATAAATTGATAAGGCAATGAGTTACCTAATGGTCATAGTCTTTATTTCTTTCTAGGCCTCATACTATTGGCTTCTTTATATCCCTAAGACCTTTACCAGTACTGGATTGACCAGCATCAGCATGTGGAAAAGATTTTAACTTTCTACATTTGATCTTAGCGGGCTTTATCTTTGCCTTCCCTTTAGTTGCTTCGAGGCCTATAGGAGTAGCATGCTTGAGTTTCTCCTCCTCAGCAATGCTATGGGTAATCAAAGCATTGAAGTCCCATTCCTCATCCTCCGAATAATATGTCATATCATCACCAGATTACTACACTCTGGAGGGAGTGTATTCATATTCTGGTGAACTATTAATAAATCAGGAAGAAGAATGTTTAACATCTTCAGTCTACTGTGAAGATGGATCATTCTTGATATATACTTCATTACTCCCCCTTCTCCCATATACCTTTTGAAGAATAATTCTTTCATCAAGGCACTTATCTCAACATTATGTGAGACCATGTACCTTTGGGAGACATTTCCAACAAATTCCTTCGTTATGCCTGTGTCCAGAAGTCTACTAAGCAGATGGTCAGGTATGAATCTATTAATGGTCATACGTCACAATCTGTTAGATCAATCCCAGGCTTCATAGGCTGCTTCATGAGCACTCGAGCTCATGGATGTAAGTAGAGATGGCCTCTCCGTCCGTATGACCATATCAACCTCAACTATCTCCATATCATTCAATACATCCTCTGTCCACTTCTTTATATTGAAACTAGTTAGAGTTTCAATAGTGACACCGATATTGTTGGCCGAAAAGGTGGCCACAAAGTGATAATGTTTAAATCAGCATAAATGTAGGACAACAGTGATACTCAAAACCATTAAATAGTATCTTTTCTGAGAATCTGTTCACATATTATGAAACACCTGTGGGTTGAATACATAATATATGCACCTATAACTCCACATAAAAGTGATTAGATTACAAACCATCAACTCTCACAACATTATCACCTATGGGTGAATAGATCATTCAAGCAACAACTTTCCTCTATCCAATGCCTTTATGCACCTCTCAAAATCTCATGGAAGGCCAACACCTGTGGGCAGAATAACTAAATATAAGACTAGAGACATCTCCTAAAGTGTAAGCAGAACAATTCAAAATACTGACTCAAAAGGCCACTGTGGTGACTACATCCTCATCAGCACTTAAAAAGTCCACTAACAAAAGGGATACACTTTTATGTTAACATCATATTCTTTATAGGCATATGGTATGTGACAATGTAACATTAATAAATGCAAAAACTAGAATGCACAGTCTCATTGTCACACACTCGTGATGAAGACATCCTTTGAAAATTTCATTTAAGACTTTTGTAAAGGAAAAATCTTATTGGAGCGACTATCATGCGTCACCGGACATTGAACTGACCACTTGAGACATGAGAACCATTTGTATCTCCCTTATGGCAAGTTCGTTGCACGAAAATTTACTTAAAATGGCTTCAGAATGTCTTAAAACCTTTTTTGAGTAACTATTATGCGATCCCGAACACTAAATATGAGACTCGAGATACGAAAACTTGAAGTTTCTCTCTTATGTGATGTCTGAAGCATGAAAATTTACTCGAAATCAGATTTAGAATGTCTTAATTCCTTTTGGAGAGTTAAACTTTAATTTATTACTAACTTAATAAATCCAAAAAATGGAAAATTTCACTTTATAAATTTTCCAAACCTGAAAACTGACCTAAAATACCTCGGGCATCCTTACGAAAAATTTGAATTTTTTATGTTTTGTTTTGTTTTTTTTTACAGTAGCAATTTCGTATGGCTTACGTTAGTATGGTGTTAGTCGATGCGGAAGCTGCGCTTCCGCGCGAGAGGCATGTGTCATGCAGTCACCACGTCAAAGTGCAAAGATGCGTTCGATGAGTGTCACCCATGCGCGACGATGCGAAGACACGCCCACCGAAGCTGGCACATGCAATGCACGTGCCTGACATGCGTCCAGTTAGTAATTCTCCACACGCGCCAGAAGCACCGTCACTATTCACGCCACTATTCACTAGTTGGGCGCTTGTCCTTTTTTGCATTCCTAGACTCATTTTCACTCCGTTTCTCAAGGCTAAACACATTTATACCAATTTCACAGTCTAAAAAGCAAGAAAAAACCGATAAATAGAAGTTAGCTCTCTGAAAATCTTATAGAGAAAATTAAAAAATCTTCGTTTTTAACCACCCCATTAAATCACTACTAATACCACATGTAACACGTAACGATACCTTAGTTATATATCTCGGATCGAACATAAAAGGGTAATAAACGAAGAAATGCAGAAAACACCTGATTTCAGTTCCATAACTTCAAACGAGTTTTCTGAAGCGCGAGCTAGTCGCCGTCTTCCTGGGAACGACTCACCAAAATGCGGTTAATGTCTTTTTACAATTTTTTCAAAATGCAACCCCTCTTAACGGGTCAGAAAATGTTTATGCTTACAAATGATATGAGCAACTATAGTAGACCTTAACCTTTATATATAGCTTTCATATCAAGTTTTCCCATCAGGCTCGATATGGGTCCAGTTTACACTGATCGAGTTCTATTTTCGAACCGGACTTTGTGTTGGATCCCGTTTTTAGAGTCCAACTCCATAATCATAAAATATGAGCGTATTTTCCTGTAGGGTTATTTCAAAAAACCCTCATTAGCCAACATAGGTTCATCTGCATTCTTTGATATCATAAGATATTGGCCCCGGGTCCTGTTACCTATCCCTAGGGGACCACTTGAGGTGGTCGCATGAAGGTCACATGAGAGGGAATTGAAAACATTCAATTTGAAATGAAAACTTCACAGCCAATAATGACGGGGAAACTATGGAAGTATTTCCAAGGACCTTTCGAGACAAGTTTGCTGCGACCAACATTTAGCTTCGTCGTGGTGAAGTCTCAGGGTCAAGACAAAGAACCCTTCGGGGTCAAATACATTGCGGACAATGTTTTGACTTCATCGCGGTGAAGGTTCAAAGTCGAGCGAACTGATCTTTCGGGACAAATACGCTGCGGCGAAGTTGTCAAATTCAAACTAAAACCTTTCGAGTAAAATATGCCGCGATCAAACTTTTGGCTTCACCGCGGCGAAGTTATCAAGAACCATACAAAAATACCCTTCAAGAAAGGTTTGTAGGGACCAAGTTTGGCTTCGCCACGGCAAAACTTTCGAACCCAAATGCCCAAACCCGACTATCAAATACCAATTTTTGCACATATACTTCCAAAATTACATCTATAACTCAACCAAAAGATGTATACAAACATACACAAAAGAAACTTCTTCAAATCCTTAGTCTCTTGAGAATGAATTGCGAAAACATGAAAAATCATAAGCAAACCCAAATATATTTCATTAATATCAAAAGATAAGAGTTTTACAAAGCTTTAATAGGCATTTCAAGCCACAATACAACATTTGTCTTATAACCCAAAAATATAAAGTATACTTGAACAAGTAATACTTGAAATGCAACTAAAGCATTTTGCTTCCCGAAAACTAACTCAAAATACAAAAGATATAAATTTGGAGTAATGCTTTGCCTCTCATTCACCAGAATAGGGGTGAGCCTAAAAGTTCGTGGGTAACAAGCTTATAACCGAGAAGCAAGCAAAACCATTGAAAACATTCATTTCCATAGTCAATCTTGCATTGAATCCATAAAACACATAATTCCCAAAATCTCAACTTGTCAATCAATTCATAAACAACTTAAATCATGTATGCATCAAACTTGTTAACACATCATAAACACACAAGCAATCAAGATAGTTTAGGTGGGTCCATGTGGGAGTTCTTGCGAATCTTCTATAATAACAAAACGAACTATCACAAAGCTACATAATAGTTTTGCGTAGTTTGTAAACATGAGGAAGTTCATGAAGGAGCTCTATGCCACTAGCGGGCAGGCGGAAGATGCCTTTAATATGGTCAACATGCGTGACTTAACAGAATGGACCACCACTAACCTATACAAATGCCTTATTCAGGACCTACATGCAGCCTTCTCACTAAAGGATTTGGGAGAGCTTAACTATTTTCTTGGTGTTGAGGTTCAACATTTTTTTGGTGGTCTTTGCCTATCTCAATCTAAGTATCTTATGAATCTGCTCTGGCGGACTAAGATGGATAATGCTAAGCCTGTCTCTTCTCCAACAGAAAGTGGTTCTTAACTTACAATTTCAGGGGAAGCCATGATTGATCCTGGTCTATACAGAAGTGTCATCGACACTCTCCAATATGCAACAATAACCCGTCTTGACATTTCATATGTTGTTAATAGAGCATGTCAATTTCTAAGTAAGGTTACCATCAATCACTGGCAAGCTGTCAAGCGTATTCTTTGCTACCTAAAAGAAACGTTGCATTATGGGTTATTCTTTTGTCCTACTAATAACTCACGTCTTGTGGCTGATGCAGATTGGGCTGGGGACCCTAATACTCGTCGTTCAACAGAGGATTATTGTGTTTATTTTGGTAGCAACTTGATCAGTTGATCATCCAAAAAGCATAGCTCGTTCAAGTACTGAAGCTGAAAATCGAGCTCTAACCTTAGCTACTGCAGAAATTGTTTGAGTACAACAGCTATTACTTGAACTTCATATAACATTACGTCATTCACTTATGTTGTATTGTGATAATCTTAGTGCTCGATTTATGACTATAAACCTGGTGTCCCACAAACGATCCAAGCATATCCAAATTGACTATCATTTTGTTTGAAAAAAATAGAGCATTGTGATCTTTTCGTTAATTATGTGACGTCCAGTAACCAATATGTTGATATTCTCACGAAGGCTCAAAGTGGTTTATTACTCTTTGCTCCAAACTTGACATACTCAAGTTCTCCCCGTCAAGTTTGTGGGAGGCTGTTAAGATATCTTCAAGTAACAAATCTTTCAGTTCCTAATATTGCTCCTTATTTATTTGTTTTGGGTTTGTCGTACAGGCTGTAACAAATTTTTGTTCCGTAGACATGTTTCCTTCTCTATTTTGGATTTTTTTTATTTTAACAAATTTTTGTTTTGTATACAAGAGTCCTGGTTGTATATACTGATGTAATTCTGCTATAAATTAAGGCAGTAATGTAGAGGGAAGATTATCCCATTCACTCAACATATTTCGACTCTTTTAATCCATAATATGAAATTATTACATCCGATGTATCTAATTGAGGATTGAGATTTTCAACTTATTATCAGAAACAAAGCATAAACAAGATGTAATCCAGGGTTTCCGTTCTTCCTCAGCTCATCAGCGCGGCATGATTGCTTTCCATGGTCTGGTTGTCAGCCTTCTTTTTGAAAATTCTGAGTCTTGAAAAAATTTTAGTAAAAATAGACATGGTCACCATACATATGTGCAGTCATGTTCAAGGCTTGAAGCATGGCTTCTCCTTTTTTGTTAAAATTGAATATACAGATGCCACCATTATTCACATCAGTCGCCCGGAACCTGAACCAACTAAATGCTAAGCAATGTATAGAAGGAAAAGAATGCACTTGACAAGCAATCCCATCTATACAAAATAATATTAGGCTACACAAATTCCATGCTCATAAAACTGGTTTATACAGTCTAAACTAATGTATTCAAGTATCTAAGAATGATATTTAGGTAGAGTTCGTCTTGTCAAAGCAATTGGTTTGAAAGAGGTCTGTGTCAAAAGGCTTTCTGCAACTTATATTAATTCGCTGATTATTTTGCTCAGTATGGTGGCATAATTGAAGCTATATTAGAGGAGAACTTGATTCTGACAGAAAAATCAGTTTTACATGGGTTCCTCGCTCTTGTAACAATGCAACTCACCTTCTAGCTGTTCACTATAAGTCTTTATGCAGTAAGATCACATGATCTTTGGTTGATATTGTTCTTTGTCATACATGGCTTCCTACTATTCTTAGATGGTTACTGGATCCTGTTCTTTGTGATAAATAGCTTCACACTTACTGTGGTTGGTGGATACTGTTCTTTATGATTTAGTGTTGAATTTGTTTTCAGTTTGTCAAAATACAAAACATCTAACAAGGATAAAAGAAAAAGAAAGTGCTAAGTTACAAGGTAACCTTACTCTAGGGAACAAAAGATCATCTCATACCTCTCTGGGCCTAGCCCCAAGGCTGTACAGATAAGTGCCCTTAAGATTGATTTGTGAGTGATAACCAGAAAATTTCCCCCCTGAAGTGTATGCAAGATTCTCATGTAAGTCAAATTATCATTCAAGCACAGCTGTAACTAGAGAGAGGAAAGAACTAACAGGTGAAAGCAAAATCTCATTCCAAGCTTCTCTAGCTTCCCCCCATAGTTTTCGCACAGGGTAGATACCATTCACATTAAAATTAGCAGGGTCTTCTCTCCATGTTGTGTACTCCTTTGGATATTTCTCCTTAGCGTCCACTGTCTCCAAATGCTGAATGTGATTTAGACTTAAAGGCCGATAGTTAACTAATTTCAACAAGTTTCATGCCATGTAGAGACTAACTCTTCACAATTGAAGTTCACCTTTGCAAAGGAGTTGTCATAGGAAATAATTAAATGTAAATTGACTAGTTACATTTACACATACAAAATCCTTTGACGTTCAAAAAACAATTCAAGACAAAGTTGAATTCTCAAGCTCTGTAAGCAAGCAAACAAATGCAACAAAAAGGGACGGACCATTTTTCATGCCTTCAAGAAAATACAAATGTGCCTCCTTCAGTGAATCAAGGAAAACCAATGGCTGTTCTCTCCCTTCCCATATGACTTCTGCAGTGGACTGCAGTGGAAACATATTTATGTTACTTGATAAAAAAACTAAATTTAGCACAATGTTCTTGTAGGCAAACCTTGGCACGAGATATTGGACTTGAAAAGCATTGATCAAAGTGGATGTTTGCTAAAGCGCTTCTACACCTCTCAGCTTGCTTTACTCCAGTCTCAGTCAAGATGGATAAGTTTGAGCTTCCCTGCACATGGATATGGACATTCAAGTTAGTGGCAACTATCGCTTGCATTACCTAATTTCTAAGGATGTTTAATACATTGCCAATCCAATGGACTCCATGCCAAGTCCAAACCACTTAACAAAAGCTCCCCTCAAGAGTCACGTTTTTATGATTGGCAAATTACATGACAACATACAACAATAGAGTGACTTGCTTTTCTATGTCTACAAGCCACATTGCAATAAGCTTAAACTTGAGAAGGATTAGAGAAATAGAACACTAATGAACACACACAAAGATAATAATGTTAGTTTCCAAATCACGGAGTTTCTCCATTGGAACAGCCTTTTGCCTTTTCTGCAGAAATCCAGATGTGTGAGGAGGCAGCATAAACCTGAGTTACAACATTCCTTTCGTCGATTTGCCAATCAAGATTTTATGCTTTATACATCCGAGACGGTACAAACCTGAACTCTTCCCTCTTCATTCCAAGAGCTTAGACCATGCCTTATTAGCGTCACCTTCTTTGTTGACGATAACAACTTCTCAGTAAGAAGTGACAATGTTGCTCTTTCAAAATCATATGCACCACCAGTTACCGAAGTATCATTTATAAGCTTTTCTGTCATAAATCCATGTTCAAATGTTAGATGATAGCAAAGTATTTCTTCTGGAGAAATTGCCGTAATCCTTTACATCTTTTGGACAGCCATAGGCGACCAAATTAAATCACTTTCACCAATCGCTTATCTTCTATTAAAGGGTCAATTCTCACTTTCTAAACGACTTCAAATCTAAACAAGCAATCAAGTTTACCTTCAAATAAGGAAAAAAAAAAAAAGAAGAAGATTGCAAATGGAGAAACGATAAGAGAAACGAATTTACCAGTTGTCAAAGGCACGTCCGGGCTAGAATTGGCGCATTGGAACTTGTTTCTGACTGCTCTTGATAGCTTAGCAGGTCTTTGTGAAGAAGATATGGAAGTTAAGCTAGAAGAAAGAGAGACCTTGAAGTCAAAAGAAAACATCTCGTTGCTGAGGTAGTTGACAAGCTTGTGGTTGTTTACTTATATAATCACATTCTCTGGTTGCGGATTGATTGTGGACCAAAGCGGTGGTGACTTGTGATCAGATAGCCATTTGTGGTCGCCATTTGGAGGTGGGATTGATTTAAAAAAGTTTATAAAGAAATAAGTATTATATTTTATTTTAAAAAATTAAAAATTAATTTTATAAAAATTAAGTCCATAATTCTAATAAAAACATAATAATAATAATAATAATAATAATAATAATAATAATAACTAGAAAATTATGACCATAAATTATTCAAAAAATTCGTTGATAATGATAGATCTAAGCACAAAATTGACATTCAACTCGTCAAAAAAGACCTTATAAGTTATTTACTAAATAAAGCCTTATTATGTTACCAAATGGAAATGATTGGATTGGCCTATAATAAGTAAAAAGTGCATTTTAATTTCTAAATTATATATATAACTTTAATATTTAAAATAAATTATAATACATAGAAATTGTTTAATTTAAATTTTAAATGACTAAATTTTTTGATAGGATTATGTTTTTATTTCGTTCTATATCAATGTTAAATATATATTTATTATTTATTAATATTTATATGAATTTATTAACTCATATAAGTTAAACACATTTAAATTGAATTTAAATTTATTTCAAATTTTCATTGTATATAAGTGTTATTAAAATATATATTTATTATTTATTAATATTTATATGAATTTATTGACTCATATAATTTAAACACATGTAAAATGAATTTAAATTTATTTGAAATTAATTATCTTTAATTTTGATTATATATAATAAATTTAATTAAAACTACTAACTCTAATTCAATCTAAATATTCTTAATTAATTTAATTTAAAAATTCTCAATTTAAAATTTTTATTCCATTGCCAGTTTGTTAAGAGTCTTTTTCCTCGGCTTAGTTGACCGTCTATGAATAACCTTGCATTTTCCTTTTTGAATACCATCAATCTCCTCTTGTTGAATCATAATAAATCATTAATCTTAATTTGTACCTTATTTTGAAATTTGATCATTTTCTTGATGTACCTCTCAAGACGTTTCTGAAATCAATCCATCTTAACCATCTTAGTTATATAAGTGTCTAGCTTCTAACTGTATCCACAAAACAAGTTGAGCAAACTCTATAATTTTTATGGAGAGGGTTAAGCAAGAAGTGATAGTTCCATTAAATCTTAAGCCTATTTATAATACATTTTGGATATTTTAGTAATTTAATTGAAATTAAAATTTAATTAGAATTAATATTAATTCTAATTAAATACTAATTATGTCCAAATAAGTTCTGATATCTCATATTGATCTTTATTTATTAAATATCTTATATTTAATTATAAAGTTTATCAAATTTTACAATCAAACCGAATATGATTAAAATACTTTTGCTCTCTTCAATTAATTCTTTATGTGAGACTCATTAGATTCTTAAATATATTAGTAATGATTATAAATTCTAATTCTAATTTCAAATTAGAATTAGATAAATTAAAACTCTTTTAATTTATCTTTAATTTTTCAATTAAACAAGTTATATTCATAGATCAAGATTGGAGTCTGGCAACACATCATTACTACCCAAATATTTAGGAATGCCAAAGTGGATTTGATTA
>JANZLD010000002.1:47147862-47165991 GCA_026413575.1 Erythroxylum carthagenense
TTCTTAACCAATTCTATACATTTTATTATTATCAAAACATAAGTGGAATTAATTTGTCAACCACCATTGGTCCAACAGCTTCATCATACAATGTTCCGATAAGAGGTAGTGCATAAAATTAATGTCTACTCTATTTTGAGTTCAATTATGTTAGTTCTCTGCCATTAGCTATTGATTCAATTAATGACATTTATAAACCATTTACAAAAATTAATTCCACCTTAGCCAAGTATTTCCTAAATCAGTATTAATTGAGAACAATAAAACATTCTTCCTAATGTTCTATAGTATATTATTATCTTAAATAATGCAAGGAATTATATCAAGTTTACTAAAGAACTTATTAATCCAAATAATAATTTCTATTAAATAAAAAAGTATTATGGCTTAATTAACAACCATTGCTACATTGGAACCTTTTCAATTTTAAATTAATATTGTTCTAAGTAAAAATAACCTTAATTAGGATTTAGTTTTAAAGTAAATATCCTTATCTCCTTGAACTTAAATATCAACTCATACATAAAATAATGAATATCATTAATACTTCATAATTATCTAATATCTTAAATTTTAAACATCTTTAGTACATTATCTATACACTTGAACTTATAATAGGTGAACAAATTCCAATATATCTTTATGCATGTAATTCCCATAATTAAGTTGTCTTCATATCCAACAAGAGTTGTTATTAGATAATTATTTTTTCAACAATTGAAAATTAGAATTATTGTTCTCTATAAGCAATATTTCTCTACATACTCCCACTGATGAGGACAACTATACTCCCACTAACCTTCTTGTAGATATGGTAAATTCACAATCATCTTTAAAATAAACTCTTTGAACTCATTATGAAAGTTAATCTTTAATGTCTCGTAACCTTTCAACTATTTATCAAATGTATCAACAAAGGCAGTAGTTCCAATTGGATGTACTATCATGAGATTTGAACTTTTCAAATTTCATCTTACTCCTTCTACTTGTCTTAAGAACCATTCTCCTATAAGTATATATTGAATAAAGTAATTTGTTCAATGGATCTTTAAGATTATATCCAACCTTTTGGATATCTCATAACCTTTTATTACCCAATTTATTTCTAAACTTAATGGATAATGTATGCTTTAACCAAGCATCGCATCCTTGAATCATTAACTTTGACTCTTTCAAAGACTTATCATTTCATATCTAATTTAAAATCTTGCTAATTGATCTAATTAGAATGATTAAAGGTAAAATCATTATACTAGACATCACTGTAGAAGAAATAATATTACATCATACAATATCTCATATTATATTTTTTCATTACATAAATCCATACTTTTATGAATTTAGTTGTGAATGTATTTTCTAGAGAATAACATTCCCTATAGATAACAAAAAGTTTAAAACTCACCACAACGATCTTATCAAAGTGCTTCAATATTCTCAATACTTAATTTCTACTTAGATTTAAACAATTTAAACTTTTCAAAATTTTAAATTAACATTTCACTTTGATACATTTGACTATATTGCATAAATTCATTAGTAACATAATGAAACATAAGTATCATCTTTTTATGAATTGTTATTCCATCCAATACATCACATGTATAAATTTAACAATTCAGTATCATCTTCATCCTTTCACCAAAGGTTGATTTGATTATTCTTCAACTTAACAAATTTTACAAGTTTCATATGATTCATAATTAAAATGATACATATATCCTTGTATGTAACTTTAGGATTCTGATCGTGTTGATTTAACCAAATGACATAAAATGATATTCTCGGTTATCCAAATTTGTATTCTTGACGTTTATGCTAAGTATAAATCTCCTTTGATCCAACACATGCAAACTATTTATGTAAAATTGGATCAACTATTATTAATAAAGATTCTATTTCTTATCATACTTTGAACATTATAATAATGTTGAATCTAAATTCAATATCAAATACTCATAAGCATGAACTATAAATATATATGATCTCTAAAATATCTCGTATAGGCAAGAAAAATCATGTAATCATTTTCTTCTGATGACAACTATTATCATGCTATAGCAAAGCTTTTAATTGATATCCATGTTTATGCTTTTATTAGGCTAAATTAAGTGGAATAATTCCATCAATGTACTATACCTTTTAGCTATACTCTATGCAATCATTTGCATTTTGCAATTATGGTGTTGACATACTTCTTACATGTTGTCATCAAAGTTTATGATACATTAGTCAACTTAAAATGTCAATACTTTTTTTTTTATCTATATGATTTTGACATATCTCTAAAACTTTTTCACTGAATTCAACAGGGATTATAGCAAAATGACATAATGGGCATTTAATTTCCTATCTATTATTGAGAACTATTCTTAGACATATCTTAAGTCCAAGAAATGTGGTTCACTATCTTAGTATTAACTAAACAAGGTAAATTTGATTAACCGGTTCTAAGTGTGTCAATTATGAATTATCCGTAAGTGCAGGACTTTTCTGTAGTTAGTTCCTACAAGTATGGGTCAACCCTACAAAGATGATGAGTATTAGCAATTACTGTTATCCAATTATCTACTCTATGGAATTAATTTTGATTTTTAATTAAAGCAAATAAAATAAAATAAGTAGGAAAAATGAGCAGAGAAATAAGGAATCACTTAGAAAACTATCGAAATCAAGCATTAGTGTCTAATTTATGAATCCCCTAAAAATCATTAAATAGTTGACCTTTTATTATGCAATTATTTATTGACTACTGGACTGTGAAAATTCCTAAGGTATACTAATAACTCACTTGAGAGTGTTAGCAATTAATCTTAGAATTATCAACCGATATTATTCAGGTTAAAGGTACTAAGATGGCTTTATTGATTTGTAAATTTCACTATTAGGTTTGACCCAAATGTAGAGGATTTATGTTGTCCTATCTTTAGGGTTGCAATCAACCCCTTTCAATTATGGTAGATGTAACATCCCATTACCCACGTTGAGGCTAGAATAGTAAATATGAGAGATTAGAAATGTATTTCATGCTCATGCATAGTATGACATACACATACACGTGGATATTAAATTTTTACACATGAAAATAATTATACATGCAGTCATTGACATATTTCAGTCCTCTATTTGACTCACCAACTGTGCCACCACATTTACTTCATAGACTCCCACTGGCCTATTAGTTCATCCTCTAACTAAGCACCATTGGTAGTTGTTCATGGCCATGTCTTTTATCAACTCTTATGCCACTTCAGGTGTTTTATTATTTAACATCCTTCCACATACTGCATCAATTAACTGCTATGTGCTTTGACGTAGCTTATTATATAAGGCTTGGATTTGCATCCACAATGGTGATCCATGATGAGGGCATCATCTGAGCATCTCGCTAAATCTCTCCCACACATCATATAGTGATTCACCTTCATATTGGGAGTATGATGAGATGTCATTCTTTAACTGCAGTTTTTACAACGGGGAGTACTTTAGCAAAAATTTTCTGCCACTTATTCCTATGGAGTTAGTGATGAACATGGCATAGAATTCAACCATTGCTTAACCTTTCTTTTTAGGGAGAATGGAAATAGACGCAGTCTAATGGCGTCATCATTTGCTCCATTGATCTTAAATGTATCACAAATCTCTAAAAAGTTAGAGATATGCGCATTAGGTCTTTGTCCTAGAATCCATCAAACTAGACTGACTATTGCACCATTTGGATGATGCTCGACTTGATTTTGAAGTTATTCATTTGAATAGTTGGTCTCACATTGTTAGCTTTCACACCAGTTAGGTCCTCCTAGCATAGTCAAACATCAGACGTGGTTGGTCCACCATACTGTAAGGTTCCTCTATATCCACGTGGCCTTTTAAGCCGTCTATCCAATTGCCTAGTTTAAACTCTCATAGATTAGTCCTACGAAGATTCCTTCGTGTTATTCTTTCTATTTTAGGATACACTTCTAGTAAGCTCTTAGATGTACTCCGGGTCATAAATTGACCAGGAGTCTAATTTTAAAACTAAAGAAATAAAGTAAACAAAATAAAATAGAAAGAATAAAACAAATAAAATAACATCAACCAAAAACAAGAATAAAACATAATAAAAAAACTAAAGTAATGACTCGATTAATAAAACTAAGGCTTTCCTGATATCAAAGTCCCTAGCAACGGTGCCAATAACTTGATTGACTAGTTTTAAGTGTGTCAATTATGAATATCTGTAAGTGCATAGTATAGCTGTAGCTAATATTGATAAGTACAAGTTGATCCCATAAAGACGATGAGTATTAATAATTACCATTTTTATTATTTAATCTACAAAATTACTTTTGATTTTTAAATAAAGAAAATAAAACTTAAGCAATAAAATAAAATAGGCAAAAAAACTTAATAGAGATATAAGGAATCATTTACAAAACTATCGACATGAAGCATTAGTGTCTAGGTCACAAATCCCTCTAATAACCCTTATATAGTTGACATTTTATTATGCAATTATTTTATTGACTGTTGGATCGTTAAAATTCTTAGAGTATGCTAATAACTCATTTAAGGCTATTAACAACTAATCTTAGAATTATCAATCTATATTATTCAGTTAAAGGTACTAAGATTGCTTTACTGATTTGTGAATTTCCCTATTAGGATTGACCTTAATCTAAAAAGTTTATGTCGTCCTATCTTTAGGGTTGCAATCAACTTTTTCCAATTACGATAGATCTCTTCATACACATGATTTCTCATTCTCTATATCATGAAATCATGTTATACACTAATATTTTAGATCTATCAGAATATATATTAAACACGTAATCGAATCATAGTAGATCAATCAAAACAATTGCATTAAATAAAAGAATAAAAATATGTTATAGCATAAACATAGGGTTCATCTTACGTGTACACTAAAGAAGTTTAGTTACACATGATAGGAAATAAAATAAAACATAAACAAAACTAAAAATGAATAGAAAATGAAGAGTTCATAATTCTATATCTCCCTTTTATCTCCTATTGAATGTTATTTGCAAGGTAAAGGTTTGATATTGTATTCTCTTAGATCTTTCGATGATTTCTTTGTGTTTTCCGCTTCTCTAAATCAAAATCGCCCCTTGAATTACCTCTAAAGGTCTCTAAATGATTTTGCACGTCTGCTATTCTATTTTACCTCTGAATATGTCTTTTATAGTAATTTGTAGGATTTTGGGAGATACGCAGTTTGATACATGGTCGTGTACTAAACCAAGTATAATCCAAAATCTCCAGAATTTGTGAATTTGCACAAGTTTATGAACTTATACAGTCAAATACATAGCTATGTATCCCTTCTTTGCTTCAAATCTTTGTTTTATGCCACATTTTCATTTGAATTCTTCTTCTTTTAGTCCATAAAGGCAACTATAACCTATAAACATACTTGGAGCAAATTAAGTACCAAATATACGATAAAAGTAAAAAATATCAAGGAAATAGATATTAAATATGGGGTATAAATATGATCAAATATGCTTCTATCAAAATTCCACTTAGAGCATAATATAAATGTAAGAAGAATAAGTAATTAATTAAATGTCATGGCTACCAAATGTGATTAGAATGTTAGTCATGTATTTGGTTACTCCTATTATTCTTTTCTAAATAATAGGCCTCATTACTATTTAGAAAGATTACTCTAATCTTTCTAGTGGTCTAGGGTCCCATTTAAATATAATTGATCTTGAGCTTGCTCAATAAACTAACTTAAATTAGATATATAATAAATTAGATATATAACAACTTTATCAACTACATCTCATATAACTCTTAGATCTATTAGGTGAAAACTCTTTCCAAAATATATATTATATCTTATTCCTAACCTTGTCTCTAAATTCATGTGATCATGAGTTTACTCATCCAAATCACATAAATTTAGTTAAGTAGGACTCACTGTTATGAGACTAACTATATTCATGTTGAATTGAGTTTACTCCTCAAACAATAAACAAAACTCTAGTTTATCTTATAGCAATGGAAGGAAACCATTATGTTCTCAATGTGCACTTAGTAATTTAATAAGGGATTTAATTTCATTCGTCTTGTCAAATATAAAATTTCATGTAAAATATCACACATATAAAATATACAATTTAACATGCATCTAATATATATATCAAATATATAAATAAAGTATATAATGTATGCACTCATAATCAATTATATGCATAAAATATCATGCTTCATTTGATTATAGTTATTGATTTTTGTAATCTAAAATAATATTTTTAACTCTTTGAAAAAATTAAATTAGATTAAATCTTTCCAAATAGAAATTTAATTTGATTTGAAAACAATTTTCAAATCTAACTTGAAACTATTTCCAATTATCTCGACTCGCTTATTAAGATTTAATTGAAAACAATTTTAAGTAAGTTATGCTTCTTACTTATTATAATTTAAAAAAGCTCCTTTTTAAAAATTATATAAGTAACATATTCTAATTCAATTAGAGAACTATTTTAATCTAATTAGAAATTACTATTTCTAATCCCATTAAAAATTAATTTTCCTTAATTAGAAAACTATTTTCTAACATTAAAAGAAACTGCTTTCAAAATTAAATAAAAACTTTTAAATTTACTTAAGAAAGTAATTTATATTATGTATTTATAGATTACTTTCTTAATTAATTAGAAAATGTTTCTTTGATATGTTAGAAAACTATTTTCAAAATATTAAAGAAAGCTCCTTTCCTTAATTAATAAATGAAAATTTTTTAACATTTAATCAAGAAAAATATCATTTCTAATAAATCAAGAAAATTATTATTCATAAATAAAGAAAAATTTATAAATAAATTGAATAATAATTCTCTAAACAAATAAAGTCATAAAATTAATTTATCTCACTCATATTGAAATAAATAAATTTAATTAAGAAAAACATTTTTCAAATTATTTAAGAAAACATGTTTCTTAATTATTTAAGGAATATAATTAATTAACTTCAATATAATTGAAACTAATTAATTTTAATTTTAGAAACTAATTTTTAAAATTAAATTAGAAATCAATGTAATTATTAAATTTAATAATATTAAAAATAATTAATATAATTTTGGAATTGAATGTTAATTTTAAATAAATTTTTAATTTTTTTGACTAAAGTATTTATAATAGCTCTATTAGAGTTTAAGCTTATTTATAATAAGTTTTAGACATTTTAGTAATTTAATTGAAATTATATTTTAATTTCAGTTAAACTTTAAATACTAATTATACCCAAATAAGATTCAATATCTCATATTAATCCTTATTTATAAAATATTTCATATTTAATCCTAATTATATATCAAGACTGGTGTTTAGCAATACTTCATGACCACCTAAATATTTAGAAATGTTAAAGTAGTTTTGACTAACCTTTTCATGTATGATTTTTTTCTTCATATAATTCAATCCTTTCATTATACAATATTCTAATAAGAGATAGAGCACATGTCTACTCGACTTTGAGTCTAATCATATTAGTTCTCACCATTAGCTATTAACTCAATTAATGATATTTGTAAAATATTTACAAAATGTAATTCCATCTTAGACAAGGATTTCCCGAATCAATATTAATCGGGGACAACACAACATTTTTCCTAATTACTTTAGGGTGATGAATCCTATTTTGATCACTAAATTATCTCTATATAGTTCATGCTACATCCAATGTCTATCAACTGAACTACCCATGATTAGAAAAGTTACAAGCATTATCAAAACATAGCAATCCCTATACAAGATTACTTTGGAGACCTCAAGTCAAAGGATTACTTATACAATCAATGCAATGAGAATTTGCATTGACATAAAAGTAATGTTCCAAATGTTAAGTTCCGATCATGCATCTCATACATAATATATATCAAATATACGCAACAGAAATAAAATGAAACCTAAAAAAAAACTACTCATGTATATAGATATATAAAAGCAAAAACATAAAATGTAAGAAGTTTACATACCTTTCTAATGATCCCTTTCATTCTTTAATCTTCTTTGCATTAGGTTATTGTAAACTATAACGATCAACGTAGACTGTCTCTAATAAAAGTCCACATGAAGATAGAGGGATGAAACTTCACTAGGAGATGGCTAGAATTCTTTCTTTGTGCTAGTAAAGACAAGAACTCTTAAGAGAGTTAGAGAGAAAAAGTGTGTGTGTGTTAAAACAAAAGAACCTTTCTTTTTTCCTTTCTTGTGTCTTACACAAGATGTGCGAAAATCATCTCAATTTTTTTGTACCATTTGGCCTTCCATAACCCTATCATTAATGGAAAGTTATGGGAAGTTAATGACCATAAATAACATACATTAATGGAAGCCAACAACACTTGTTTCTAATCCATTCCATGCAACGTTTTCTACCATAATCACATTTTGATACAATCCTGAAACACTCTCTCATATCTTGAATCACCATTCAAGACTATTTTACTCATCCTTCGGATCTCCTATGTGTGTGACCCATTAGATTCCCAGTTATGTTAGCCATTTTAATTAACACTTAATTAATGTAAGTTAAGTGTGGTATCTAGCAACACGTCATGACCCCAATTAACTAGAAAGTTAGTGGTTTAACTACGAATCCTTCCATATGCAATGTTATCATACAATTCTCCCTTTCACCATTTATACCCCACTTGGTTCATAGTATGGTCAAAGTGTCAACTCCTACTAAACTGACTACGTCACATCTAATCTAAGTGCTATTATTACATCTTGTCCTGAGGATCTCATTACTCCATATATTATTGAAGACTCTCTTTATGACACATGTTTTCTTTGGCCTGAGACTCTCGAGTAATGATCCGATAAGAGGTCGTGGATATCATATCCTTCTATCAAGAGTGGTAAATCCTTTATTGGTTACCCAATTACCTTAGAATATCTCAAGATGTACCAAATCATCACCCTATTAGTAACCCTTGAAAGGCACCAATGAATAGAGTCAAAGCACAGGATCAGTATCCGAGATATCCTTGAGTACCTCAAGTTAAAGGACATTTGCAACATTGTTATGATGAGACTATCATTGACACTATAATAGAATATCCATATGATTATCTCATAGTAAGTCAATCCAATGTACTTACTACCCTTAGTAAACATCCATATGTTAATTCTAAACAACTCATGTCTATAACTTATGAGATCTACTACTTGATCTAATTAAGGAATATAACATGTGCTAGTCTATCCAGATTAATGATATCCCATCTCATTTATCTTATGACTAAGGAAAGTTTATATACTAACATAATTACACATGATAGGAATCTCATTATCATGATCTCATCATGATTTCCTCCATGCTATGCTTTATATCAAGGATTTCATTAAATAAATTTAAGATCAACATCAAACATATGAACATCGAAATAATGAAAAATGCCTTTTTTAATCATCAAATGATTTGTACAATAAGTGATAAAAGCGATTGCCTTTGAAGCACTTCTTTACTACTAAATGGATTTCTCATATCGGATTAGTTTAGTGAACTTATTCTAACAATCATTCACACGTTTGTTTAATTAACTTCTTACTTTAGTCTATGAGATCAACTACTTCCTTCAAAAGGAAAAATATAACAAGAGTTATTTTTTTTATGTTTTATTAATATCAAATCTTAATATAACAATGAACATAAATAATACATAAATACATTTTGAATCTCATAATTATAATCTTATTATAATTTTATTTTCAATACATAATTATCCTATGGACTTTATTATATACATCTAAACGTGTGTAAGATAAAGAACTCCTTTCAATTATTTTGTTACTAAACTACAACCAATCGATTGGTTGTAGGGCATAAAATAACATAAAGTTACAATGGTTAGAAAGGACAAAGGCTATTGCGATGGATGCTGACGAAGATGATTAATGGAATAAGGTTAGATTCGACGATGATGTGTTATGGAGATAATCTTTTCCAATGCCTCAATGGTGGCATGAGATGTCGATAAGTTGGGGATTTGGCATTGTAGTTATAGGTAATAGTAATGGTTACTAGTCATTAACATCTATAATAGTTAGTGGCAGGAAGTGTCATAGTCATATTGGGAAATAATGTTAATTATTTTTTTGTAAATGATGTTAATTAAGGTTAATTTAGATTATTTTGTTTAAATTAGAGTTAAGCTAGATTAATTTATAATTTATAAATATTAATTTAATAATAAATTAAGTTTAATTAAATGAGTAAGTCATACATGTTACATGGCATATACATAGAAAAGTGGAACTTCTAAGCTAATAAAAAATAAAAAATATGTATCATGCCAATATTTATGTAATACATAACGATCAAAGACATAATCATATAAAAAAGTCATTTATTTATAATTTAATTGGATGGTTTGCAAACAAAAAAATTATTTTAAAAATTTTGATTATATTATAATCTAACTTATTGTGTCAATCTAGAATTTTAGCATACCAGGGACATTTTCTCTTAAAATTTGGACCTGACTTCTTATTAACAATATAAATGGGCTTTGCAAAACTTAGAACACAAAAGTCTAAATTACTAAGATGCTAAAATATGTTGAGATAAGGTTTGGACTTTAAAAAAATGATTTAGGTAAAAGGAAAGTACAAGCTTAAAAGGGAATATGAAATAATGAATACATAATGTAAAGAAAACTATAAATAATAACAAGGTGTCTCTAGAGTAGTCTAATTGTTTTAGTTTGTTTATGTATTTAATGTTGTGTTGTGTACTTCTAGTCATGATGCTAGTGAATTTATATATTCTTCTCAACTTTGGCGATTTTCCCCACTTCTTACATTCTGGCTAACTTCCTACTACTATTTTTATCATCAACCTTAAACATCTCCCTTATAACTTCCTAACTTACAGCCCACTTTGCCATGTTTCTCCAATGTGCCTGTTGCTATTCTTAGCATGTTCAACCTCCACGTTCTGGACTTCTACCATCTATATGCCTATGAATTCTCTAACTAAACTTCCTTTAAGCTTCTATATTTTGGACTGCTTTCATTTGGAAGCTTATTAGGCTAAATTCATTTTAGCCTATCAACAATTGCCCCTACATATATATTTTATTAGATAGAATAAATATATGGTGTTGAATTCCTCTTAGCCTTCTATAAAATGGGTTCAAGACCATTAGTCAAGTTCTCAAACATAGATCAATGGCTTTGGAAAGTTCGGGAGCTAAAGAGAATCCAGATGAAAGAAGAAGCCTAGAAACGTCATCAGGAGGATCTTCATCTAGCCCTAAATTAGTGAGAATCTTTGATTGAGAGGGAAAGTTGGATGCAAATATTATATTAAGATTGTCTTATATTTGAAATTTCCAAATCCATATTTGTTATGGAAGCTAAAATATATACTTCAATCAAATTTTAAAATTTTGCTATTCCCTTGGGTTTCACTCATTTCACTGTAAATTTTTGTCATTCCTCTTCATTCTCTACCTTAAATATCAAACAATCTTCATCTTTTCTCTTATTTTCTCCTTTCCTTGCTCATGAATTTTCTCAGAATTTAGTGGAATCTTCTTTGAAAAGAAAAAGGGCTTCTTTAATTAATTGCCCTTCTAAAAATCCACTAAAATATCAACCCAACCTTATATCTGTTGTCTTAAAATTCTATAGTCCCTCCAATAATTCCTTCATCTTCCCTTTTGGACATGCCTCAATTTTATTAGAATTTTTTCTTTTTGACTGGGTTGCTTGTGAATGGGGAAGACTTTTTTTGTTTAGTTAAGGAAACTTCTAGTTTAATCCCTAACACTTTTAAGTGCTCTTCTTTTTTTCAACTAATTGATAGTTATGCTTTTTCTAGGAATCCCATCTCTAAAGAAGAACATATTAAATTCATTTAGGTCCTATTAAATCGGTTTATTTTCTATCCTTTAAATAAAAAACCTAGTCTAGAATTTCTTCCCTCCTGAAGAGTGGCAGCCTATAGTAAATTCTTCACTTTTGGTGTTGTTTTCTTAAGATTCTTTTATAAGAATTTAAGGAGGTGTTTGTCCAACCTTCCTTTACAAAGACTTAACTTATATGTATCGCTTATTCAAATTTAGACCCCTATTTATTTCCTATAGCTCAGGGATAGGGAAGGCCTCCATTCCACCAATCCATGATTTATAGACTTCCTTGCTTTCATTTATATAATAGTTTGTGTAGCAAATCTTCCAAAGATGTCTTCAATTTTTTGTTGTCATTCAAGTTTATATCTATTGAATAACTCAATCCTTTCAAGGAATTCTTTGAAAGGCCTTATCAATTAAAAATCTTTAAGACATTTGAATTTTCCTATCTATCCTTTTACTAAAAACTTTTCCTTACTTATAAAAACCTGAGAGTCAATATATTAGGAGGCGATAAAGTTTTAAAGCCTAGCCATTTTATTATAGCTTTAGATTATGAGTTATATCTTCTTTATCTCTGGAGTCAACAACTTAGCATTTCTTTAAGAATTCCTCCATTTATACATTTTCTGGATATCCCAGTAAGAGTTCATTTTGAAGCAAATGCTATCGACCAAAAATTACTTAGTGAAATCTTTAGGCATTATTGTGTTCTAAAGTGCAAGATCTTCATAACTAGTGTTGTTGATACAAAGCTTAGTTCCTCATTTAGATTTTAACATCCTTAAAGGTACTCCTTTTGATTAAAGATTGCTTAATTTTTAGCTTCTCTTGTTAACTTTTACTATTACAGATTTTAGGATTCTAGATGTTAAAGGTAGAGAAGAGGGCAAAACTACTTCTTAGAAGGAAGTAGTTCCAAATCCTATCATCAAGAGAAAAATCAAAGAGAAATATCTATCTGCATCAAGCTCTAAGAAGGCCACAATAACCACCCCAAGAAAATTTTCCTAAAAGTTAACTCATTCATCCATTAGGCTTTCTGAAGAAGTTGAAATTATGGATCCTGTTATTGAAGACACTGTTCCTATGGAAGAAACCTTTTATAGTCCTAAAAGGAATATGGAGGACATCAATGATGGTCCTTTACTCTACCTGACTTCTCTTACTTTCTTTATTTTTCCTATGAATTCTTGCTTTTAATTTTCTTTTAGAGATGATTGTACGTTAGACCTTCCTCCTCTTTCCCTTTCCTTTAAGTTAAAATTTGGAAAAGCCAGAAATTCCCTTGATCCAAAAATTAATGAAGTCACATCACTAGAGGTAAAGTAGAAATTCTTTTATTCTTTATGAATATTTTCTTGAATCTTAACAAATTCTTCCAAGTCATGCAAGTAGGAGATATTTAGATGACAGTGACATCCTTAAAAGAAGTCTTTGAACTGAGCTTTTTAGATGTTTTTATTGACACTTCCTCTAATGTTGTGCTGACTATTAGTTATGAAGAGTTGTTAAGGGTTAAAGGGTCTCTAAAACTCATTTGGAATAAGCACTTTAGTTTTTGACTGAAATCTAGTGTAGTTTGTTCTTAAACATATTATCTTAGATTGGCTTAATAACACAGTCCTCTGTTGATAGAGAACTTTTAAGTAAGATGAAAAGTTTTTCTCTTCTTTTCAGAAATCCTATCATGAACAAGTTGTTTATTTCAAAAAACTAAGTCTCTCACAAAATGTCGAATGGATTACGATGCGGATAAGGCTAAAGGTAAAAGGCTCTTAACAAAAATTCAAAATCTAAAGGATAAATTTAACACTTTAGAGAATCAAGTTGCTAAGCAGGAGAGAGCTATTAAATTGATTAGAGATAAACAAGAATCTCTAAAGAAAAATGGCAAAACGATTAACCAAGAATTTAATGAGGTTAAATAGATGGCCAAGGAGCTGGGGAAGTCATTGATGGATTAAGTCAGCCTCTAAAAGCAACAAGTTCAATAGGCCAAAGAAGACCAAGTATTTTATATTAAACACTAGGGCAAGATTTGATCTTTCGACCTAGACTAACTTTAATCTTTTTCTTTCTTAAATTTGTTGGTAATTTTTATTTTGATTTATTATTGTTTGATTTTAAGAACTCACTTTTGTTACTTTATCCTTGAACTTTGAAAAAGAGTACGCACATAAGGTTTTAAATACTTATTAATAATAAAACATGTATAAGGTTCACCTTTTAACCTAAATAACTAATAGGCATTACCCGTTAGAACTATATGACTTGAAAATTCCAGTTACCAATTTGGAGACTACTTCCTCCATTCTCTACCTTTTGTTCTGGACGGTCGGATCAACTTTTACACTATATCCCCTTCTTAAAATTCCCACTTATAAATTCTTTTATTGTAGAATTTCACCATCTTCTCCTTTTACGCAATCATGTTATTCAATGCCTAAAGTTGCTCTTCGTCTAAATCTTCTAATTCTATTAAACTTACTTCTTAACACTCAAATGTTTTCAAAGAATTTTTCTTGGTCACTCTCAAAGATGGATTACCATTTCTATAGGAAGAACGCATCATGATTATATATCAAAGTGAGTGGGTTTAGAAGTACGATATGGTTACAAGGCCTTAGAAAAACTTCCATGCTAATCTCGAGGATTCCCCTCTAACATTTTTTTCCACGATTTCAATGCATACTTTGTTTGAGCTTCAGCTTAACCAATAGAATGAGAGTAATATAGATTCAAATTCAACAACTACAATAACAACAACGTTCAGTAGAAATTTTGTTGACACACAGAGTTTAGAGGTCTAGTAGTATGCAACCTTGCCTTTAATTAGTAGACAGGCTCTTTCCACAATTGTATACCATATTCTTTAGTAAAATCTATAGCTTCTTGACCAATAAACATGGTTCCTTGATCAATTATTATTGATTAAATAATTCCAAATCAATGAGTAATTTATTTCTTAGTAAACTTGACCACATCCCTATGGTCATCCTTCTTCAAAGGCTAAGCTACCACCCATTTAGTAAAATAATATGCGGCTAGCATAATGAAATTATGGCCTTAAGAAAAGGGTGGATTTATCTTCCTAATAAGATCAATGGCCTAAACTCTAAATGGCTATAGTTAGTTATATAATGTAACTCGGGAACACGAATTCATTGAACTTTTCCATTTTTGACATTATTGACAACCTTTGGCATATGATATACAATATTTCAAGATCAATGACCAATAGTAACCATGTCTTCATATGAGTTATCTCATCTTTATTCCATATAAATGTGCTCCATATATCCCTTCGTGAACTTGTTTCATAACTATTAATGTCTTAGGCATCTAATGGCACCTTAAAAGGAGTCTATCATTGCCTTGTTGAAGCAAAACTCCTTTGATTAATATGAAATTGAGTGCTTGTAGTTTAATTCTAATGGGCATTTTCTTTTTAGGGTTCTCCAAGAAGCTCTTGATTTTTACCCTCTAATCTTGAGTGACTTCTTTATCAATGTTAAAAAACCTTAGAGAAATGCCTCTTTTATAGATAAATGGATTTTCATTACATAATGACACATTAATGAACTAATTCTTTGGACATTTTTAACCTCGATGTAATTTACGAGAGATTTTTTTGCCTCATAATTTCTTACTTAAGGAATATATTGAAATTATATTTCATCAAATAATTCTAACAATTGAACAACAATAGTATAATAAGGTGATAAAGATAAACTTACACCCTTTTATGCTCTTGTCACTTGGCATAACACCAGTTGAGAATCTCACACAATGAGAACTTCTTTTGCTCTAACATTAATTAAAAGTTCCATTTTAATTATTAAGCAATCTTACTCACCTGATTATTAGTAAATGGGAAGTCTATATTAAGGGACAAAAGAGTCTTCCATTTAATGCAGTTATGACTACCCCAATGCCAACTAACTTGTCTATGCTAGAAACATCAAATTCTAATTCATATATCTTCTTTTCATAAATGAGAAATAAATTTCTTGTACACTCTTATGCTTCTATTATGGATGGATTAGCTATCACTTGACATTTTATTGACGTTTAGGCATAATATACTAGGTTAAAGTTTATAAAAGTTATGAGTCATTTTCTAATATTCCTCAAGACGACTAGTTTATTCAATATGTATTTAATTAAGTCAGTCTACAAAACCACATAAAATTCTTTTCTATTGGCATGCTAAAGTAATAGTTAACTTGTTTATGGTCTGTCTCATTGCTTTGGTCTAATAAACATCTAATATATTCTTCTACAGTAGTAATATGTAGGTTTAAGGCCTCGTTTGGTAACTTGTAATGAATGAATTAGAATAAAAAATAGGAATGTGAATAGAAAAAAGGAAAGAGAAGAGGAACGAAATTCCCGATCATGCATGTTTGTTATACAATCATTGGAAATGAGATTAGACAGGTTAATAGTTATGCATGCGTTTAATACCAAATATTAAGAATGGTGATAATAAATTTTGTATTTATATTTAGTTATTATATGATTGATTTTGTAAACAATTAATTAAAATATTTCTATTTAATATATAATTAATTAAAATGACTTTTTAATGATCTAACAAACTATTAATTTTTAAGCAATTGTAATTTTTTATGAGAGTAAAATTGAAGAACTTGTTTTTATGTATATCATCAACAAAATAAAATAAAATAATTATTATATAAATTAAATAATCCAATTTGCAATTTTGATAATAATATCCTAATAAGAGAAAAATCAAAATAATTTATTGTCAAACAAAAAGAGCCATATTAAATTCTTATATAGATTATATAATATCATATGATCATTCAGTTGACTTGAGTATATCTTGAGCAAATAATGTTTTGTGATGGTCAGGCTTACTAAAAAGACCTCAATCTTTTTTTCTTCTTCACCGATCAGTCTTATTGCTTTAACCAACTCCTTTGATGAAAGTCCTCCAACCTTATTCAATACATCAAATATTTAAGTTATTTTCTCACTAATATCCAAGAAAGAGAAAATGTTTTTTCATGTCTTTTACAGATGAAATAGATTCATGTTCAGATTGAACTACACTTCTTATAATGTTTGATAGCTCCAAAAGCTCTGTATGAAATGGATTAATAATCTTCTTGTCCTTTCTTTTTCCAGGTTCAAGTGGTGATGTTAAATTATTTTGAGTCACATATTCTTCATCATTTCTAATATTTGACTGTACATTATTCACATCACTACCTATTTCAATATTATTGTCATTTCCTCTTTACTTTCTTTATGTAGACCTTGAGCTTTATTTCCTCTTGATGTATCTTTTGCATAAATTTCAACTAGTTAATCAAAATGGATCAATGGTTTCATGTCTAAAGTTGATTCTCCTTTAGTACTCTACATAATTTAACAATATTATCATAAATAATTACAAATAATAAATTCCAATATAAAATAAATAGTAAAAAGATAAAAATTTTGTTTATACCTTTGACCAACCCATATAAATGTCTTTATCGCCAGTCACCATTTTTTGCTCATCATCCCATGTAGATATGCTTCCATTTTGTTTGAACATCTAATATGTATCTAAGTAGCTTCTTTAGAATTTTAACTTTGGATTTAATTTAAGGTTTTGCTTAAAGATTAGTTCAAACATTCTTTCTTTAAGATGTCTTTTCAATTTTAGCATAATATCCACTCTTATAGTTACAATTTGTCTTCCATGTGATGCCTGCCACATCATAAAGTATGTCGAAAATCATTTTTTCTTCCTCGTTGTTCTGATATCTTTTATTTTCTCCTCTTCCTTGAGTAGTTATAGATTGCATATTATTTTGATTTTCTTCACAAGATTCCATCTAAAAGATATATACAATTAAAAATTATATAAAAGTGAAAACAAATAAAAATAATTAAAATGTTGCAAATGTAAAAGAAATAAATAATATTCATGAGTAACAATTAATATTAAAAGACTTTCAAGAAAAACAAGTAAATAAATTATAAAATTAGTAATAGTAATTGTCAATGACCTATTTTAGCTCTCGACAATATAAACATTTCCCTTGCTAAATTATCTCTCCATGTAGTCCATTATCAAATGATTCAATATCATCAATGTAATTCATATGGTCATTATTTTCTAGTATAGCATCCAACTCATCTTTTAACGAATCTTTGCTTATATGTTGACGAATAAGATTGTGAATGTAACAGTAAGCTAATATGATATCAATTTGAGTGTCAAT
>JANZLD010000002.1:47166091-47177801 GCA_026413575.1 Erythroxylum carthagenense
GAATCTTTGCTTATATGTTGACGAATAAGATTGTGAATGTAACAGTAAGCTAATATGATATCAATTTGAGTGTCAATGGGACTTCTTAAAATTCCTCATAATAACTTTAGTAATCTTAACATTTCTATCTATAGAACATTTCATATTGAAATATTCTTCTTGAGTATTCTATTGATGTCCTGATCTCCATTCACTAAGATGATATAACTAACATCTATATGGTGTACGAAATCCCTCATAATTTCTATATCCAACATCAATAAGATAATATTGACCTATTACATAATACGTTAAATATATTAACCATATGGTTTTAATATATAGAAAAATAATTAGGACATATAACAACGAATATCTCACCTTGAGGAATTTTTAACCCATTTCTTCAAGATAATGCATCTTGAAGCACCCTGCTATTAGCAGTTGAACCTCCTAAATAGGTAGTACATATATAAATTGCATGTCCATATAACACATATCTAAGATAATTGTGGCAATATTGTTCTTCCTAGTATAATATTAGGCTTTTTCAATATCTAGTGCATTTACGTTAATATATGTACCATCTAAAGCTCCTAAGAAATTATAAAATTAAAAAATCATATCAAGTCATTATCAACCAAAAGTAGATCTTGTACCAAATACAACTCCATAAATGAATATTATTATCATAATCCACCTCCATCTTTCACTGGTATTATTATTTGGAATAGATTCAGGGACTTTAAAGTATAACTATCTATAACTTAAGCATATTACTCAGTATGTTGTGAAAATGTCTACTTACTTTCTCTCTCGAATGCTAAAAATCATACTTGAAATTTCCATTTCTCTTGTTAAAGGAAAAGAGATGTAATAATATTACTACTATTTTCTCTACCTTATTTTAAGTATCTTTTAATCCACCAATATTTTGTAACATTGATCATAATTTATAAAAGTTTGCCTATCCAGGTAAATTATGTAATGCATCCAACATTGCTGTCCATAATCATGCCATTAAGATGTGTTATTTAAACTAATGGATTATGCATAAATATGTGCCTCCTTAGTATATATGATAATAACCTTAACAACGTCACAATAATTCTTATCCCTTTTCTTCTTAATGTATACCATAAACATAGAAAATCTTAATGTCGAGTATACAAGCCATGACTGCTATTAAATAATAATAATAATCATCATGGAATATTTTAAAAAATCAAGCATTTAGTGTCATTAAACACAAAATAATTTAGGAGAATATATAAAGTAATTTCATAAAAAATGAACATGAGTATAATGACTAAGCATCTTGTCCCTACTTATGTCTTACAAAGGATCTAACGACAATTTGCATTTAAAAAATAGCACAAAATTGATTAACCGTCTCTCAAATTGTGACCTTCTGAAAACCATATAGTTGTTTTACTGCATGTTATACCTATTTAGAAACTAAAATTCACTACGGTAAAGCATCCGCTTCAAGTTCTTAAGTTATATATATAGCATCATTTTCGTTATATTATGTTGGGAAATATCCAGTTGAATATTTCCTATGATATTATTGACTCCTAAAAGTCAATAAATCAGAACAGATAACATGTATTAGATTTGATATTGTGTACAAATATTAGAAGAATATGTACAGATACTAGTTTTCTAAATTAGATAGCTCTATTTCTATATATATGTGTATCTATGTACTGATGATAATAAGAAAGAAATACATTTGTTTAGTATTTTCGCATGGTACCAGAGATATACCTGAGCAGTTCTAAACCCTAGCCACCACCTACTGTCCCTAATATTAGCACCTGAACCCTAGTTGCCAACTACTGTTTCTAATCCTACAAGTCTATGTCAACCATGTCTGGCGTTGGTGAATCTTCTAACCTAACTCATCAAACACCTCCTACTCATAATACTACCTCAGATTCTCATTACATTCAGAACATTACTATACAACTAAATGGAGAGAATTTTCTTCGCTGGTCCTAATCAGTTAGAATTTACGTCTGTGGTAGAGGTAAGATTGAATATTTTACAAGTGACAAAAGGGAACCTACAGCTGGTGATCCAACTTATGGAATATAGGATGTTGAAAATTCTATGGTGATGACATGGGTGGTAAACTCTATGAAGGAGGATATTGGCTCCAATTATATGTGCTACCACACAGCTAAGGAGCTATAGAACAATGTGAATCATATGTATTTCGATTTGGGAAACCAGTCCCAAGTGTATGAATTAACCCTGACTTTAGGTCACATTCAACAAGGTGAGGATAATGTTACTAAGTACTTTAATTCTCTGAAACAATTGTGGCCAGAATTAGATTTGTTTAATGACTATGAATGGAAAATCTCCTGATGACTGTAACTATTTTCAAAAAATAGCAAAGGATAACCGAATTTTTAAGTTCTTAATTGGATTTAATATTGAGTTTGATGAGGTTAGAGGCAAGATTATTGGGAGACAAACACTCCTTACTATTGGAGAAGTCTTTGCAGAAGGATGACGTGAAGAGAGTAGACGGTTTGTAATGCTTGGCAAAAGAAATCCTACAGCCACTATTAAGAACACAATATTAGTTGTTGGGAACACTACTGGTCATACTAAGAAGGTTACAGAAAAGTCACGGGTATGGTGTGACTACTGTAATAAAGTATGACATACCTGTGAAACATGTTGGAAAATCCATGGAAAACTTGCAAATTAGGAGGGATCACATGAAGGGAAATTTAATAAGTTGAAGGAAAATTCTACAAATCACTATGAATCATAGAAAGTCCCATCAGCACACAGATCTCTCAAGAGCAGATTAATTGCATTCTGAAGCTACTAAAACCCAAATTTGAATTCTCAAGTGTTCCTAATGCTTCAGTGGCGCAAACTGGTAGTGTTTTTAATGCCTTATCATGTTCCTTTCTATACAATTTCACTCCTTAGATCATTGATTCAGGAGCATCTGATTATATGACCAGTTCTTCTAATTTATTTCATACTTATGATCCTTGTTCTGGTCATGAAAAGATTCGTATAGTAGATGGATCATTTTTTGCTATAGCTGGTAAAGGTTTAGTAACTCTATCCTCAAATATCTGCCTTAAATCTGTCCTACATGTTCTAAAACTAACATGCAATTTGTTATCTGTGAGCAAACTAGCCCGTGACTCTAATTTCACCATTACATTCTTTGACTCATATTGTGTATTTCAGGAACTAACTTCGAGGAAGATGATTGGTAGTGCTAAGTTGATAAATGGTCTCTACTACTTTGTTGATGACAACTTGAAGAATAAAGGAGCTCATAGCTTAAGTAGTATTTGTTCTACCCCTACTAAAGAAGAAATTTTACTTTGGCGTAATTGATTAGGACATCCTAACTTCTGCTATCTTAAAAGAATATTACCTCATTTGTTTAAATTTGTGGATTGTTCAAAACTTCACTGTGAGCAGTGCATTTTATCCAAAAGTCATAAGATTTCTTATCCCACTAAACCATATCAGCCCTCCAAACCTTTTTACTTAATCCATAATGATGTTTGGGGTCCATCTCATGTTAAAACTCTAACCCGAAAAAAATGGTTTGTAACTTTTATTGATGATCATACTCAGTTATGTTGGGTCTATTTAATACATGAAAAATATGAAGTTACGCAAATCTTTCAAAATTTCTATACTATGGTTGAAACTCAATTTCAAACATGCATTGGTATACTTCACTAGGACAATGGTACCGAGTATTTTAATGAAACCTTTAGAAAATTTCTTAATTCTAAAGGCATAGTCCACCAATCTACATGTGTTAACACTCCTCAACAAATGGTATTGCCGAGAGAAAAAATAAACATTTGATAGAAGTCTCTTGATCCATTATGTTTACAATGAATGTACCAAAATATCTTTGCGGTGAGGCTGTTTTAACTACATCATACTAATTATCGAATGCCTAGCCATATTTTGAATTATGCTACACTCTTAGATATGTTTAAATAATGTTTTCTTGAAAATAGACTTCACTTTACTCTTCCTCCTCGGGTATTTGGGTGTACTGTATATATCCACAATTCTAATAAGGGAAACTCCAAACTAGATCCAAGAGCTGAAAAGGCTGTTTTTATTGGGTATGCTCCTAGTCAATGGGGTTATAAGTGCTACAATCCTTTAACTAGAAAAATTGTTATCTCCACGGATGCACATTCCTAGAACATAAAATTTTTTTCATTCAAGGGGAGAATTCTATGGAAGTAGAAAATTTTTGGGTCACTACTTTTAAACCCCTACCCACTGTCATTATTGATCATAATATAATTCCTGATAATGAGGCCAAATATACTATTTATAATATGTCCATGCCTGGAAATCTCGGTTCAACCACATGGGAGAAATACTACTATCTGTTCTTAAGGAATGAAGTAATGAGCTTCATGTTTATAACAGGAGAAAGACTCAATTGAGAAGTAGAGAACAACCTACAATGCATGGCCTTTCAAATCCCCTGGAGAATGAACCTGGGAATAATTCAGTTTCAGGTAACCCTTCTACTACTTTACCCTTTATTGTACTAAGTAATGATCAATCTTTACCTGCTGATTCACAAAATACCGGTGATTTTTCTATTGAATTTTCTGTTGGTAATTACCTCCCAATAGCATTTAGAAAAGGGAAACGAGCTTGCACCAATCATCCTATAGCAAAGTACCTATCTTATGGGAAACAATCGCACACATATAAATCATTTATCTCTAAAATCACTAATATGTTTGTGCCAAGAAACATTCAGGAAGCATTTTAAGATCTGGAGTGGAAATCAGCTGTCATCGAGGAAGTAAATGCACTTGAGAACAATAAAACTTGGGAACTTGTGAATGTTCCTAGAGATAAAAAGCTGGTAGGCTGCAAATGGCTATTGACTGTTAAGTCTAAGGTTGATGGTGGTGTAGAAAGACTAAAGATAATATTAGTTGCTAAGGGGTTCACTCAGACTTATGATATTGACTACCAAGAGATATTTGCTCCTGTTGCAAAGGTAAATAAAATTTAGTTACTGTTATCCTGGGCTGTGAATTTTGAGTGGACTTTACATCAACTAGATGTAAAAAATGCATTTCTTAATGGAGACATAGAAGAAGACGTATTTATGAGCCTACCTTTAGGATTTGAGGATACCTAAGGGAGAAATAAGATGTGCAAACTAAAGAAATCTTTATATGGCCTAAAATAGTCCCCTGGAGCTTGGTTTGATAGATTTGGAAAGGTTGTGAAGGGTTACAGCTATTGTCAAAGTCAAGTTGATCATACAATGTTTTACAAATGGTCTAAGATAGGTATGCTAGCTATTCTTAATGTTTATGTAGATGACATTATCATAACATGAGATGATGTATCTATAGTAGAGTTGAAGAAGATATTAGCCAAATAATTTAAGATTTAAGATCTCGGACCCCTTAAATACTGCATTGGAATCGAGATTGCTAGATCTAAGGATGGAATATTTGTAAACCAAAGGAAATAAATTTTGGACCTATTGAATGAGACTGGGTTGCTAGGATGCAAGGCAGCTGAGACTCCTATTGAAACTATTGTAAATTTTAGACCAGTATAACCTGAAAATGTTAATAATATGGATAGATATCAGTAACTAGTTGGAAGATTAATATGCATATTCCATACCAGATCGGATATAACTTTTGCTGTGAGCTTAGTGAGTCAATTTATGCATTCTCCAGGCCAAGAACATCTGGATGCTGTATATAGGATCATAAGATATCTAAAAGGAACTCCTGGAAAAGGTGTAATGTTTCAAAAGCATAACAAACTTCAAGTCGAACTCTATACTGATGCTAATTGGGCAGGAAGTGCAACTAATAAAAGATCAATTTCAGGCTATTGCATATTTGTTGGTGGTAATTTGGTTACTTGGAGGAGTAATAAACAAAGTGTGGTTGCAAGAAGCAATGCTGAAGCTGAGTTTCATTCAATGGCATATAGAATTTGTGAAGTTTTATGGATTAAAAGAGTACTTAGTGAACTATAGATTCCTATTTCAGTTCCTATAAAAATATATTATGACAACAAAGCAACGATTTCAATTGCTCACAACCAAGTTCTACATCATATAACAAAACATGTTGCTTTATCAAGGAGAAGATTGAAAAAGGATTAATTTGTGTTTCATATATTTCAACATCACAACAGATTGCTGATATTCTCACAAAGGGATTACACAAAGAGGCAGTTCAATGATCTAGTTACCAAGCTGGGTATGGAAGACATATACAAGCCAGCATGAGGGGGAGTGTTGGAAAATATCTAGCTGAATATTTCCTAAGATATTATTAACTCCTAAAAGTCAATAAATCAGATCAGATAACATGTATCAGATCTGATATTGAGTACAAATATTAGAAGATCATGTATAGATATTAGAAGATTATGTACAGATATTAGTTTCCTAAATTAGCTAGCTCTATTTCTATATATATATAAGAAAGAAATACAACTTCAGTATTTCTGCATATTACTGTCTATTTTATGTTGATTTCTTTCTTATTTCAATGTATATTGTCAACTTTTATGAATGAATGACAAGTTTAAGAAGTTATAATAGGAAGAGAAGGTGAACTTCAATGTTATCTGATTCTACTATTGTAAAACATATATATCATCTCTAACTTGAGACCACACCAACACTCTATAATTGTAGAAGTTTATCATTTTAATCTATATGGCCCTTTTGGGATAAAAGATTCCGAGATGGAGTCTATTGTCATCTAAGGCTTCTTTGATTGGATTCAGTTCTTGCTGCCAAAATTGTCCATTTTAATCTCTGGACTTTATTTTTCTTAAAGATTGATTTTCTGATGCATTATACTAGTTAATGGCAGCGCTTAAAGCAATTTATAAGTATTCTAAATTCTATGGGAAAAATGTCTGGATTTGCTTTTCTTAGTCGAGGAGTTGCACAAAGAGGACGCTTGTAATGTCATTTCGAAATTTCTTTTCTCTCTTATTTGGTTAATTTGGAAGAGTAATTCTGCTTAACAAAAGGGTTGTTGAGGTTGGCTGATTATATATATGGTTCAAAGACTTAATAATTCTCGATTAGCTAATAGAAAAAACATGAAAACATAACTATAGGAAAATAGCAAAGGTAACGATAGTATGATAAGAAAAGAACAGCAGAAACGTGTATGTGTGGAGAAGGATTATCCACGAACATAGTAGGCACTGGTAATTAGCTTGCATGGAAATGGAACTTAACAACAGCGACTATAAGCAAATAAACATATAATATAATTAATGATTGACGGTAAAAATAGGACTGAGGACGGCGTGAAGAGAGTAGAGAAGCAGCAGAAAGTAGATAACTGCTGCAGCAAAACCAGCGACAAGGGAAATGGTAACTTGGTCACAGAAGTGAGGAACTTGTCCACACACTGGCAGCCAACCAGCATGACTGTTTCCTTTCTTCCCCACTTGGGCTATTGCCAAAGCAGCAGATATACTGGATGCCAGTAACACTGTTGTTACCTGTAATTAATTGTCATTACTTCAGTGCAAACATTTTTTCTGTTACATATGCACATAATACAATTATGCTGATGTCATAAATTTGAAAATTCACGAATTCCACTCAGCCGTACCTCAAATTTCTATGACATTTCACATACTAAAGGACTCTTATCTTGTCACATCAATAATGTTATCTGGTGTTCATATGCCACTTCAATATATTTCTAAAGTACTTAAATAGAATACGGGCTTTCCTCTGGAGGTTGTTATGATTGTCAAGAATCATTAGAAACCTTCTTGCTGAAAGCTATCTAAAACCATGATCTAACGTAAAACTAGTCTACATTAATATCCATTGACCTTTCATGCAAATATTCGAACATCCACTTCTTTTATCTTCAGGAACTTTAATGTAATCCCACATTCCTCACATGTACTTAATAGACACTTGAGAAACCTAATAGATAAAAATTAGCGTTAAAGATTAGATTACCATGTCCATGATAATAACTGAGTGCCCAAAGATGCTTTTGGAGGAAAGAAAGATGACAATGAGGCTATAAACACCGGCGATTGCTTCCGCGATCACGAAATACCTGCATGCAAATAGATAACCTGATCAGTGTGTTACTATAAGCAAAAAAACAACGATCATATTCATGGTAATAGCTGGATTGAGAACTCTCACTTGAATGCGGGAGTGTTGCTGTATTTAGCAGTGAAGGTCAAGTTCAAAACTTTGGCAGAGTCGTGGGTGTCCACCATGATAACCACGGCCACAACGGTTGCAGCTAATGCTAGAAGCCTCAGAACAATGGTGAAAGCCTTTTTAATCTTGCCCATGGGATGTTTACTCTTCAAAGTCTCTAGGAAGTTGGAAAAAATGGAAGCTTTGGACACAAACCAGGATACTCACCCCGGTTTAAGTAAAACAAGACCAAGTCGTGTCTAGAGAAGACAGATAAAAGGTTGGTAGGTGCACTTGTTTCGTATAGGATCATTCAAGTGGAAGTGTTCGGTAACCGGTCAAATGCAAGAAGTCGTACCAGCAAAGGAAGTATATGATCTGTGACAAGAAAAAGACAACTTTTAGAATAGTAAATTTGGGGATTTTTATCATGTTCACATGCATGTAACCTAAGAAGCCTGTTGTAAGTCAGTTTTCAGCATTTGGCAATTGTTATTTGAGAGTCTGTTGAACTAAACACATGTATATTTTACCATTTGAGACCACGTAGACGTCTTAGCTCTGTACTTGCTGTCTCTTCCCGATAAGAGAACAAAAGATGACACTGTTTCTGCTTCTTCGAGAGTGCAAAGGCCAAAGGAAAAGGGCCGTCTTTCTAAATGTCATACGATTTGTATGACGTTAAATACTTCCTATCAAATTATTTTAATAAAATATAACTAACTGTTAAAGTATCTTAATGTTCAACCTTATCTTTTTGATGTAATATGTAATAGGAAAAATGTAAAAGGGAAATAAACGAAGAAATAGAGAAAATACCCAATTTAGGTCTATAACTTCAAACGAGTTTTTTGAGGTTGAAAAGAGCCTGAATCAACTCCATCTTTACGAAAATTTCTCACTGGGAACTGGTCAATGTCTTTCTCTTATTTTCTTAAAACGTAAACTCTTTTAATAAGTTAGAGAATTCGTATGCTTACGAATGATATAAGTAACTGCAGGAGACCATAACCCTTATATGTTTAACTTTTACATTGAGAAAATCCATAAACGTTAATAGTAATTATATTTAACTTAATAGATATAATAGTAATTACCAATAAATGATTCATCTACAAAATAATTCTTCTAATACAAATCAACTATTTATTTGATTAAATACATAAATTACATGAAAATTATTTTATAATTGAATAAATAGAGTATTCTGAAAAGATTTAAATAATATATTTTACATGCAAATAAAAGAGCCAACGATTGTAAGTATTATGAGCTTATATACTTTGGTACTTGTATCATTATATTAAATATTGACATGGTCATACACAATTTTAATAACGAAAAATTGAAAATAAATAAATAAATATGTCTTCTCAGACATATATAGTTAGTTCTAGCTCATATGGAGCTATAAACTAGAAACGCAAGCATTATGGTGGATATAAGTGGAAGAAGAATAAGAAATTCAACAACTCTCCTCAGGAATCCAAGAAGGCAAAATGGAATCAACGTGGAAAGGGAAAACGCCCCTTCAAAACGAAAAACATAAAACATTTGAAGTGTTATAGTTGTGGTAATAAGGGCTACTTTGTTTGAGATTGTACCGAGCCCAAGAAGGTATAACTTTATAGTACAAACATTTATTCTGTGAATGTTTTTTGTTATATTTTTCTAATTGAATCACATCATTTATGGATTGTAGACTCAGGAGCAACCAACCATGTAGCGAAGGACAGAGATACCTTCATTGAGTTTCGTAAACTCTGTAGGTGACAATTCTAGAGTTACTGTACAAGAAATTAGCACATGTAAATTGGAAATACGTGGAGGATGACCCCTCATCCTACATGAAGTATTATTTGCTCCACAGATTCATAGGAATCTTTCATCTGTGTTTATGTTGGTTAGACTTGGTTTCAATATAAATTTCCATTACGGTAGAATGGATTTGTATCTTGGATCTATTTATTATGGTCATGGTATTTTATGTGATGGTTTTATTGTACTGGATGTGTTAAAGGAAAATAATAATATTAGTTATTTATTATTTACATCTAGTTTTTCAATAATGATGCAACTTTGTGGTATGCTAGGCTATATCATATTGGTCAAAATCGAATCAGTCGATTAGCTAAAGAAGGGCTTTTATGTAATCTAAGACAAGTATATCTAACTAAATGTGAGCATTGCTTAGCTGGTAAAATGGAAAAAAAAGCCATTTAAAAAGGGAACATGAGCTTTATATCCATTGCAATTAATTCATTCTGACATCTATGGTCCAATAAATGTAAGGGCTAGATGTAGGGCTATTTATTTCATCACCTTCATAGATGATTATACTTGATATGGTCATGTTTATTTGATTTCTCATAAATTGGAAGCATTCAATTGTTCCCTAAAATACATGAACTTAGTTGAGAATCAATTAGATAAGAAAATAAAATAATTACAAACTGATCGCGGACAAGAATACTTGTCAGAAAGTTCAAGGCTTTAAATGATGAGAAAGGAATAGAGAGGCAATTAATAATTCCTAGAATCCCACAACAAAATGGCGATGCTGAAAGACAAAATAAGACACTATTAGAAATGATTAGGTCCATGATGGCCCAAGCAAATTTATCAATAACTTTTTGGGGTGATGCGTTGCTAGCAGCCATCTATGTAGTTAATCGTGTGCCTATAAAATCAATTACTAGCACACCATATGACTTGTGGACTGGTAGGAGACCTGATATGTCAAGTCTTAAACCTTGGGGGTGTTTAGTCTATATTTATGATCTCTCTCACAAACATGGGAAATTAGGCCCAAAAGGGAGAAAAAGTATTTTTATTAGATACTCAAAACACTTAAAAAGATATGTATTTATTGGTGAACAAGGTAATAAAGGTGTAACTGAATTTGAATCACGAGATGTAACATTCTTAGTGAATGATTTTCCCAAGTAAGGCGAAATAGGTAAAGACCTATTGCTATATGAGCCGCTTAATCAGAATGATTCTATTATAAAGAATAAAGATGAAGAACTTTAACCAAGCGAGAGCAATTCCAAATAAAGGTTCTCTATGATGACTGATTCGAGTGGGATCAATCAGATCAATCTTGAATTTGTTTATGATGAACCTTATTTAAGATGAAGTAATCGAGGAATAATTCCCCAACGTCGTTTTGAGATTGAAGGAGAAATTAATATGATTGTTCCGCAAGATGAAGAAAAGACAAGGAATGTAAATGAGACTCTTACTAGCCCTGCTAAAGAAGAATGGATGAAAGTAATGAAAGAAGAAATGGCTTCTTTAAATTCCAATCAAGTATGGGACTTGATTGACCTCCCCGAAGGGCATAAAACAATTGGGAATAAGTAGGTTCTCAAAATTAAGCAAAAAGATTATGGCAATATTGAAAGATATAAGGCACATCTTACAGCAAAAGGATACGAGCAGTAACGGAGCCAGACTCAACTTTAAGGGGGGGCCGGGGGCTAATATCTAATAAAGATTTTTTTTAAATAGGGGCCA
>JANZLD010000002.1:47210912-47247179 GCA_026413575.1 Erythroxylum carthagenense
TATTAACATGCTAATTAACTTCACAAAATAACATAATTAATCTATCAATACCTCAAAATTATTTAAATCATGCCTAATTCCTTCCAAAATTCTAGACATTTTCTAATTAGGTAATTGAAGGAATTTGATAACACTCCCTTCTAGAAAAATGTTCCCCATTTTTTTAATTTTCTAATGACACCAAAATCATTCAATTTGGTTTGGAAATCTGAAAGTTATATCCCAAACATTTCCAAACTACTCTTATACTGAAATAATATTTTGTGCTCAACTTCCATACAAAATTGAAATTCTTTGAGACTAAATTAGAACTCGATTTCATTAGATACGTTGTAGCACTATTTCTCTAGTTTACTCCAAATTAAGAATCACCTCATTCGGATAACTAGAGAAAAAGTTATGGCTAAAACACCAAAACAGACTCAGTGATTGTTTCAACTACATTTTTCCAGCTTTCAACTTCCAAAGTTTCACATATAATAGTTCTAACTTCTAAGAAAAGTTTAGGGTCCAACATGACTGGTAGGTATTTCCTTATTAGTCACTTAGATTCAAAGTCAGTTATTAATACAAGGGCATCTTATCATTATGTTTTAAGGAGAGAGTACTTCCCCAACTATAAGAGTGATGATTTTTGAAGTATGAAGATGGGTAATTAAAGCTCCATTAGCATCATTAACATGGGAGATCACATATGTGCTAAAGAATTACATGTCGTTTAAGAATATACTTCACCAAATTTGTGGCACTGTACATTGGGACATTTTATTGAGAAAAGGGTCAAGTTACTAGCTGGAAGATCACATATTCATACAAAGACTATGGTTCTCTTAACCCTTGTGATCATTGCATAGCTAGAAATCGACATAAATGTCTTTCATAAGAAGTTTACAAGGAGGAAGATGGAGATGGATTTAGTTCACTCCGACATAGGTAGTACTATAAAGGCATAGTTCTTATGTGGTAACAAGTACTTGTTATGTTTATCAATGATGATATATGTAAGACTCAGGTATTTATGCTAACAACAAAAAGCCAAGTGCTAGAGAACTTTCAGAGATTTCATGTCATAATGGAAAGGGAGATGGAGAGAAAGTTGAAGTATCTCTAAACTGACAATAAAGGTGAGTATACCTCCAACAAATTTAAAGAATACTGTGATATGGATTAAGAAATGAGAAGATAGAACCTACTACCTCACAGTATAATGGTATTACTGAGAGGATGAATAAAACCATTATAGAGAAAGTTTAGTGTATACTTTGAATTTCAAAGTCTTTTTTAGGTGAGATAGTCAAAACTGTTGTATATGTGATTAACATAGCTCGTTTAGTCCCTTTGGAGCTTGATATTCCTAAAAGAATGTGGAAATGGAAGGATCGAAACTATCTGCATCTGAGGGTGTTCAGATGCAAAACTTTTAAGCATGTGCCAAAGGAGCAAAGATCAAAATTGGATTTAAATACTACTATTTATGTGTTCGTTAGATACGGTGATGACCTTAAAATGTGAAAGTTAGTTATGAATGGGGACATAGTCTTCTATAAGTATAAGAGGGCTATAATTCTCATTAAAAAAGATAACACTACTTCTAGTTATGTATCTTTTGGTAATATGGATAATTCTCCTGTGTTTACTTCCATTAATTAGCCTATAAGTGAAGAAGGTGAGGGACATGAGCTAGAATAGGATAATAATCAAATGAAACATGATAGAGAGGAGGCACATAAATCACATCCTGTGGATAATGTAGAAGGTGTATATGTGTCATGAGCAGGGGGAGCAACTTGTTTAAGTGTTAGAAGATGTTCAACTTTGAAGGTCAATTAGTAAGAAGAAGCCTTCGACAAGATATCCTAGTTTGGAATATCTTTTAGTAATTATTGAGGAAAAGCCAGAGCATCTTCATATGTTTAATGTTTAACTTGATTTCACTTTTATACTCTTAAATTTATCTTTTTGAATTCTCATCCAGAAACTTAAGACAAAATAATGACTATATGATCACTCTAAACTAGTTTCCTTTTGACTTATTATCTACGTCGACATTCGATGTTTAAGTTTATTACTCTTACTCTCCATTTTCATCTTAATAATAAACTTAAAAACATATGTCATCTCCATTTATCGTAAATACTAAAGGCAATTACCTATGTGAAAGGGACAATATTTTATCTATCTAATATACTCTTTAATTCATACATAACATATGTCATATAAAGCAAATATATTTTACAATCAAATACTATGTTATGCTTATTACTTAATGAATGATGTCAACTCCTATTTATATTTGAACATGACAATACATTGAATGAACATACATAGAGAAATGTTAATCATTTACATTTTAATATCTACATAATCGTAGTGATTTCAGATGCCTAGTGTATATATCTCCAGAAAATAATTTTGTCATTGGGTGTACCACCATATCTAGTGTAGATATATATTTTATGCTCACTTCTCGTTGTGCAATAATATCTTTCACATAGTTGTACTTACATCTATATGTTTGGTTTTATAATAAAACTAAGGATCTTTAGTATAAGTGATTTCCACTTAACTATCATAGTTGATTATTATTGGATAACTCTCACTTAAATTGGCTCCCAAATTAACTAATAATCGTCTAAGCTATGTAGTTATTTTTACTAAGTTGAAAATGTTTTTGTCTTCCCTTACTGATAAAACTATCATGATTATTGCTTTCTTTTTCATGATATATCACCATTATTGAGTAATAAAACAAATTGGAGGTTGATTTTCTCTCATCTAGATCCTCTCCCTAATTGTATCTGTATACTTTTGTATATGTAGGTCATTACCTTGATAACACAATGTATAATCATTAATACCTTTTATATATTTTAATATTCTCTTTACTACTTTCTAATATGTTTATCTTGGTTTGAATGATATCTGCTCACTATTCCAATAACATAAAAAATATATATATAGCCTTGTATATATAAAGACATACATGAGACTTCCAAATACACTGGAATAGGGAACTTTCTTCATTTGTTTCCTTTTCTAAGGTGTAGATGGGCAAAATGTCTTGATGAGACCTTCACCTTTAGTAATAGGAATATCAATTGTCTATGAATTTTTTCTAATTTTTTTTAAATATGTGTCTCTTGAGAAAGTAAAAATAATCGCTTTTAACAATCTCTTGAAATCTTAGCTCTAAGAATATATGCAACTTCACTTATGTCTTTCATCTAAAATGTTGATGACAACTAGTCTTTGATTTGCTTAATAAACTCACAATCATTACAAGCAATCAAAATCTCATTTACATATAAAAATAAAATATCAAATTTATCTTTATATCTTTTAATATATACACATTGGTCTTAATCAAGCATATGATGATCATATGAAATGATTACGTATGAAAACAAATGTACCACTGCCTTAGGAATTGCTTTGAACCATAAATTGATTTTAAGAATTGACACAATTTATGTTCTTTGTTTGTCTCAATAGAACCTACATGTTATTCTATATAGATTTTTTCTTCTAATTCTATATTTTAAAAAATAGACTTTGCATCCATTTGATGTAATTTAATATCAAATTGGCTATTGTAGCCAAGATAAGATGAATTGAAGCAAACCTTACAATAGGTGAAAATGTCTCGTTATAATCTATTCCCTCCTATTATGTATATCTTTTTTCTATAAGATTGTGCCTTGTATCCTTCAATATTACTATTAGTATTTCATTAATTTTGAGAATAAATTTGTTTCCAGTATCTTTTTGCCTATTATGGAGATTAATCAAGTCTTATACTTAATTCAATCTTAAAGAAATCATTTTGTCATTACTTTCATCCATTCTTCTTTAGCAAGACTAGTAAGAAACCCATGTACATTCCTCGACTTACCATCTTCTTATGGGTTAATTTTGTGAATTTCTCCTTCTATTTCAAATGACATCAAGGAATCATGTCATAATTAATTTGGTGTAAATATGGTTCACAAGAAATAAATTAATAAATGCCTTGATTGTTTCCACATAGATAAGATACAACAGGTAAACTTTCAATGAATTATAACCTTAATTGACTTTAAGATAAGTCTTCAAGTTCTAGACTACTCCTATTTAAATACAAACCCTCTTTATGATTCCTTATAATATAATCATTTTTTAAAAAGTGACGTGTTTTGTTTCAAATTCAATTAAACCTCCATTATCTTGTTCGCCTATAAACACATATCCTTTTGAGTGTTCAGAGTATCTAATAATGATACTTTTCTTTCCTTTTAGACCTAGTTTCCTATATTTGTATTAATACAGGTAGCACACCCTAGTAGGTGATTGGTAAATTTAATTATACCATGCCTAATATTTTCCAATTGCATTTTATTGTATCTTTTGGCAACACCATTTTGTTATGGGGTTCGAGGAATAGTTGAATGTCTTTGTATTCCTTTTTCATCACATAACATCTTAAACTTATCAAATAAGTGTTATTTTCCTTGATTAGTTTTTAAAATTTTTATTTTCTTGTCTAATTGATTCTATACCAAATTTATATACTTTATAAGATAATTTAACGCTTCCAATTTGTGAGAAATCAAATAGATGTGACCATAATGAGTATAGTCATCGATAAAAGTGATGACGTTTACAACCTCATGCATTTCCCTTACATTCATCGAACTATAGATGTCTGAATGAATCAATTACAATAGATAGGAAGCTCTTGTTCCCTTTCTAAATGATTTTCTTGCCATTTTACCATCTATAAAATTTACATAAAAACTAAGACTAATTATACCAACATAAAAATAAGATTCCATTGAATCTTAGGAGAAAATATTAAGGATAAACTACCATGCATGTCTAATTGATAGGATCCAATCCCTTATACAACACCCTTGAAATAAATATTACATAAATCTACGGTGTTCCATATATGATTTTTTAAAAAAATTTGATGAAGGCATCCTTATCCTTCACTTCGTGATTGGTTACTCATAAGTCTATAATCCAAAATGTATATAATCAAGTTAGAAATATAGAGTAAGAGACATTATAGAATATATTTCTATACAATAAGATTCTACCTTTTTGGGCTTGCTATAATTATGAACAAAGTGACCATTATTGACATAATTAAGGCACTTGACTCTTTTCATGTTTTGCTTTCTATAATGATGTTTTTATTTTTCATGATGGTTCCATTTTTCCTTCTTTATGTTCTGAGTATAGTAGGTATTTCTTCTACTTTTCCCATTTTGGCCTACCATGATGCTTACACTTTTAGTTCATAGTTCCATATAAGCTACAACCAAACTATATATAACTTAGAGGATATTTAAAGGCTTTAGGATGTTCTTCTTCTTATATAAGATGCCTTATAACATTTTCCATCTTTTTTATGCTCTCATTTTGAGTTAGATTCTTCTTTATATGCTCCCAACTCTAAGACAATAAATGAATCACAACTTGCTCATATTGCTCATATGATAATTCATTATCAACGTCATGCAATTCACTTATCATGTTTAATATATGTTTTAAATTCTTTTACATTCTATAATCCCATTTGTTTCTTGTATATATCAAACTTAATACTAAGTGACTATACTTTGGTCACTGAGGTGTGTTTAAAATGTCTAGCTAAGTAGAGTACATGCCCCTAGTAGTTTTATATTTAAAGAACTCATGTATTATATTGTTATTCATACCATTGAGCAACGTAATGCACGCTAGTTAGTTCCTTTTCCTCCATATTTCATAATAATTATGATCCTTTTTATTTTCATATTCCCTTCCTGAGGAATATCCATGGTTATATTTAATAGCGCAAGAGTCTGATACTCCTCTAGTATATATTGAATTTTCATGTTCTAGATTTTATAATTATCACCATTGGAGTTCTCACCCTTGTTAAGTTAGTAACAATTTTATTTATTGAAGTAGCAATATAATGAACAATCAAATTTTAGTTATCTGTGAAATCAAAAGAGCATGTATGTTCTTGATCATCATTGTGTGACATTTAAATATTGATTATTATATGAAAGTGGAATTTTCCAAGTAAAAAATCATATAATGTATGCTTTGATAATTTGAATAATATTAAGTTTAACATATATAAATAAACATAATTCATATAGTTCAATATAATTGGTTCAATACATAATGATTGTATAACATGAACATTGCCCAAATATAATGAACCATATGTAGAATAGAGTTAACCAATTCATGTGATAAAAACCCTTAAAGCTAGATGTGAAAATTTTCTAATTATTTCGATCGAAAGACCAATCTGATAAAAAGTCATAACCGATTCTTTTTTTCAAACTTCACTCTTAAAACATTATCACTAACCATTTATATGTCTATGGGTTGGGCCAATCTAAGTTCTAAAAGGCATGCTTAACAGTTCAATTTTTGGTTCTAACAATATTGAAAGTCATGTACTTCACTTTAGCCTCTACGAAAGCCATACATCCTCTGAAATACAACTCTTGCATTAAGTTACTAACAATAATAAGATAGAATGTTAGATCTTTAGGCATGTATTGCATTTGCAATAACTGCACTAATATGATAATGACTCGTCTAAATTGTGCCACAGTTTGCAAAAACTTTAGTTAACCTTACTATAATCAATATTTTCTTGAAAAAAAATGTTAGGAATTAAAAACCACAAATCTAAAAATCATAAAATAAATTATTTGACCACATAATAAAGAACTCATGCTTATAATGATATTATATTTATCGTAACTTACTTACATAATAATTTCAATTATCATTAAACTAATCATATTGAAATCCAATCATTTTATTTTAGTTACAAACCCACTTCTAATTTATTGTTAAATTCATGAACTTAATAATTTAAATTCAATTAGAAACTTATTTCAATTATAATTTAACTAATCAATCTTAATTACTACAAATTTTTTATCTGTGTAAAAATTTATATCTAAGTATTATTAAATTAATGTAAATTCATAATGTATATAACTAATCAAATTATCACACACACACACACACATATGGGTCTATTTAAGTTCAAACTTATAGCTATTAAAAGAAAAAGAAAAACAATTGACCCATATTCTATTGTATTTTATAGCTTAAGACATTAAAACTTAACTTATAGATTTTTGTTGTTGTCCATTTAAATGGGTCCAAATTTACTTCAAACATTAGACTATAGTCTTAAGTGTGAAAAACCTACAACACTTTATTTTTCAACCATTGTCTCCTACATTGCTTGCGACTGATGGAAGCAATAATAATGGAGGTGAAGTTGCCACAATGCCGCTTACCATTACTTGTCAATGTTTTGTCATTTTGTCTAAAAATGGGACAAATTTATAGATGTAGTCAAATTATCATTAATGATAAGATAATCATAACTTCTGTTTTTTTTTTGTCCACTAGTCATTATCATTATCTAAAGATGATTAGTTACAATCCAAACAAGTTATAGAAGATGATTAATTTAACAAAAGATACAATTTCAATTTATCAAGATAAAGATTACGAATAAGATGTATATTAAAATTGCTTTGAAAGTAATGTTTGAAATTCATGTCTAAATAAACATGATCTTTTCATTATTATGTGTAGCAATAATTAAATTACTTATTTAGATATGATTAATTGCTACTAGTTGAAGAATACTTGTAAGAACCTCTTTTCTTGTAGAAATCGTTTTATTTGTGTTTAGTTTAGATGATAATTATCAGTTATTTGAATCATAAATTATCTCTAATATAAATAATCTTGACAACACGGTTAGGCATCAGTAAATGCAACTTTAAACTCGTCAGGTGTGTACATACTTGGTTAAACAATTACATATGAGTTTAGGTGGACTCTAGTGATAAAATACATGTTTCCTATAACTATTTATGTTTGGGTTCATCGTATACAATATTCTAGAATAAAACATTAAAGAAATTATAAAGTATAAATTATTTATTATATTATTAGTGTAAATATATATTATTATGAATGATGATTAAACCAATCAAATTTCTTGAAACATTATGTTTATGTAGCCTTTTATAATTAGTTTATTATTAAGAAAAAGATATGTTAATGATATTTTAAAGGACTATATCATTATTCAATTGTCTTAAAGTTCAATATACATATGTCACATGCTTAAAATAGAGAATTATAAGTATGCACTTACCAAATAATTGTAAGAGATCACAGCATATAAAAGCCTGATAATATTAATAATCATAATTTATTCCATGGCTTCATCATATAACAAAATGAAAACACATAAAATATGATCAAAGAAGTAAACAAGTAACCAAAATCATGATATGTTGTTTTTAAGCATGCAAGACAATGAATAATTGGCAGAATGTATCGACATATAAAAATGATATATGACAAATGACTTTAGTTATATGTTTTAAATAAATGACAATGTTGATGACTATGTACATAGGTAAACAATGAAAGTGGGTATAAATCATGTGAATGGAGCTAACAAACTATAAGGTGTGTCCTAGTTAGATCTTAAGAAGTTATGTTATTACAATCAACAACTTGATTCAAGATGAGGTAATATTTGCTAGGCATATATAATTATTAACTTCAAGTAGCCCTTTTACAATAATTTCTAATACTTTCTCAAACTACTAGTAAACCTTATTATACATATCGTTAGCATATGACATAACTGCTCTACTTGTTAGTTTTAAATGCAAATAATAAGATATGATCAAAAGAAACTTATATCATTAATAATGAAAAAATCACTTATAAATTTTTGTATTCATATCCATTAATGAAAGGATTTTTTTTGCATAATTCTTAAGTTGTCTTTTTTCTTCTCTAATTTTTTGATACTTAATAAGATACTTGATATTATCTTATCATATTTTTCATGTGTTTCTTTCTTTTTAATTTCTCATCTTTTATCTTATTACATATTTTAAAACAAAAGGAATAAACCCTTTAATGTTAGAACATAATGGAACTGCTCTAAATGTTTAAACTGTTGAAGCAATTATCAATATTTAATTTTATCATGGTTTTATTTTCCTTTATTCTCTTGCTCATACATAATAGATTTTTTTAAAGAAAGAAAATGAATGAATCAAGAAATGGCAGTTATAAACAATACAAATCTTAGTAAAACATACAATAATAAGTAGTATAGCAAAACCAACATATTGCCAAACAATAGTCTAACAATAGTGCGACCAATCTAAGATATTAAGGGTAAGAAGAATTAGAAACAACTAATACTTACTCAATAATGTAATCTTAAATTTCTTTCTTTATAAATATGGTAAATGGCAGTGTCTAAAGAGATTCCATATCTAATAGCCTTCTTTTTATATCTCTAATTCAAACTAACACTCTAATTTGTAATATCAATATGATTTCTCCCCAAACATAATGGTTGTTAATCTTTAGTATACTGCACTAAATTAATTTTCTGAACTCACATTGGAAAAACAAATAGTAAACAGTTTCAAGTTCCTAATGAAAATGAAAACAAAGGTAAAAATAGAAGTTGTACTATGACTTCTATCTTTGGTATATGATATACCGTCAATAGTTAACATCATACCGAAGAGACTATTGGAGAGATTTCTTTGCTCCACACAAGTTTATACAATGAAATTTTAGAAGCTCTAGATCTAAAAATATTCATGCATGATTTATTAATGAAATAACTTGATGAATGTCTTAACCAAACAACAATGTTAGCAATTATAGAATTAGGATAAAAATGATGTGTAAGTTGAAGCAAATAATCTATGATGTAGGAATTAAGATTATAAGAGTTATTATATAAAACATATTTAACAATAGCAATGTCTAGTATCATGCTCCTCAAATTAAGATATTGAGTATAGGCAATAGGACCCAAGGAATGCCAATTATCATATCAAAAGTTGTTAGCAACTCCATTTTTTAACCTTATTATAATGTGAACTTTGATCAATTTCTTAAGCTTGAGCATGTTAAGCACAGTCTAGGATGTCTTCCTTCTTGTAGAAGCTACTAGATTTTAAAGTAACATGAATACACCCACTTTACATGAAGTGACTCCTTGTCTTGTAAGATCCTTTATAACCTTATAGCCATATAGATTGTTCTCTTAATTTGATTGAGGCTATCCTAAGACCCCATTCATCTTTAGGCAAACATATAACCTCCCTCCTTAGCTTTGTAATTTTCAATTGCGTAATAAGCCCAAAAAAGTTCCTAAATAGTTTTTGAATGGCCTTTATCAAAATCTTAGGGAACATAATATATGAACACTAATAAAAATGCAATGAATTCAACACAAAATTAATTAGTTAAACTCTATCATCATAGGTAAGGCTCTTATATGGAATAGGAACTCTAAGATATGTAAATAAAAGCTTCATCTACTTTAATCCTATCAGATATGTAATCTAAGGAGAATAATTTGCAGCAAATAAGGATATAAAGAAGAAACTTTTATCCTCATTCATTTCTAGTCCAAATAAGTCTTTAATGCATCTCAAGGCATTCATTAAGGAACTAATATAATAAAAATTTGCACAAGATAGAAGCAAGAAGTCATGAATAAAGAAAGAGAATATAAATTTTAATTTGTTTGCATTTAAATGATATTTAAAGCTTCTTTTCCTATTTTATAACATAATTCATAAGCCTTCATAAGACTTACATACTAAGTGTGAACAAGTAGGGAGATAAAAGGTTACCTTGACTAAGCCCTTTAGTACCTTGAAGAATCTTGTAGGTTCAACATTAACCAATACACTATAAGACATAATGGAAATGCATTGGGAGATCTAATGAACAAACATTAGAGTAAAACTAAAAGAATACATATCATTAACAATGAATACGTTATCAATAAAGCCAAAGGACTTAGAACTCCACTTTGATAGCACACCTCATAAAAGGATGCTTCAAATTATAACTTCTAAAAAATTCTTTATCTAATAACTTATTATCACAAATTGATCTTCTTAACATAAAGGAACTTTAATAAGGCTGATAAATGGTTAAAACACTCCTTTTACCCTAGAAATAATGATTTTTCAATTATCTTATAAATTGTATTAGTGCAAAATATAGGCTCGAGGTCATTTAAAGTGCTATGGTTAGGGATCTTTGGAACTAAAGTGGTAAAGATTTCTTTTTTATCTTTTTAGGCATGCAACCATTGTAAAAGAAATACAACATAGAACTAATAACTAATTGCTTCAAACAAATGCAAAGCTTTATAAAGAAATGGGTACTAAGACCAAATGGACCTAGTGCCTTATTAGAATGAAGAGAAGAGAGGAGTTCCTCCATTTTAAAATCAAAAATAGTTCAGATCAATAAATTTGCATCAATTGAAGTAATTGTTTCCTAGGATAAAGGATTGTAACAATTGAACTGAGGAGAAGTAGTTGGATGAAAACCCAAGGATTTGTTGAGATGATCAAAAGTGGCTTTCAAAAGATTAGCCTATGATAAGATAATAAGCCCATCATGCCTTATAAAAGAAGTAATCTTTCTATTATTCCTTCTTGAAAGCATAGATTTATGAAAAAAAGAAGAAGTATTCTTACCTCCGTGATTAAGCCACTTAATCCTTAATCTTTACTTGAAAAGGATACATTAACCTCAACAACTTGCACATAATTAGATAAAGGCCTCTTTTCCTCCATTTGTATTAAGGCATTAAGAGGATCTTGATAAACATTTTTTGCACCTTACCTAACTTATCTTTAATTGATGAAACAACCATTTGAGTATCACTGTATTTGCTCTTTTTTCAATAATTTGACTTCTCCTTTACTCGTCTATTGCTTCCTCATACAAATTAAAGATATATTCATCAAAATGGTAAGTCATCTTTTTTAAAATCACACTTTCAAATTCAAAATTATTAGTCAAATAATTATTAATCCTGAAAGGAAAATACCGGGTCTTTTTTAAGTTAAGGCTACTAGTGATTCTTAGAGAATGATTAAAAAATAACATATTCCTAAATGTAGCAACACTTTCAGGAAAATTGTTTATCTAAGAGCTTCTTTCTTATAAGCTACCTTCCTTGCTAATTATTGCTTTATATATGAAAGTGCCCTTATAATTTTGGATTACTGATGACTAGATTGGATAAGTAATTATGCATGTCTTGTTTATTATTCCTTAATGAAAATTTACCTTCAGATTCCAAAGGATAAAGTGTATTATTAAAGTCAGCAAGCACTATCCAAGGACCATTTATGCAAGCAACAATCTCCTTAAGCTTTTCCTATAACAAAGCTCTTTGTAAAATAAAGTTTAAGCAATAATCAAAGGACATAAGAATACAATCTCTTTTTTGTATCCATTCCATGTCCAAATGTAAGATTTGATATGAAATTATAGAGTTTTGAATCCTTACTTTATTTGGATCAAAAGAAATAACAATCCTACCATAATTATTAGCCCAATGATTAGTAATAATAGGCCCAATGATTAGTAATAATAGGCCATATATGATGGGAAAAATTAACCTCTCTCATCCTATTATTTCTCAGTGTGGATTCCAAAAGACAATAAATGAAGGGGATTAAATCCTTTAAATAATCATCAAGAAATTGATGCCTATTGGGGCTATTTAAGCCCATAATGTTCCAACATAACAAATTCATATCAAGGTTTAGGAGAAGCGAAGGATATCTCTTGGTTCCTCCTCTTAGATTTTCTATTAATCTTAATATTAAAGCTATCCAAGGATTCTCAACTGAGTGAAGTAGAAGCAAGATTAGCTGGAGAATTTAATTCATTTAACATATTCTTATACTTTAATTTAACCGGAGGAATAATTTTTACATGAGAGTTAGATTCAACATTATCTAGGCCATCCTTTATCTGCATAACCATGTCTCCCAATCCTAAAGTATTAATTTTAATTGATGTTTCCTTAATGTTATCACTAAACTCCAAAGCGCCAATTGAAAGGACCCATCCCACAATTCCCCTTCTAAAACCTAAGAGGGGCCCTCCCATTAACCCTGCAGTAGCCCTCCAAAATATCTAACTCAACCGAAGGGTTCCCATAAAGCCAAGTCGTTCAGTTATTAAAAACCTTTTATACTCTAAAAGTTAAAAGTACAGAAAATAGGGGTATTTTTTTAAAATCATTTTATTAAAAATTTCAACAGCATAACGGTTGCATTTTGATATTCCCAAAATTTTGAAAAGCCCTATAAAATTTTAAAACACTTTTATACTCACGTCAATTTCTCAACTACAAATTTTGGACTTTAAGTCCACTCACAAGCAACCCTAAACAAATAATTCTCAACAATCACTACAATAAACTTTAAAAACCTAAAAGATATTTATGCATTTCATTTAAAAGCCTTTATAAACATCCATTCTTTACACAAATATACATATCAAAATAACACAAGCACAGCAGCACCCAATGATACAACTATTCATGTGGCGAATTCTCAATTATTGCAATAACTACACACATACCTGGGGTGGTTTGTTTAAAAACATAAAAATAAGAGTGAGCTAAACAAGCTCAGTGAGTGTTAATCAGTTTACTAAAACTTTAACTTTTCAAAACAACATAACTGTAATATTCCTATACAATCATAATACTCATGGTAAAGCATTTACATAACAATTTATTTGTGCATCATCAAATTTGATAATAACATAACATTTCATAAAACAAAATTTCAATTTTTTTGAAATATTATTCCAAAATGTTTTTCGACCTTAAACTCAAAATATACAAGTTTCCATTTTCCATTTTCCTTTTTTCCTTAAACAATAAACAGTGGTGGCAATAAGTTTTTTGAAACTTTTAAACTAAAAATAAGCCATCCACTAGAATTGGTACCATACGGTGCCTTTCAAATCACTTTTAACATAAATGGTGGTGACTTTACTATTTTCATGACTTTCCTTACTCAATATAGCACACCACTAGTTTCTTTACCATACGGTACATTAGGCCTAAAGACACAGAGCTGGCTCTATATCGCTTACCCACAATTGGGTAACCACTATTTATGGAACTGGTTCTGCATTGCTTACCCGTAATAGGTTAACCGCTATATACTGGTAGTTACAAAGTTGGTTCTGCATTACTTACCCATAACAAGTCATGGAGTTGGTTCTACATCACTTACCCGTGACTAGTTAACCACAATTTATGAAGCTGGTTCTAGATCACTTACCTGTAATAGGATAACTGCTATAAATATATCGGTATAGTAACATGTATAAAGCCTAACGGTGTACCATAAGCAAAAACATCTCTTACATTTTTGACTCATCTTATTTTCTAAATTAAGTTTGGTAGGATTCAAAATCATTCAATTTAATGCATAATTTCAATGTAACTTCCAATTATACAAAATTTAACTTTCAAATTAAAACTCATATATTGTCAAAGCATACACTTATGCTAGCAATATTCACTTGTAAAATATCATTTGCATAAAACTCATGATCAATATTCACTTCATGATATAATAGAAATTATTTTCATAAAATCAATTTAAAATACACTCACAACTTGCTAGTTTCTTTTTACCACTTTGAAATCCTTTAGTTGGTTTTGTTTTCTGATCTAAAAATTGAATACCAATACATTCAACTTCTTAACACATTTTCCAATCAAATACGTCATAAATCATGTCAACTTCATTACTTTCCATATACACTCCATATGCTAATTTTTCTCCAAATAATAGCATAACACTTCATTTAATAATTCCAATAAACATTCACATGGTCATTACATAATAACCAAGATTTTATACCAAAAATGCCTTTAAGACTAAACTTAACATACTATACAATAAACTCTTCCAATTTAATTCAATTTTATCTCAAACACTTAAAACCATTCCAATTTCACTTGTATGACATTTTAATACATACATTTAAGCTATAAAATTTCATTAACAATTTTTTTATAAAATCAAGCCCTTTAGGCTGAATTTCAGCCACAACCAATTCCAAATCAATTCTTTTTCATTTCTTTACTTCATTAGCATCAAAATTATGCTATAAACATCATAAAACATCAAAATAAAATTTTGGATCATAACGCATTAAAAACCCTAACGTTGGCTGAAAACTTATCTAATCATTTCCATGGTTTTTCTTTCATTCTTTCATCATTAAACTAACTTCCTAATGTCATTCATTAACCTTAAATCACCATATTATAAAATAAAACACTTTATGCAATAGATCTCACCTTTGACCAAGTTTAACCAAGGCTTCACACATTAGGTTTTCTTGATTTTCTTCTCCCAATTGCTTTCAATGTAATAAAACCTTGATATTACATCAAAAGGGTGCAATTTACACCATCAAAACCAAATCTAACCTATAACCCTAAAAAACAATTTTTTAACAAAATTAGCAAGCTTACCTACCCATTTTCTTCTTCCTCTTCACTTGGATAGCTATGAAATCTTGTTAGAAGCTTTATTGGAGGTGGAAAAGCATGAAAAATTCCTTGAATCATTTCTCCATGGCTTAGCCGCAACTCTCTCTTCTACTTTCTTTTTTCTTTTTTCCTCTCTTCCTTCCTTTCTCTCATTAATGGTCAAAACCAACATTTTCTTTTCTCTTATTTTCTTTTAGTTTTTAGGCTCTTTAATGTCACTCTCATGACAGTCTCCATTCACTCTCATGGCTATGTTAAAAAATGAAGCAAAATGTTGCTTTTATACTCATTTAAAGGATTACATATGTAACCTTCTTATTTGTAATCACTAATGACTCATCACACACAGGTGATTTTCTCGTGGGACATCTCTAATGACTCATCAACACACTAATATCATGTAAAAAGACCAAATTGTCCTTAATGAGTACTAAAAACACCAAATTGCCCTTAATAAGTACAAAAAAGATCAAATTGCGCTTTAATGCATTTAATTCACCAACTAACCGAATTAAATCACGAAAATATTTCACAACCGTCTTATCATCAAATTGACCATGAAATACTCTAATTAGGGTCAATACTTATTGATTGGATGCTTTTAAAAATTTTGAATGGGTTTAAAATCATCAATGCCCTTTATTTTCCAAAAGGGGGCATTTTAGTCCAACAATTTCAGATTACCCAAATTCTATTTAAACAACCTCCGTTTTGACCTGTTTCAATTCTTATAGACTCCAATCCTAATTTTAGAGCTTTTCATCATATTTTGAAATTATTTGGTAACTTTTCAATTGTCTAGAAGAATTTTCAGATTAAATCTGAAAATCATTGAATGTCACTGAAATCGTTTGGATTTCATTCAAAAGTGTCATCTAAATTTTCAAAGCACATTTCTGTAGCTTTTTGGAGTTTTCAAAAATTTTCTAAGAAAGTTTCAGTCGAGTCCAAAACCATCTCTGGTCTTTCCATTATCTTCTTTATAACCTTAATAATACATTTAAACACTTAAATTGCTCTAGTATACCATAAATAGAGCATACTCTATAAAATACATGTACAACACATTACACAGTACAATAATCAAACTATGGTGTTACACCAATTATAGCTGATGCATACATATCATTATCATTCGCAGTATTCGCGGCGTCTCAAGGAGAACATTTAGTGGTTAAGAACTAGGTTAAGAGCACTCTAAAATAATAAAAAGAGAAGTGGAACCTCTTTTATTAATAAAGAATTCTAATTATCGCGAGTCAAGATGGACACTATCTAGTTTAGGGATAGGAAGTGGAGGATTATTAGTATAATTGTATAGCCCCATTAATTTAAAGTAGTCACCCTTAGCAAAAGTCCTCCTTATAGGGCTCCAAACCTTTTTAACATGATGTGAATGTGGCTTCTAATGGTTATCTAATATTCCAAAGGAATTTTACGTAAGCTAACCTAATGAGGAACCTACTTAAAATTAATTTCCTGGATTTGAATTCTAGGTCTCCATAATTAAAGAAGGAGTGGCATATTATTGAAATGTCATGTTTCATTGTCAATTACTTTCTGAGCACTAAAGGAGGAGCTAAACTTGAAGATAAAATGGCCATCATCTGTAAGTAGCTATGAGTCCCTAGCGGTACTTAAGAGGGGAATAATTTGGAATTTTAAAAAATAAATAGTGAAATTACTTAATTAAAAACAATCGATACAAATAAGGATGAAGAAATTGCTTATATAAATAAATAAAACAATTTGATAATAATTTCATAAGCATTGTGAAGATAAATTGCAAACCAATTTATAGTGATTCGATAAACAACCCTTGCCTGCATCCACTCTCAAGACTCTTCTCATAATTTCACTATAATTATTGTTTCAAGACAAAGAATAACATTTGTGCAATCTTTCTCGACAAAGAGAAACTCTTTTACAATCTTGTTCTAAGATGAAAAGTGATCCCAATATCACTTTAAACACTCCCAAATACAATAAAATATTGCCCCAAAAAATATTACAACTTAAAACCTCACTTTATTATTTGATAATTCTGGCTCACTCATAAAAATATAAGACATTAATGCTCAAATTATTGAAGAATATATAGAAATATATGTAAAATACACCCAAATGCTTGTTTGCTAAAATCAATGAGCAAGCATGTATTTATAGGATTTTTGAACCTAAAAATAAGCATTAACAGCTAATTACAGAGCATTAGTCAACCAGTATAGCATATTGGTTGATCAAACTACATTGAATGCACAAATTCACTAGTTATTAAGACACTAGCTAATCAGTAGGCATATTGGTCGACCAATTCATCAACCAATGTTAAAAGAACTTTTGGTGTATCAAATATAACAACTTTAACTTATATCGGTCAACCACTAACCCATATGGGTTGATCAATCCCTTTAGAAACCTCATTTTAAATGGTCAAACTCAGTTTGTGTAGTGTAATTATGATTTAAACACTTCCAAAAATGTTCCTTAAAGTTTTTTTAAAGATTAAGAGGCTTTACAATGGAACTAAAAGCTCCAATTCTTCTTGATGAATGAAAAGACTCATTTAATAAAGTAATATAAATTTTTATGCAAGGGGTGGCTTTTAGAACATCAAAATGTCTAAATGAGAGTATAAATAACATTATAAACTAAAGAATGACCTTGATATTTCTTATTCTTCTTTTGTTCTTCATTTGGTCTTTTATTTGCAAATTGCGAGCTTCATCTTTTCTTTTATTAACTTAATGAACTATCTTCTTGAGTTTGTGACTACATCATGTTCTTATATTCCTTCTCATCAAAATAATAAACCCATTAGCATTACTTGTGTTCTATTATCATCAAAACATTTATTAGAATCTCCCTTGGTTCAATAGTAGAAAATCATCCAAACCCAATTTCTTCTACTACTTGTGAGCCCATTAGTGAAATGTACCACTTGCGAGCACCTTTATGAAGTACATGCACTAGTGGAAAGACTAATCCATGCCCTAAGTTTAGAATAAGGTGGGAAAAACTATAAGACATATGGTGAACTATTACTCAATATTTGTTTATAGAAGCAAACATTATAAGCCTCTGTAGGAGCATGATAAGTAGGCAGAGTAAGAGCATTAAGAGAAGTTGATCTGGAGAGACCAAGTAGGGGGAATGAGCGGATGAAGATAGAGTAAATAGGGAGGGTGAAAGACAAGAAAATGAGATAAATATTGAAATCCAATATAGTTATTGAATTGATTAGGCTAGGAAAGAGAGATATGGGTAGACATTCTTTAAAAAGATTAAAAAAGAAACTAGTCGAATAAGTTAAAAAAAACATTATCAAAATAGTATGTAAAGAAGTGGGAAAACCAAAACCAAATCTAAGATATGAGAAATTGGTTAAAAAAGATGGTATGGAGAAAATAAAACTAACTAAGATAATTTAAGAGTGAAAGAACAATGATCCAAATTGAAAAAGAAAGGAATAAACTATTATTAAAGAACGCAACAAAATAACTAAAGCACAGGAACTAGGACAAGGAAGGATAAAACTTAGTCAGAGCACAAGACCAAACTAAGAAGCAAAGAGATGGATACGATAGGTGGGTTAGAGAAGCAAAAAATCCAAAGAAATAATAAGAACCTATAAAAGCCAAGTTAAAAAACTAGAGAGAAGGGGGACACATGACTAGCATAAGATGAGAGCACATTGTCATACATTTGTTAGAAATATATATCTTCTTAACTAATGTGTTGATCCTTAAGTGGATTTAGTATTCTATACGCTTGATGATTTATTACATCAATCATCATTTTGATCTCATTATATAAATGTTCTATATTTATACCACCTTCTATTTAGAAGGTGGGTCTTTTAAATAAATATTGATTCAAACTTGAATTTATAACGATCTTTCTCATTTCTTAACCCTTTGAATCAAATTAACTTGAAAATATGACTTTGATTATCCTTACTAGTCGATAATGCATACAAGGTATGATTTATTACAATATTGACTTTCTTTTATCATAGTGTATGTACAAATGATAGTTCTAGTATATCTAATGCCTAATTTAGGATCACTAATTTATTCATTCAATCGACCTTTTAGAACTAACATATGGCATGTTAAGGTGGATTGGGCAAACATATCATTTCTTTAGGTTAGGTCATTACTAGTAACATTTATATCCTTGAATATACTTCACTTCAACATTAATGTTTTAAGCCTTGAACTCTCATTTATCACCTAAGTAAATTGCTTAAAACTTGTTTCATATCCATTCTTACAAAGTAATAGAGGCGATTACCCATATGGCAATGTATCTTACATTTTTCAGACATACTTCTTGTATCTAGAATCAAGTGTTTAACACTCATTCCAATATTTATTCTAAAAATATGAAAACTCAATTTGAAATCAAACATTCTTATAATTCTAAAATTGAATTCTCGTTTAAAATTCATTCTAAATAAATGAAGTTTAATAGTCAATTAAATATAAGTTACATAAAATATTCAATGACAAATAAACTATCATCATTGATAATAAGTGTTTTGAATAGTCAAAAGGCATATTCATTTTTCTTTTTGTTATTATATCATTGATATAGTTATATTTGATATCTATGTATTTGGTTTATTATTGATATTTAAGCACTCTAGGACTACCTTTTAATGTACTTATTTATACACAACATAGTATATATGAGACCGTTAATTGTAAAAAAACAAGGAAACACTTTTATCTCTTCCTATTTTTTGTAGCATCCTTAGATACTACCTATTGCTTAAGTGCTCAAATTTAGTAATAAACGTAACAAAAAAATTTATAGTCCTCCATAAAAAATTGTTCAAGTTTTCACTTAATATATATGTAGTTAATAACTGTGACAATATTCTTCTTAAATGATAATCAACAATCTTAACTGCAAAGATGTTTCTAAATTTAGCCATGTTCTTCATTTTGAATGTGATTGACAACTAATTTATTCATTTTATTAAAAAAATACTTATTGTCACTAGCTATCAAAATAATATTCACATATAACGATAAAATTACATATTTATCATTGGAGCTTTTATCATATACTCAGTGGTCTTTATCAATCATTCTAAAATCATATGACATGATTAGAATATGAACCTTAATATACCATTAACTTTGACACTACTTTAGAGCATATTGACTTTATAAATATAAACACGGAATGCTCTTATCCCTTTTGAAAGAAACCCAGTGGTTGTTTCATCTAGATTTCTTTATCTAGTTCTTCGACTAAAAATGCATTCTTTATATTCATTTTACATAGAACAAGATCCATTCCAACCATTAATGCTAAAATTAGTTAAACTAATGTAAATCTTGTAACAAGTGATAATTTTTCTCATAATCAATATTTTTTTATTTGTGTATCCTCTTGCCATTAGACATACTTTATATCTTTTAAAGATGTCATCAGCCTTTCACTTAAAATTTGAGAAGTCATTTGTTCTTAATACCTTTATATCCTTTAAGAAGATTTACTAATCCTCATACATAGATCAAGCTCATTAAATTTAATCCTTTTTCTATTACTGTAACTTATTAATCCTTAAAAATACTATATAGAGCCTTTTCACATTTCTCAACTCATTATTTCTTATGGAACTACCATAAAAGTTTTTCTCTTTAATGTCAAAAAATAATATAAGATGTTAATCCTCTCATAATGTGTATATAATTAAACTTTTTAAGAAATATATCTCCTTGCTTTTAAAATTCTTCGACTCAAATTAAATAGTAGTAAAGAGCTAACACTGGGTTGTAATTTCCATTAATCAAAAACTAATTTCTCATCTTTTAAATTACTCCCACGTAATGAATTTTATTTAATTGACAATCTTATATAGAGATAAGTTTTGAACTATCATTTCTTTCTTTAGAAAATCATTCCCTAAGTATGTGATATCTTATAACATAATTCAATTATTCATTCATTAACTCATTCTCATTTGAACATATACCCTTTGAAATGTTTAGGATATCTTTTAAAGGTACTCTTCTTTCACATAGGACCTAATTTCCTATATGTATTAAAGGACCATGAATAAAGGTCGCAAACACATTTTTAAGAATTCAAATGTGATAAATCAATTCATTTACCTACCCATATCTGATATGGTATTTTAGTAACTGATTTATTAGGAACCCAATGAAGTACATATTTGGCCCTCAATAACACATCACTAATAGGTGATAGGCAAATCAACCTGTGCCATTATAAACTAAACTATTTCAAAAAGATTTTTGTTTCTACTCTCTACACCATCATTACATTGATAGACTTTTAAAATATTCAATTGTCTTTTTATTTGTTTTTCATCACATATCCTCTTGAATGGACTATATAAGTAGTCTAATCCTTAATTAGTTCTTATAGTGTTTAGCTATTTTATCTAACTGATTCTTAACTAAAGTCATATACTTTTGGAAACAACATGATTCTTTAAATTCTAAGAAACCAAATAAATATAACTATATCGAGTATGGTATTTGATAAATGCAATGAAACAATCACTTTCATGTCTTGTTTTAACATTTACTTGGTCATATATATTTTAGTAAGTTAATTACAATAGCTTAGGAACTCGTTATCCCTTATTAAATGGTTTTCGTGCCATTTTGTTAGCTAAACAATGTTCACATGTATATAATTCTACTTTAAGCAGGTCTTTTAAAAGAATCCATTTGACTAATTATTTTATTCAATTTTGTCCAATATTACCAAGTATAGCATGTTAAAAATTGGCATAGATATTATAAAATTCATATAATACCATAAATCCATCCAATATAAAACCATGACTATTATAATTCCAATAACATTATCCTTTCAATTACTATGGAAATTAACATCAAATACAAAGCTAACCAAAATGTGACAAAAACAAGAATTTTTCTTTATATGAGGTCATTTTCATTTCCCATTTTAATTATCCTTAATCCTTCTTAAGATCATAAGAATTATGATGGCTTTCTTTCCACTTTTCACTAGATCTACTATATCACTTCCTCTTTTTATTTTCAACTCCTTGTGAGCATAACCTAGCCATATATACCTCAATATGTGGCTCAGAGTCCTTAAATTGTTCATTATGTTATAATAGCTGTCTCATAACATCCTTCATCATCTTGATATTATTATTATAGGTTAAATGTAAATTTATAGGCTCTCAACTTAGAGGAAAAGATCATGTAACAACTTTCACTTGTTACATATATGACAAAGTATAACCAACATCCCTCAAATCACTAACTATATTTGACATTAGCTTCAAATTCCTTGATAACAAATGTTCCAAACTCATCTTTTCATTTATGATTTTTAAATTATTCTTATATATGTCAAAATTAGTAGTGATTGACCATAATTTGGTCACTGGGGTGCTATCAAAGCATGTTATCAATATATAGCATATATCTTTGGAATGGTCATACATTTTAAAATCTCCACGTAAAATCATCATCTATATTGTAAATGAGACAAGGATTTTTTTTCTTTTACATAAGTTATATGTCTCACAATTTTCCTATATCTAGCCATATTATCTTTTTGAGAAAATGTCATGATTTTATATAGCAAGATAAGAGCATTTTACCCTTCCAATACATGTTTTATTTCATACTATAAATTTATAAATTTTTACCATTCAAGTTTTCATCTATACTAAATTCTGTGGCCAAATTCTTTTATGTAGTAGTCATTTTCCATAAACAAATAGTTTCTATAATGAAACACTTGTTAGGTAATTGTTTCATTATCAATTAATCTAATGCAACCTCTAAATAAAAACTTTTAATTTTTTTCTCAATTACTTATGGAATAAAAGGTGACAATGTTTCTAATCATCTTCTATATAATAACTGATCAACAATTATTCACTCTATGTAGATGTATTTCTTAACAAAAATCCCAAGTATGATATAAATAACACATACAGATAAAATAATAAAGAATTGAAATTTCATTTTTTAAAAACAAATACTATCCATGAATTAACAGTTGAAATAATGGTTTTTATAAATAAGTAATTCTATGTAAGTAACAAAAATATGCTACACATTGAACAGGAAAGAAAGTAACACTCTCTAACTAAACTTATAAAATTTGATGAACCCCATAGGGAATTAAATCAATAATTTCTTTAGAAGAGTGATTAAAGTTCATATTAGTTGTTAGCTCTATAATGTCCTTTAATAAGCCATTAAACCTAAAACCTCTAGACATTTACCTTATCTTATGCTCTTTCAAGAAAGTATACACCGCCCAAATATATACATAGACACAATATAAGAAATATTAATACTCTAATCAACAAATCTCCATATTAGGGCATAAGTGTTTTGCAAAGCACTTCATATTTGCTCATGTGATTAGTGAAGCCTTAATAATTAGAAAAGATGAGACCTTATATCATATTGTTCATTAATATAACATGTAATATTATGTCTATTCTAGGCATTATTAGACTCTGATCCAATTGTGCCTTCATAAAATTTACATGATTTCATTATGTTAGAGGTCAAATTAAAATTAGATTTAAGAAAAAATAATATTCAACACTTTTAAATAATAAGTTGAAATCTATCCCACAATATGAGCATATTATTAAAGCCTAACGCACAAAAGAGGATGAAAATGATTTCTTTTAAATCCTTATATTGTACCCATACTTATCCAAATCAATAAATTAAAATATAGGAACAAATTAGTAATTAATAAAGGAAACAAATCAAATAAACCAATCATTTAATGAGAAATGTCTACTAAACAAACCTTTAAACATCTAAAGATGAATTTAATTACATAAAAGATTTGATAATAAGTCTACATTAGATTTATACAAGATGTAAGATGTAAACAAATTGTTAAGATTTATGTTTTTGACAACATAAGTCAAGGGTTTAATTCTCTAAAATTAGTTAAGCCTCAATGGGCTTATGGGTTTGGCCTACACTTAGGATGGCTTCTTAAACCATTTGGTATAGCCTAAATTTTTAATTTAAGTCATAATTAATTAACAAAAACCAATGACCAAAAGATATAAGTTTATTCTAGTTTCAAAATAAGTTAAATTTATAAGCCAACAAACCTTATTGCATATTTAAAATAAGTTAAATTATCCTTGTGTCCAAACATAAGTAATTTTAGCTTTAGGTTTTATTTAATTCATTTGCCAAACACCTATCTTCATCCATTTTGAAACCATTGCCACCTTGAAAGAAAAATGTACAGAGACAACCACCTCCCCTTCTAAGCAATACTAGCTGTCATCTTCTTTGTGACCATGTTAGGTGTTGCTAGTGACGACATCTACCAAAGGAGGTATTAACAAACAGAGGCATAATGGTTTCAATGTCATTGTCAACCTATCATTCAACATTTCACCACTTGATAGTTTCTCCAATGCTGACGATAGTGACTAATCACTAATAACTGCAAATCTTCAGGAGCAGATCATCTATTCTCATTACTTTGTGCCTACTATATTCCACGAACATCCATCCATCCAATAAATGGGACCCATAGAAATTGGTTGGATGGATGCTCATGTAATAGGGTAGCACAATAACAAGAACAAGTGATCTAAACCCCAAATCTTCATGATGGTTATTTGGTCTTTAATTGTCATGTTCAGAAAAAATCACATTTTCATAACAAAGTTCAAACACCTATAATCAAACAACTTATGGAACTTCCGTTACAACCATCAATTTTAAACCCAAAAACATCCAATTTTATCCAATGATGAAGATTGCAAATGATGGCTTCAGTGGCTTATTTTCTTTTGGTTTTTTTTCTAAATCTTCAAAGAAACATACTAATGACTAAAAATTATTGTTTAGGTAACTTACACTTTGTATAACATATAAAATTTGAAAATAGAGTTCATAAAACACCACATTTAGAATGAAGCAATCAAGTAAAACACCACATTTTCATTTAGGAACCATTATAATAATAAAAAATGGTGGCTTAAGCAAAACTTTGTATCATTCCCTAGAAAAAACATAAAATGTAGATCAATGACTAATGCAAATAGGTCTATTTTTTATTCTTTGGCCAATACTTCTTTACTATACCTATTAAACTATGTCTAAGAAAAAAAAATACTTGATCAATTAAAAGACAACACAATAAATAAAGACTTTTTATATATTTGATCTATCATAAAAGTTATTTTGTTTTATTGAACCAACATTCAAGATAAGAATTTCAATTTAAAATATCCAACATTTAATACAATATCTAGATTAGGATTTATTTTTCATATTTTAAAGGGAATCAAGAAATAATTCATATGTCTAGTGCCAAAGATAATAAATCCTTATAACAAGTCTTGCAGTAAGGATTTCATAAAATTAATATAATCAATTTGATTTCAAACTAATGGATAAAAGTCATTTTATCATAATGTAAGAAAAAGATATTTAGAATTCTACATTTCAATTTATTGCTCATGAAAAAAGTAAAAGTTTTTTAAGAATATTCATTTTTGGTTTCAACATATGTGTATAAGCCTTTATGATTATTCATATGCTATCATTAGTATTTTAGTTATTAATATGATATATGAATTATGGCTTTAGTTCTTATAATATAATGGATTACACAATCTGATATTTCTTTTATTTTATTTTATTTTCCTATTTTGTAATGTGTTAATTATATATTTTTTGTTAATAATTAAGTGATAAGATAAATGAAAAGATGATAGATAAATGACATATATTACTCAATTGTTGTATGGATGATGATTAAAAATCTTGCATCTTTAAGACTTAGGAAGCAAATAAGAAATAATTATTGATACTACAAAAATAAAAATTATATGTAATAATAGTTTATCAAAATGTAATATTCCAAATATAGATAATGTATTAAAGAATATGAGTATTGAATTCATTGAATATGAATCATTTAAAGTAAAAATTATCAAAGTTAGAATATAAAATCCAATATGTATAAGAAAAGTAGGAGATTCAAAACTCTTAATAAAGCATGGATGTACTTGAGAAGGATAATACATCCTGATATAAGAGGATCCTTAATGTATATATATGCGATATGAAAAATAATACCTTGTTAAATCACTTTATATTGTTACATAGTATGAACAATAACATTATATCCAAATTCAAAAGATTAGTGGCACTTCAATGATCAAAATGAGGTGGTTACCACCAAGCTTGATATAAATAAAAGTCAATTTAACCATACGATAAAAAAGTACTTAAGGCAAATGTCAAACATGATAAGTGAGTTCAAAGATGTTGGCCATAAATTATCTTATTGGTCCCTAAATGGAACATAAAAGGATAGATGAATTATATATTTCAATTTTTGAATTATTTAAAATTCCATGAATGAATTGCTTATTCTAATGAATGGTTATTTGATCAATGACTCTAACAAAATAATTACAATAAAAATTAAAAGAAAATAAGGGAAACAAAACTAAAAATTAATTTATAGTGGTTCAATCAAGCAACTATTAGCCTCTGCTAACATCCTAATCTCTACTTAGAAATTCCACTGTACATCTACTTTGAATGGACAAAGAGGAACCATCTATATACATAATATATTCTTTACTACAGGTGAAGAAGAACCCTTACAATTATCTTGCTTTGCCATGATTAAATAGGAACCCTTTATAAGTCTTATCCAGGTTTATGATTATTCATATGCTATCATTAGTATTTTAGTTATTAATATGATATATGAATTATGGCTTTAGTTCTTATAATATAATGGATTACACAATCTGATATTTCTTTTATTTTATTTTATTTTCCTATTTTGTAATGTGTTAATTATATATTTTTTGTTAATAATTAAGTGATAAGATAAATGAAAAGATGATAGATAAATGACATATATTACTCAATTGTTGTATGGATGATGATTAAAAATCTTGCATCTTTAAGACTTAGGAAGCAAATAAGAAATAATTATTGATACTACAAAAATAAAAATTATATGTAATAATAGTTTATCAAAATGTAATATTCCAAATATAGATAATGTATTAAAGAATATGAGTATTGAATTCATTGAATATGAATCATTTAAAGTAAAAATTATCAAAGTTAGAATATAAAATCCAATATGTATAAGAAAAGTAGGAGATTCAAAACTCTTAATAAAGCATGGATGTACTTGAGAAGGATAATACATCCTGATATAAGAGGATCCTTAATGTATATATATGCGATATGAAAAATAATACCTTGTTAAATCACTTTATATTGTTACATAGTATGAACAATAACATTATATCCAAATTCAAAAGATTAGTGGCACTTCAATGATCAAAATGAGGTGGTTACCACCAAGCTTGATATAAATAAAAGTCAATTTAACCATACGATAAAAAAGTACTTAAGGCAAATGTCAAACATGATAAGTGAGTTCAAAGATGTTGGCCATAAATTATCTTATTGGTCCCTAAATGGAACATAAAAGGATAGATGAATTATATATTTCAATTTTTGAATTATTTAAAATTCCATGAATGAATTGCTTATTCTAATGAATGGTTATTTGATCAATGACTCTAACAAAATAATTACAATAAAAATTAAAAGAAAATAAGGGAAACAAAACTAAAAATTAATTTATAGTGGTTCAATCAAGCAACTATTAGCCTCTGCTAACATCCTAATCTCTACTTAGAAATTCCACTGTACATCTACTTTGAATGGACAAAGAGGAACCATCTATATACATAATATATTCTTTACTACAGGTGAAGAAGAACCCTTACAATTATCTTGCTTTGCCATGATTAAATAGGAACCCTTTATAAATCTTATCCAGGTTAATAATAAGCCTCATAATATTTATATACTCTAGTAGTTCTCTTTAATTGCTATACTCGAGCAACCATATACAATTCAAGAGTTCTTTTCTTTCTAACGCCAAGGAACTAAGGTTCAATAATATTATATAATGCATATATGAACTTAAATGCACTTTCTAAAATTTTAAGAATCTTAACAACTATTTAACATGTGAAAAGTTATTTTCATAATTCAATTATGGTCTATTTATTCTAAAAATCACTTCAAGTAGTCATTAAATATAAAACCTAGTCATTATAATAAATAGTTTCTAGGCACATTAGTTAGTCAATCACTTCCCTTTAATTAAATGGTGTCCTTTGGTTGGGATATCATCTAGCTAGACACCTAAAACTCGTTTTGTACCTTTTACAAAACCCTATTGGCTAGCCACTAGTTCGCTGACTAGCCTATCAACTAACTAATGGTCTAATCAATACCCAACCACCCATGCTAGTTTTAAAAGTTTATAGGTTAGGTTATCTAACCTAAACTCTTAGGTTGGTTGAAATCTTATTACAACCAACTTTTGAAAACACTTTAAGTCAAAAGTTTTCAACATTTCAAGTTTTTCAAACGTGTTTAAACACTCTTATTTTAATAAAAACTTGATTCAAAATTATTTTAAAGTCTTAAAAATTTTGTTTGAATATCAAAACATTTTCTTTGGAACCTAAAACAAATTTCATCTTTATTATTAAAAGGTTTATGCATTATTCATTACATGTAAATGATCATGTAATAACTAAGCTTCTAATTTATTTAAAGACCAAGATAAGGATACAAAAAATATTATAGTGATATCTTACATCTAAAACGACTTTAATTTTTCTTATTATTAGTCCACTTATCTTGAATTGTATTTAGTACTCTTATATCGCTTCTGCGGATGACTTTCTTATTGACTCACTTTTTTCTTCTATTAAATATGATCTTCCATATGGTGTTTGATTCTTTGACATATTAAAATGTCAATATCACAAAAGAAAAAAATGAGAACATGAATTAAGACCTCATTTGGTCTAACAATCTCTTCTATGATGAAAAAATATTAGGTGATATTGATACTTAAGTTTGTCCAACCCTTTTTACACCTTTTTTTAAAAAGGGAGAACTATTTTTAAAGTGTCCAAGAATTAAAATTTTTAATCAAAATGACCAACATTTTAAAATCTTGATAGTTGAGTCAAAATTGTTAGTTATGTTACTAATATGATGATGTACCTAATAGAAGCCTTGTTGTTCATGAACTATGATTGTCCACCTGAAAAAGGAGTAGCCAACTATCATACCTAGTTATCCATAACCCGAACCCATTACCAAATACCCATAACCCATTTTGATCACACCACCCATTAAACCATGCTAAACAATCCTCCGCCTTCCTTCTTATCCCCTTCATCTTCTCTTCTTAAATATACTATCTCCAAATCACCAATCTTAGACTCCTCAATAAGAACCAAGGGTGGCTTCTTTAAGCCTCTTTCTTCTTCTCTTTTTTGTTCACAGTCACCCTTACACCACAATTTTTACTGCAAGAGCCAACTTCTCAGTCTATGCCCACTTGGCAGGACTCTCGATTTTAGGTCTTGGGGTGTTTATAGGTTTGATTTTAAAAGCCTTAAACCTGTTCTAAAGGTAGTTATAGTGTTGACAACTATTATTATTGCTCATGAGGGAAGCCACTACTTATCTTTAGGGCATCCATATAAGTAAATTTTTTATTAGTTTTGGTCTTATCCTTGCCAAGTTTAATTTAAACATTATAGAGTATTCTATTGGATGTTTTCCATTAGAAGTATTTGTGTTATTTCTTAATAATGTTCCAACGAGTGATATTCTTATAGATAATGAAAATTTGCTCAAGAATAGAATGATATTGAATAGACCATAAAGGGAAAACATACCTACCTTGTAAAACAACAAAGATGAGAGGAAAAGATGTGATTTCCAATCCTAGATGAACAATGAAGATGCAGAATAATCAAGTAGTGATAGGTAAAGTGAATTTGGGCGATTTGTATTTGGTAATGGCTTTAGGTTATGGGTAGTTGGATATTATGCTTAATTGGCTACTGTTTTTCAAGTGGAAAGCTACAGGTCATAGACAATAAGGCTTATATTAGTTATATAAGCATATTAGTAACGAAACTAACATTTTCAACTTAACTATTAAGGAAAAGAAAGGTTGGTCACTCAATTGAAAATTTTTAAAACTTAAGCACTAGATTGAAAATATCCTAAAAGTTTGGGTACTTTATGAATGGTTATTCCTTTAAAAACCAATATTATCCATCAATTTTGAATCAATTATCCTTATATATGGTTGCAATTAATTTATTTCAATTATGTCTATTTCTATTTTAAGATGTTCAATCCACATCATCTTGCATCATTTTAGGTTTAATTTCTTTTTAATTTTAATTTTTAATTATTATTAATTAAATTATAATTAAGAATTTTTATTCATAATATAGTTTAATTAGTGACTAGCTTCTTTTAATTTGATTCTTTACATATTTTTTCTTATATTGGTCATATAGATTCATAAGGCCATTTTCATAAATTTTGAAGAATTTTAGGTGAGTAAAAGAAATAAAAAAGGAATAATAAGTGCAACTAGGTAATTTCAAGTAATTGAGATATTTCCTAAAGTTTTTACTTAGATAGGGAGAAACAAAAGAAAATATCAAATAAATTTCCTTCATTAATAAATAAAAATAATTAAATAAAATTTTGGAAATAATTAGGAATTATTTCAAAAAAGAAAATAAAATACAAATATTTTGAAAAAACAAGTGATCTATTGACCAAGGCATTCAAGTCATTTCTTTACCCATTTGTAATCATAAATAACTACATTATTAGGGGCAAAAATGAGAGAATGGAGGATATGAAAAAAAAAAAAGACATAAAAATGGTAACCACTTTGAAAAGAATTGTTACCTGAAGGTTATGTTTCTCCATTTTTTCTTGAACCTCATCGTTGTTCTTCCTTCTTTATTAGTTCTCCATTTTAGCCACCAATCAATAATAATGTCTTTAGCAATTCCTGATCAATCATTGGTATTCTCTCCAATGTTTTTGACCCTCTTCTCCCTTTTTTTCATTTTCATCATGTAATTTCATCAAATCATCACTTATACCCCTAAAATCAATAAAGCTTTCCATTATCCATTAACTTCTTATGAAAACTAAAAGCTGTAATCATCTCTCATTTATTGTTATAAAATCCTAAAAAATGGTAAGCTTTATGGTAGAGGCAGGGGAAAATATGAAAAATGAAGTGGAGAATCGTATTGATAAAAGGCAATTCGTATGGAGAGGATTAGGCTTCTTGCAGCAGTTTAGGATAAAATTTCAACCCATGCCATTACATGGCCTATTTTTAAGTATTTATACTAATGTTAAGATAAAACTATCGGATGAACATTAGGATGACTGGAGGAGTGGGGAATAACCACTCAAGATAGATTAAGTATATTTGCTAAGAAATACTCAACCAACAAAGCCTTTATTTCAACTAATCTATCTCCCACTTTCCAATATTTGCCTTTTTTTTATAGGAATAAGTTTAAGGAGATTAGGAATTTTATCACAACTTCCCCCTTAAAAAATCACCTCTTCCTTGAGGTGAAAGTTAGGAAACTTTACTGCTATAAAATCATAATCTTCCTTTCTAGCTTTTTTAAATGTTCAATTAAGCCATTTCACCAACATCTTAAGAGTTAAATTATATAAATGTTGGAACTATCAATGATCCAACACCTTAGGTAAAGTTAACATGGTTTCCAATCATTAGAAATAGGCAATGTAACAAAAGATATGGTTAGGAGTTAACCATCAGTAGAGCGCAGGATGAATATATAGAAAACAAGGTGTATCTTTGAATCTTTAGTAAATCCAATTCATATACGATCAATACACTTAATGAAGGATGGTATAAGGCCTAAAATAGCAAGGATAGAGCTTTCTATACCTTTGTTTGGATGAGAACATTATGGAAAGGGTTGTATGTGCAGATAGACAACATCTCCTTCTTTAAAAGAAAGTTCTCTTAGCTTGGAATCTTTGTATGCCTTCATCGATAAGCAATTCCTATTCAAAGTGGAGTTTGGCTAAGCCAAAAGAATTCCTACCATAAATTACTAAGAAAAATAACATCACAATTATATATGAATTAGCAGGGTATACCGTGCAAATGAGTAATCTCTTTGTAAAATAGTCATCTATTCATTTTGCAGTAAAAGCGTAAGATTATAGCAAAAAATGAATATATTTGTTCAATTTATTAACAACCACCAAAATAACATCATATCCTATTGGTTTTGGAATTAGTAAAGGTTGTAATAAACCTACTAGTGCTAGCAATTGATATTTATTTTATTGGCAAATCATACAATTTCCTACTTTATATGAGGCCAATAGAAATAGAAAGTAGCTCTCTTTAAGTGTTTTGAGAATATTATCCATGTCCTTCAACCAAAGAATCATGGCATTCAGTGAGGATTTTCTTAATTTAAGGCTTTTGGTAAGTGTTAGAAATTGAAGTTAATAGGTAAAGCAGGTATTAGCTTCTTGCTTTATTTTTTAGCTTTGTACAATATTGTGAAGTTAAAAGGGAAGAGCTTTAACAAGGAGTCTTTCTTGCTCATTTATGGTGACTTGTTGATTCAGCAGATGCTTAAGGCTACAATGGTTAGTTCTTACAAAAATATGTTTGCACAATAGATAATGCTTCCATTTTAGCAAAGCTGATAACTCTCTATCATAAGCAGATTTATAGTGAGAAACATTTATTAAAGTATTCCAAAGGATATTTTGATTGTATAAGGACAACATCCACACATTATACTAATGCATCACACTTAACAGTAAATGGCTTACTAAAATTAGGTAACTTCAGAACTAGAACTAAAGTTAATACTTTATTGAGCTTCAGGAAAGTTAAAGTTGCATTTTCAATCTAATGGAAAGCATTTTTGTTTATAAAATCAACTAGTGTTCTTGAAATAATTCCATGAGTATGAACAAATCTACGATATTAACCCATAAGACCTATAAAACCTCTCAATTCCTTAATATTCCTTATTATGGGCCATTCTTGGATTACCTATACTTTTTTAATATCAACACCAACTCTTTCCCTGCTAACCATGCATGTGACCTAGGAATTGAATTTAGGGTTTCCAAAATAGACACTTCTTTGCACTGGCTTAATAGGAATGAGTTTGTAGTAGATTAAGAGTCAATGTGAAATGAGAGATATGTTGCTCCATATTTGGGATATATATTTATAATGGTCTAAATATGCCCGAAAGCATTCTTATAAATATTTGTGGGTGAACTTAAATTTTATGATAACTTGAGCGAAGATTGATTTTAGAGAAGACTGTAACACCTTGGAATTCATCTATCAACTCGTCAATACATATTTGACATACATAGTTATTTAATTAATAGCCCTATAGTGGATAAAAAAAACTTTGGGTTTGATCTTTCTTCCATACCAGCATGATTGGGCTTATAAAGGGACTTGAACTGGTTTTAAAGAAACTTATAATAAGAATCTTTTTTACTTGTCTTTTAATCTCAATCTTTATTAGTAAGGGTATTAGTAAGGTCCTACATTGTGGCATGGAGTTGGGTAACAACAAAATGAAATGGGCATAGGAATGAAAAGGTGGGAGGCTAGTGGGCTCAGTAAATATGAATTCAAATTCAGTTAACAATGAATTTAAAATTAAAGGTGGAAAATTACATTAGGTTATCACCAAACTTAGAGAATACTCGAAACAAGGCCATAGGTCTTGCAACTGCTAGAAGACCCTAAAGTTTATAACATTTTCCATCTATATGAAATATCGTAAACGTCATATTTCCAATTTGCTTAGATGGAGTTGAGTCATTTTAACCTTAAAAATAAGTCAACACCCTTAATCATAAAAGGGTAGAAATCTTGAATAATTGGCAATTCTAGAATCTTTGTAAGTACTCTTTAACAAACTCAGTCACATTGTATAACTTTCCCCTTCTTAATCTAGACACATTAAGGAGTCATTTTCTCCATAAGAATTCTTAATTTTTCTATGAGAGATAACCTATTGTTTGCCAATAACCAAACCTGAGTGTCGTGTAAAGTCCTTTAAGTTTCATTGTGGTGTCACTGGTCTTGCCTAAGATGGTATGTAATGATATTTCCAAAAAACCCCTTAGAGCTTTTTACTTCTTTTTCAGTTTTAATAGTTGGTTCTTTTATGGTGTCAGCTCCATCGTCAATTCAAAGACAGAGAATCCCAATTACTTGCAACAGTGGCCTATTGCAAACTTATTCATTATATCGAAACAGCAATCCTTTAGTGAGCTAATTCTATTTCTCGACATCCTAATTATTTTTTAGGTTAGACATTGGTGGCATTATGTTAATGCTTCATACAATAGTTGAGAATGGAGATTAGGTGTTAACCTGGTCATGAGAGAGTAAAGCTCGATGAAGAGTTATGTTACAGTTGGGTCGAATATTACTAGGTCCACTTGCTCATCTTGGCCTACAAACTAGCTTTAGTTTGGTCCCAAATTCTAATGTCAAACTTATGGCTCTATAAACCATTTATTGTTTATGAATCCACACATTAACACGAAGGTGTTCCTGTATTCCATTAAAAAAAAACCCAGAAGGTAATTTTCTGACTAGTTAGAGACACAAGTAGATTGTTTGGCAAATTTTTGTCAATTCTCGTGTATAAAACCTATTTTTGGATGGCATAGAGAAACTCATCTGGGTTCTGAAATTTAGCAATCCTATAACTTTCCTGGAAAGCCTTCATAAGTTCATCACATTACAAAAGAGTTTACTTGCTATTGATCTGAGAGAATAAATCTAATGCATCCCCCTCCAAATGCATTGTTGCAATATCCACCTTCAATTCATTGAGAGTTTGATATAACAAAGATTTTTTTTTTTTTGCGTTGGGTTTCTAACCTGGAGGATCACCACCATCAAAATTGGGAAATCCCGTCTCTCTATGTAAGTGTTGGATGGATTATAATGTCACCAAATGCAATCAACATCCTTTTCTTTAACCTCAAAAAAATTCAATCTTCTAGTTTTATAAGCTCTACTTGGATTTATTATCCTTTACTCTAGAGTTTGATTGTTGGACAATCATTTGTAGGGATTTATTTAAGTTGTTGGATTGGTTGAAGGGTGAGGCCTAATTATTGGGATGATTATGGAGGTGTGCTATGAAGGATTTTAGGAAAATGAATAGTGAGTGTTAACCATTTTGGACCATTTCAGTTACGATACCAAAATTGGTAGAGGCATGGAAAAAGTACAGAAAATGAATTAAAGACTTGTATTGATAAAAGGCGGTACATATAGAGAGGACCAAGCTCCTTACAATAGTTCATAATGAAATTTCAACTATGTCGTTACATGGCCTATTTTCTAAGTATTTATAATGATGTTAAGAAAAACTATCTACTAAATATTAGGACAACTAGATGAGTGGGGAATAACCACTCAAGATACATCAAGCATGTGCGCCTGGAAAGACTTATTCACTAAAACTCCTATTCAGCTAATTTAACTCCCATTTTCCCATATTTTCCTTTCTTACCAAAACAAGTTTGGATTCTATCACTCCATTTATTTAAGGAACTACAATCACTCTTACCTCGGGTTTTCTTTATAGCCTCAACCATTCCCCAAACCGCCATTCATTCTCTTTAACATGCTTTACTCATTTTTGTTTACCATTATTTTATTTCCTCCAAAGTTGATAACCTAGCATACATCAAAAAATGACTTAATTGTTAATTGCTCTAAGATATATGATTCTCGTATCCCTACCTAGTTTCATAATTCCTGTTGCACCCGGGCCCCGTATCCCTATCCCCGAGGTGGCCCCTCGGGCTGCGCCCGCGACGGGCTACCCGAAACATCGGACCCGATCCCAACATCCATTCAAAATT
>JANZLD010000002.1:47247279-47275320 GCA_026413575.1 Erythroxylum carthagenense
ATTCAATCAGCTACGCAAAACAAAAACGCTAACACTAACAATCTATACTCGACTTCCATCTAATTTCCTGAATCCTACGAGGCAAATTCTGAACTTCCCTTCTTCATAAAACTTGTTGTCCTTTATCTCTAGATCAAAACGAATCTAAAATCACCTCATTTGGACATCCACAGCAAAAGATATGCCCAAAATACCAAAATTCATTGCTGCTGGAAACAGGAGGCTCGCCGCGGCGAAGGTACGTTTGCCGCGGCGAATGATCCGTGTGCGCCGCGACGAACACGTCCCGTTCGTTCGCCGCGGCGTGCATATCATCTCTTGCATGCCGCGACGTGCACACTGGTGCACGCTGCCAGCTGCTCGCCGCGATGTGCATAATTTCGCACGTCGCGACATGCATGCCTTTCTCGCACGCCGCGGCGTGCTCAAGAGCACGTCGCGACGTGCGGGTTTGGAGAACGACTCCGAACCCGATCTTTCCAGCATTTTCTGACTTCAATCCTTCCCATTTGCAAATACAACACATCTAAACCTTGATTCAAGTCCAATACTACAATTCTAACTCATAAACAACAAGAAAACAGTCACAAAATTATCAACCCAAGAAATCTATCCATTTTCCCCTTAAACCTTAAACCACCGATTCTAACACCATACCAAGCTATACTAGGTTTAATCCAACCAAGGCAAGAAGAAACGAAGTAAAACTTACCAGCAATTGCTTCAAATCTGTCGGAAATCACTAGAATCACAAAACTTTCTTTTTCCTCTTCCTCTTCCTACGACACTTCTCTCCTCTTTTCTTCTCCTTTCCTTTTGTTTTCTTTATTTTAAACCTAAGGGCATAGACAATGTCCACAATACCCTCCTAGCAAAACCTTAACCCATTCCAACTTAAGTAAACTTCCCAAAATGCCCTTACGCATTTTACCCTATAATTCCTTATTTAAACCACATTTAATCTCAACTTAATCTCAATTATCCAGTACTATGCCTTAAACACATAATTAACACAATCATGCTTAATAATATCAATAAGAAAAATTTTGGGGCCTAACAATTCCTCCTCTTTTGATTTTTGAATTTTTAAATGTTGTAGGTACATGAATGATGTATTATGATTTATGAATGTTGGTAGAGGTTAATTATATTTGATATGCAAGACTAAATTTAATGATATCAAGAGCTTTCCTTTTTCCTTCTGTCAAAACTTTAGAATTGGTTGATGGGTATAAATAGCATACTTGTCAAAAATAAGTTTATATTCACTCTTGATATGTCTTCAAATATCTAGTTAATTGATCTTATGAAAATGTTTTCTCCATATACTTGATCAATCATGGTACTCTGTGGATCTGGTGGGACAAAATTAGGTTTTAAGTCAATAATAGTAAAGGGTTACATTAAGTTTTCTTCTATAAAGTATTGTATTGTTATATGGAATGTTAAAATATAGAAATATCATTTATGTTGTCATAAAGTGATCACATGGTCACTTATTTTGATAAAGATAATGTGTAAAGGTTAGGTTTTAGGTTCCTTTGTCTACTAATTTCTGATAGCTTTCTATATATTTTGTTTGCTTTAGAAGATAATAAAGATTACAATAAGGTAGCTTTTTCTTTCCCTATTAAGCTTGTTGTTGAAATATTAATATGTTGCCATGCATATGACAATGATTAATCTTATTCTTTTTCCAACACATATTCATAATTCTCTTATAAATATGGAAAAGTTAGGCTTAAGAGAGAAAAAAGTATCTATGTTAGATATTCTAAATACTCAAAAGGTATGTGTTCATATGTGAATTAGATAATGAAAGGGAAACTAAATTTAAATCATGAGATGCCACATTCTTAGAGATCGAATTTTTAAATAAGGTGAGATAAGAAAAGGCTTATCTTTATCTAAGACTCATAATTATATTGATCCTATTATACTTAGGGGGCGGTTGGTTCATATAGAGAAATGGTAATAGAAATGGGAATGAACTAGTTTCTTGATTTAAGTAAAACTAGAAGTTAAAGTTCTAATTGAAATAGCATGTTAGTGTTATAGCTTAAGTAGTATTAGTATCTTAGAGTTCCAAACAATGTAGTATTAATAGTTAGTTCTTCAATTGAAGTATGAATGGTATGTAACCCTATGTTAAGGGAGATGAATTTCATCAATATGATACATAGAATTTTGAGATTTCTTTAGATCGTTCCAAATAGAGAGAGTGTTTTTCATCCTTTAATCTTCACTAAATTAATTCAAAATATATCAAAGTTTACTTTATGGCATTCCAACATTTCGTAGATTATTTCAAATCAAAACAACTACAAATTGCTCCAAACTTGTCTAAACTCATTCCTTTTTGCTCCAAGTGAGTGAAAAAAAGACCTAAAACAAAATATAAGCAACTTAATTACCAAAATAAATAAAAATTCTCAAATAAACAAAAAGAATGCATTAAATATAAGACTAAAAATGACTAAAATACTACTTATCAATAATTCTAGAAACCTCAAGTATAGGAGTAAACCTGACATGCTAAGATACAACTCATTTATCACTTACAGATATTTGCCTAAGTTCTTTCTTCATTTGAATGAAATGGTAAAGTGATACGAAAATCAGTTATAAATCTTATAATAAAATGTACAGTATAAGGAGTCTAATAAAAAGAATTATACTTATTTTCTAAACTTTTACCTAGCTACTTTATAAACATCATTGTCAGTGTTAATTTCATTTATACCATAAAAAATTCCTAGTAGAGTCTTAACATGTCTTAGAAGACTCAATATACTAATTGACTTCAAAGATATTATCCTCATTATAGAAGAAAAATAAAAATTTATAATGGGTTATATCTCCCGGTTATCCAACCACCACATAAGCTTGAACATCCATAAGTTATGCAAGTCTTTTTTCACTCAACAGGGTTTCTCAAAAGATTACTGCTATATTCATCAATTGAAAGAATTTTAAATTGTAGACCATTAGAAGCAATAACTTCCATCATATGCTAATAATAGTAAGATTGGACAACATTAAATGACATATATGCACCATACCACCATCTAACTTTTGTCATTTTTTGAATTATGATCTGTTTTGGATTGTACTGCACTATGGAGAAGGTTGAGCCCTATAATTTATTCATGTAGCAAAAATGTTAGGCTATTATATTCTTCTCTTCCTCCCATTACTTATCATTGCATCAACCCATTATTCTTGAGTTAGGATACTACCTCTAGTATTGTTAATTGTATCATCATTACTGTCAAATGAACTATTACTACCAATTTCGTATTTAATTACCATTCTTCTTTCTTTTTCATACTTATATTCTTCAAGTAAATTTTTTATCTTCCATTTGACACTATGACTTTTTTTGTATAGTTACATATCACTTTTAATTTTAGCTAAATATTTGTGAACCTAGTGATTTGCCCATCTTGCAATTATTTTTCAAGATACAAGCATATAATTTGGTTTCTTATATTAGGAACCAAATTTGTGTAAACCTAAGTTAAGTTATCGAATCTTTATAAAGAGGTTGAAATGCGATTAGTACTTTAACTTCAATTTAGTTATAAAAATGAGTATAGAAATATATTAAAAAAGAAAACAATAATGTCATATCAAAATAAAGTTTGTCTAATTATTCATACATGAGTTTGTTATACCTATCATCAATGTAAGGTCATCATGGTAATGTCATTATAGGCCAAACGAATTTCAATTGTCTCTATACAAAATTCTTGGTACAAACAAGTGCCATTGGAATTAATTCTTTTCCTTTCTTTTCATAAAGAATGTAAGGTACATCAAAATTTTAAAAAAATCCATTAATTTTGCTTAAAGATGAAGCATTAAGCCAGATTTAGGAGATGGGATTTCAATACTTTCTAAATTCTTCTGTTGCATCACTGATAACTTGCCTGATAATTAAATGTTTCAATTTTTGTGAAAATGATGTAAAAGAAATATATTCCAATGTCTTCCTTTTTTTTATTTACAACCATTTAAGTTTCAGGTTCTATACTTTTGTCACATCACTCTTCATACCATTTTTTTTTATTAATACTAAACAAATTTTATAACTTTGACAAAAACTCATTAAAGGTTTATATATTTCTAGGTTTGGTAAAAAGGTTTGAACTTTGATTGACGCAATCCAAAGTCAATAAACAAAGTCCAATTTGACCGAATTTAAGTTAAATTCAAACTTAATTAAAAAAATGGGATTTGAATGAAGACGTTCAAAATAGCTCTAACTCAGGCCCAATATGCTAAAAATCAGTCTGAACTTGAATTATGGTTATGTTTCGAGACATGTTTTAAACCTATTAAAATTTATAAGCTTTGGATCGGATCTAATATATTATCAAGCTTATACATCACTCATTTAGCCACTCGATTATTGAATTCCAATTAATTTGGTAAATTAATTAAGGGTGATTTGTGGCCCGACCTGTGGCCCGATAGGTCAAAATAGGTCAACTCGTGCAGGCTGGGCTAACCCGTCTCATCTTATATATTTTTTAAAAAATGTAAAAAAATGACAACTTGTGCAGGCCGAGCTAACTTGACCTATCTTATATTTTTTTAAATGTAAAAAAACGACATCACTTTGAGTATGATCGGGCCACAAGCAAGACTAGGTCAGTCAACCACTTTTGATTCATGGCCCGCCCGTGGCTCGGGTGAGATCAAAATTACCATCCCTAAAATTAATTTACACCTTTTTAATAAATGACCATAGGGTATAAATTTGAAAAAGAAAAAAAAAGGAAATACGAAAATAGCAGCCTATAAAAGGCAAAAAGGTGAACTAGCCACTTTCGTCGCAATTAAAGGCCTGTAACGACACCCGAGTCCTAATTCTTGGCCAATAGCCGAACTGTGTAACTTGCTAGAACTCGAATACCTTTCTAGGGTTCAGACTCACTGGGCGCTGTTAAATTATCTGAATTTTGAACTAAAACCCTAATTCACTACAATTAAAGCTTCAACTTCGTTACCAATTTCAAATTATTCGCATCTGGAGAAAAAAATTCTAGCGTGAAGCCGAACCCTAGGATTCGTATTGTAAAGTATTCATAGTTGAATTTGAGTTCATTTCAATGGAGGACGATCAGGAGTATGATCAGAATATGAACGATGAGGAGGAAGACGGTGAGGAGGATATTACACAGGAGGATGCTTGGGCTGTCATCTCCGCCTACTTCGAAGAGAAGGGTTTGGTGCGACAACAGCTTGATTCCTTCGACGAGTTCATCCAAAACACAATGCAGGAAATCGTCGACGAATCGGCTGACATCGAGATTCGACCTGAGAGTCAACACAATCCGGGTCACCAGTCTGATGTTGCCGAGGTACTATACAGTTTCCTTTTACGGATTAATTTTTTTTCGTTTTCTAGACACTGAGATTTGGAGATTCTTCAGTGTTGCCCGTGAAAATGGAATTTGGCGTTTGTGCGAACTGGAATACCATGGATTTTATAGTTGATTCGTAACCTTCTAATTAATTTTGCTCCTGGTAGTTTCCAATATGGTTTAAGTACTTCTCTAGTAGTTGGCTTTTGACGTTCAAGCTCATTTGAGGCCGGAGAACTGGAATCCAATGATAGAATTTTGCTTTGATTAATGACTAGATAGTTGGATTTAATTGTACTTTTTGTGGTTAGCTGCTAATAGTTGACGCAATTGTCTTCACCTGCAGACTGTCTATAAGATCACCTTTGGTCAGATTTACTTGAGTAAACCAATGATGACGGAGTCTGATGGAGAAAATGCTACTTTGTTCCCTAAAGCTTCAAGGTTGAGGAACCTAACATACTCAGCTCCTTTGTATGTTGACGTTACCAAGAGGGTTATAAGGAAAGGTCATGATGGTGAAGAAATCACTGAAACCCAGGATTTCACCAAAGTTTTTATAGGGAAGGTGTGATATGAATCTTTCACTGGAAACTTATGATTGTACTGCTTTCTGGCTTCTTTTGAAATTGTTATCTTGTATTTACAGGTCCCGATAATGCTTCGGTCAAGTTATTGCACGCTATTCCAGAATTCCGAGAAAGATTTAACAGAACTTGGGGAGTGTCCCTATGATCAGGGTGGGTATTTTATCATAAATGGAAGTGAAAAGGTTTTAATTGCTCAAGAGAAGATGAGTACCAATCATGTCTATGTTTTCAAGAAGAGGCAGCCAAACAAATATGCCTTTGTGGCAGAAGTTCGTTCCATGGCAGAATCTCAGAACCGGCCACCCAGTACCATGTTTGTCCGGATGCTTTCTCGAACCAGTGCCAAAGGGGTAATAAGAGCCACTGTTTCATAAGGGCTTCCTGTTTAGTTCTCCTTATCTTCTCATGGAAGAAATGAATACTATTCCGTATATGTATCTCATTCTGCATGTACATGATTTATGTTACTGCAGGGCTCTTCAGGACAGTATATTCGTGCTACTCTACCATATATTCGAACTGAGATTCCAATTATTATTGTGTTTCGGGCTTTGGGATTTGTTGCTGATAAGGACATATTAGAGCACATATGCTATGACTTTTCTGATACCCAAATGATGGAGTTGCTCCGGCCCTCTCTTGAAGAGGCATTTGTTATTCAAAATCAACAGGTGCCACCTGTGTTTCTGTGGTAGATTATGATTGGAGATGCTTTTATATTTGTTTTATTGGTGATGAACATTATGGTAGGATGAGAATACTCTATCATTAAATTGGACACTTATTTTTGCTCAACCTTTCGCATACGTTCAATGCACATTGCAGCTTCTCTATTCTTACCTTCTTGTCATTCATATTAATTGAGGATAGTCTGCTAGCGACTAGTTCAACTTCTGTGTTATGCAATGGCTTCCTTCAATTTAGGTCAGGGTTTCAGTAAGCATGTTGGACTACATAAATGGAACTTATCCCAATTTTACCCAGAATGATCTTCACGTCTTGTTCTCTAATATGTAGTGTTCTTTCTTTCTACCTTAGTAATTGATCCTTACCGACGAACTTATAATTTACTGCAGGTTGCACTAGATTATATTGGCAAGCGTGGAGCAACTGTTGGTGTAACTAGAGAGAAGAGGATTAAGTATGTGCTTTCTGGCAAAATGTTCTGGATCTGCAAGATTTTTTTACTTTTTAATTACCAGGGTCTCATCATGGATTTTCTTGGCACAATATCTTAGGTATGCCAAAGAGATTCTTCAAAAGGAAATGCTTCCCCATGTTGGTGTTGGAGAATATTGCGAGACCAAAAAAGCTTACTATTTTGGGTATGTATAGATTCTATTACATGTTGAAACAATACCTCTTCCACTAAAATATTCTTTTCTCATCAGGTATATTATTCACCGACTTCTTCTTTGTGCACTTGGCCGTCGAGCTGAAGATGATAGGGATCATTATGGCAATAAGAGGCTTGACCTTGCTGGCCCTCTGCTTGGAGGCCTGTTCAGAATGGTTTGTGCTATATTGGACAGTACTTGATATTGCTACACCAACTATATGACTAACTTTTTTGTTATGGTGGTTACAGTTATTCAGAAAGTTAACTAGGGATGTCAGGTCTTATGTGCAGAAGGTATTTGCCCCAAAAAGGCTTTTTTTTTTAATTTACAATAGCATGAGTTAGTTTTTCCGTTGTTTTGTTTATCGACATTTTCCATGGATGGCAGTGTGTTGACAATGGGAAGGATGTTAACCTGCAATTTGCCATTAAAGCAAAAACCATTACCAGTGGCCTTAAATACTCACTTGCGACTGGGAATTGGGGCCAAGCAAATGCAGCTGGGACTAGAGCTGGAGTGTCACAGGTTTAAATCAATATCATCATTATTATTATTATAGTACCGTGGTAGTAACCCTCATCTCTATTAAATTTCCTGTTGCAGGTCTTAAATCGTTTAACATATGCCTCTACCTTGTCACACTTGCGAAGATTAAATTCTCCAATTGGCCGTGAAGGTATGTTTAAGCATGATACCGTCGTAAGTTTTTTCTTTCATTGTGTTGTCTGTTAAATAATTGTCCAATTCTAATCAGGGAAGTTGGCTAAACCAAGGCAATTGCACAATTCACAATGGGGGATGATGTGTCCAGCCGAAACACCTGAAGGACAAGTAGATATTCTGTCTTGTTTGTTGTCTAACATCTTTAAGTATGATGACAATATTCTTTGATCTAATGGAATCATTTTGGTCTAACATTAGGCATGTGGACTGGTGAAAAATCTTGCATTAATGGTCTATATAACTGTTGGCTCAGCAGCATATCCCATTTTGGAGTTCTTGGAAGAATGGGGTACTGAGAATTTTGAGGTGTATATCTTGGAACTTTCAGCAAACTGGTGATGATATTTGTTTTCTCACGTGGTTTGATATTTCCCTTTACTTGCAGGAAATATCACCAGCAGTTATTCCCCAAGCTACAAAGATATTTGTGAATGGTTGCTGGGTGGGTATTCATCGTAATCCTGATATGTTGGTGAAGACATTGAGAAAGCTGAGGAGACGTGTGAGTATCCAATTTTATGACATTTTTCAGATTTTGGCAAGTATATAGAAGTTCATTTGATGAGACTCACACGTGTGCATTTTTTGCAAAGTGGACTTTAGATCTAAGCTGTTTGTTGTCCATCTTGTTTTGTATGTCAAACAAACCATTAAACAGAGACAAATTAAATAAGTATGCGAGTGGTTTGTGACTAGAAAGACTTTTGCTCTTTGCTAATGAGCCATAAACATCCTTATGGGAATTATGTTTCCTTTAATTTCTAAATTTAACAAGATCAATCAGGAAGACACCAATAAATTTTTATAATTCTGGATTTTGTTGCACCTTGAACCAATTACGAATTGGTGGTTATTCAATTTCTCAAAGAAGTATCAAGCACAGGTCTAAGAGCTAAATGCTTTTGAAACCTAATAGTGACAAAGACTTCCAGTTATTTACTTAGTAAGTACTGAGTTCAAGTGGGTTATTCCAGTTTTCATTTGACCGTTATATATTGAGATCTTACTAGTTGAGTATGTTACAACATTTTGGCCCTTCTGCACTGTAAAACGTATGGTTAAGTCTGATGTTATCGATCTTCATCTGCACAGGTTGATGTCAATACTGAAGTTGGGGTTGTTAGAGATATCCGATTAAAGGAGTTGCGAATCTACACTGACTATGGTCGTTGCAGTCGGCCTTTATTTATCGTGGAGAATCAAAGACTTCTTATCAAGAAGAAGGACATTTTTGCTCTGCAGCAGAGGGTGAGCCAATAGATTTTTGTGTTTTTGGCAACCTTTTGTTTCCAATGGGAGATCATGACCATTCTTTTCTCCTAGGAATCACCGGAAGATGGTGGCTGGCATGATCTTGTGGCTAAGGGATTCATCGAGTATATTGATACAGAAGAAGAAGAGACTACTATGATATCCATGACTATTCATGTAAGAAATAGTATTTAATCCAACCTTTATAGCTTTATTGGTGGGCTGTGATAAATGGCATTATGATGTTTGCTAAATTTGTTCCAGGATTTGGTGCAAGCAAGGGTCAATCCGAAGGAAGCCTATTCTGATACTTATACACACTGTGAGATTCACCCATCATTGATTTTAGGTGTTTGTGCTTCAATTATTCCATTTCCCGATCACAACCAGGTAAATTTGTTATTTTCAGGAGTTTTGCTTCTTGTTTTATTTGCTTTCATTGAATTCAACTTCTTTGCCATTGGTTTATGTAGTCCCCTCGTAACACATATCAATCAGCTATGGGAAAGCAAGCCATGGGAATATACGTTACCAACTACCAATTCCGAATGGTCTGTTTCTGACACTTAGCTCTATTGTGCTCTGATCTTCATTTTGTGCAACTTCTTACTTCAATTTATTTGTTTTATACAGGATACACTGGCTTATGTTCTTTACTATCCCCAAAAACCTCTTGTTACCACAAGAGCCATGGAGCACCTTCACTTTAGGCAGCTTCCTGCTGGCATTGTAACTACTTCATCTTCGATATCTTTTTTGGTTTTACTTTTAAAATAACATTTGTAATTTCTCTGTTGCTCTTCATTTTTGCCTCAGAATGCTATTGTTGCTATTGCATGCTACTCTGGGTACAATCAAGAAGATTCTGTCATTATGAACCAATCATCCATTGATAGAGGGTTCTTTAGGTCTCTTTTCTTTCGTTCATATAGGTGAGCATGATACTGTTTTGGTCCATGCCACACTCCGTTTTCATCAATATAATAACAATCCTTGCAACTTTTACAGGGATGAGGAGAAAAAGATGGGTACACTTGTCAAGGAGGATTTTGGGCGTCCAGACAGGGCTAATACTATGGTGATAACTAGTATCGATTTGGTTTATGTTTGTTACCTTAGTAAATGCTAAGCATTCAACTCTGAACTTGTTTTACAGGGCATGCGTCATGGCTCTTATGATAAACTGGATGATGATGGTCTTGCACCTCCTGTCAGTATATCCACTTTGTTTTGATCACCTTCTTTCTTTTTCTTCTATTTTTCTTGGGTCAGCATTATAAATCAACATTGGTGGTACATTCTGAAAGTACATTTCATATTGTTAGGGTACAAGAGTATCAGGTGAAGATGTTATCATTGGAAAGACCACTCCTATTGCTCAGGAAGAAGCTCAGGGTCAGGCTGCGCGGTATACAAGGCGTGACCATAGCATAAGCTTACGTCACAGTGAAACAGGGATAGTGGATCAAGTAAGATGGCTTGCATTGAGTTTGCCTTTATGACAATTATTGACCAGAGCTCATCGGTTGTGATATTCACTAGTGATATTACAACAGTATCAGATAAACCCTGTTCTACTTGTGTGTGTGAGAGAAAAAATAAAATCATGACTAATTATTGGAGTTTCTGGGAACATATCTTCTTTTCCTTACAATTTGGGTCCTTGTAGGTTCTGCTGACAACCAATGCGGATGGTTTAAGGTTTGTGAAAGTCAGAGTAAGATCTGTTCGGATCCCGCAGATTGGAGATAAATTCAGCAGTAGGCATGGTCAAAAGGGAACTGTAGGCATGACTTACACTCAAGAAGACATGCCCTGGACTATGGAAGGCATTACTCCTGATATCATTGTAAATCCACATGCTATTCCTTCTCGAATGACTATTGGCCAGCTTATTGAATGTATTATGGGGAAGGTTGCCGCCCACATGGGAAAAGAAGGAGATGCAACTCCATTTACTGATGTCACTGTAAGTTGTAAAATGTTTCTGGGTTCTGAAATTTTATCATTCAATCGTCTCTTTTTTGATGTTCTACTAGTTACTAGACTGACTATATGTTTATGAGATTTTTAGTAGTTGTGGCCCATAGGAATAACATGCCATATTTTTAATATTAACATCATGGATGTTTCTTTTCGTTTATCTTACGGGAATCTTTAATGATTAAACCGATATTATTACCAAGCACCTTGCTGATAGTTAATATCAAGTACAGAATTACGCCTTATTATTTTTGGTTTCTAATTGTCTTTTGGTGTTGTTTTAGGTGGATAATATCAGCAAAGCTCTTCACAAATGTGGGTATCAAATGCGAGGGTTTGAGACCATGTATAATGGTCACACGGGCCGACGGCTCACCGCTATGATTTTCCTTGGGCCTACGTACTATCAAAGACTGAAACACATGGTGGATGACAAGATACATTCACGAGGAAGGGGTCCTGTGCAGATCCTCACAAGGCAACCTGCTGAAGGGCGGTCACGCGATGGAGGCCTCCGCTTTGGTGAAATGGAAAGAGATTGCATGATAGCTCATGGTGCTGCACACTTTCTCAAGGAGAGGCTGTTTGACCAAAGTGATGCATACAGGGTTCATGTCTGTGAGCGCTGTGGTTTGATAGCTATTGCAAATCTGAAGAAGAATTCTTTTGAATGTAGAGGTTGCAAGAACAAAACCGACATTGTCCAGGTTAACTTTTGTTTTCTTCATTTATTTTTGGTGTTGCAGTACTTATTGCCTTGGATACAGTTGCAATTGAGGTATATTTTTGCAATTGAGGCCATTCAATGAAAATGTAGGTTCATATTCCTTATGCATGTAAGCTGCTCTTTCAAGAGCTTATGGCCATGGCCATAGCACCGAGAATGCTCACCAAAGACATCAAGTCAGCCAAAGACCAGAAGAGGAAAGGAGCCTAGACAAACCTTCTTATGAGTGCCCATTTCACTTCCCAGTTACCTGTATACTGAGGCTTTTATGGTATTTTGGTAACAGTCTCTACACAACAAGCCGAGCACAAAGAACCCAGGCAATTTCTGACACTGTATTTGTAAGTTTAATAGTGTCGATTAGTGTTATTTGTGCGGAAAATCATCAAGATAGGATTCAACGTCCATTTACCGATTGAGAAATGAGATATGAGATAATTTGTTGTATCTTTGGTGTCTTAGATGTCTGTATAATGTAATAATACGAGCTTAGAGTTTAGTTACTATCTGAAAGAGTAAAGGCCTGTGATACCGATTGTGGATCTAATATTGTTTTCAGCGATGATTTTAAAACCGCATCGGAGCCGATATGATTTCTGGTCTGGATTATGTTTATAATCCAAAAAACCGGCGGATTAATCGGTTGCAATAAAAGTGATAATCTGTTAAGCATGGGGGGTTTAACTTCACTTTTGCACACCAACTCGTGTACCTCCGGCATCTTTTAATCATCATTAATGCAAATGAAGACTGGTACAAAAATTAAGATTTTTAACGGAATTATTTCAAACATCTTTTAAATTTTAATTAAGTATTTGTTTCCTTCTATCACACGATTCAAAAAATAAATTATATTTATTAAAATTTATATTACTTATTTATATCCTTATATTTTGATTAAAAATTTTGTTTTAACTTGTCATTGTTAAAATATATTTTATTTTTATTTTTAAAAATACTAGTAATTTCAATAGTAAATTGTATTTCTCTAAACTTAAGTTCTTTATCTATTTCTTTAATTGAAAATTTTAAATTATTATAGCTAAAATTAATTATTATTTAAATTGAATTATTAAATAGTATATATAATTAATTTTGCTTAAGATGATTTAAGAATATGTTTAATTAAACGATACAATTAAAGGATATTAAAACAAAGTTAGAGTCATTTATATTGACATTTTTTGGATATACTTTGACTTTTATGAGGTTTTAAATAAATGATAATATGGAAATACAATTTTATTTTTTAAAATTTTATGTTAGATTCAATCTTAGTTTAAATTATTAGTTTATTATATATATTAATGGGCATTATTAGTTCGTTTTTATTTCAATAAAATATTTTATTTTATAATACATTTTTATTTATTCTTATAATTTTAACTTCTTATTTATATACTGATTTTATAAAGATTTAATACCGATATTTAATCTTTAAATCTTAAACCTTCTTTTTGATCTGCTTTTAAAACATGGCTTTTCAGTATAGTCTTTAATTTTTGTGTAATGGAAGTGGGTCTCTCATCTTAATACCTGATAATGTCGATTATAAACAATAAGATAGTTTCAGTTACGGATAGTCAAAAAAGATATTTTTATTAAAATATTTTCACGAATGTCCAACTTAAATTCTAATATTTGATAATGTTAAATATTTAAATTATGGTATTCGAACGAGAAGACATGTTAGTGGTTTTTATTATTCATGTAGGTTATATTTTACCCAATAGATAAGGGCTTATATTTAAATTGATGGAGCACAAACGACATTACCCCATTGAAAATGTGGGTTTATATTTAAATTGATGGAAGTATAAATAAAAAGACATGTTAGTAGTTTTATTATTTAAATGGGTTACACATTACCCAACTCATAATATGGATTTGTATTCTAACTTTTCATTTGTCTGATTGATTTAAATCACTCCTAAATTTGGTTAATTGTGCTTAGCTTTTCATCTTCGTCTTAAATTGTTTGATGATTTTTTTTTACGCTACGTATGGTTGCTGTCTCCCGCATGCAGAGACGAAACAAAATAAAAATTTGGAGACGGAACAGAACAAAAATTGGAGATAGTGAAGTGTTTGGCTGTGATGGACAAAACAGATAAAACTGTCTCCGTCTCGATGACAGAAATGTAATTAGTTGCAGTTAACAGAACATAAAAATAGTGTCAATGACTAAATTACCCTTGCAGTATAATATGATTACAAATATGTAATTTATTGATTATTTTAAAACGAATGATTTGTATTAGTAAAAAAGTTAACAAATAATAATAATAATAACAATAAAATTTTAATATCGAATAATAATAATAATAATAACAATAACAACAACAATAATAATAATAATAAGATAATTAATTTCATATAATAAAATTAATAATAAAATGAAAATAATAATAATAATGAGTTTAATAATATAATTGAGAATAAAAAATTTATTTATGTGGGAGGAGGGGTATTTCTGAAAATTGCTTATGTGTTTTGTCTCGGAGACGGAAATAAGAAATTTTGTTCTTCAGTTTTGGAAGTAACACAAATTTTTGTTTTTATCCCCCGAGAACAGAACAAAAATCACTTGGGATAGCAACCAAACACGCAGAGGGACATGATTTTTTTGTTTTGTCATCTGTCCCCGCTAAAGAGGACAGTAACCATACACTACATTATAGTCATTGGTGTCAATTATTGTCCTCATTCCACTAATTTAGCTCACACAAATAAATCAATTCACCTATATTTATTTTGAAATGTCTGTTTTGAATTTTTGTTAGTTAAATATAATTCTTCATTGTCTATAACATATTGGGCCTCCTTTGTTTTGATTAGAGTCAAGGTTTAGTTTTTCATAAAACTTTTATAGTTCGATTCTCTCATCTTTGGGTTCGTTAATGTTATTGTTAGGTCCTTAACATTCCTACTCATTGGTCACTCTTAGCCAAAGATTAGATAGCTTAGGTATGAATAAGGCATGATGTAGGCATGAGGCCAAAAAAAAAAAAAACCAAAGTGAGAAAACAAGATGGGATAATTATATTTCAAGCTTCGGTTGCCTTTGATGGATCTTAGAGTGTTGATCAGCTTAAGTAAGTTGGACTTTGACTTAGATGTTCTAGTTTAGACTAAAGATGAAATGATGCTCAATAATGAATTATGGATAGATGTACTAGATGGCACGTATTGATTAGACCATGTGCGGATTGGATTGAAACTTAACTTTCACCTTTGGATGATAATCATGGGTGATGTGGCAAAGTTACATGGTTAAAGCATGGAGATGTGTCTTTAGATACATTTTCATTTTTTTTTAACTTTGGTGGTGGAAAGGTGGTGAAAGACGTAAACCATCTATTAAAGTAGTGCCTAAAATAGTTAAAGATATCAATCACGAACTAAGTCCGTGATTGGTTTTATTACCCACTTTCTTGTATTTTTTCTTGACAAATCTCCAAATACCTATAAATAGTCAATTAAAGCAAAGGCTTTATCATAGAAAGAGTTGGAGCTTTGTACCCCGTGCAACTATTGTGAGAGTTCATAAATGTTGGCATTTTTACTATAAACTTTGTGCATCTTTCTTTTCTTATTACTTTCTATTTATGTTAACTAAGTTAATTGTATTAGTTTGCTTAAGCTATTGTGGGAAACACTTTAAACATAAGTGAATTGGAAAGGATGAGTTAAATCGTGGGAGTTCAACTACCGTACTTAGAATTTGGAACATCTTGGTGTAAAGTTCCTTATGAAGTCTTTGTAACAACTGGATCGTACTTATATTATTAATTCAATAGTAGAAGGCAGTAATCTTAATAAGTCATTACTTAATGGATGAGTTTATTGGTCCTTTATCTATATGAGGAAAAAGCCTCTTCTTACGCATTTTAGTTTGAAAAATTCAAGCATTGTGAGATCAAATGTTTGACTTAATGCAGGCACAAAAGGAAGCTATTTCAAAATAACAATCTTTAAGCATGCTATTACTAATTAAGATATTGGTCAAGTTGAAAGCACTTCGCTTAAGGTGAGTAAACCAAAAGTTTTTTTTAGGGAATTTGAAATGCTAAGCAACTTGATAACTTCTTATGGGATATGGAACATTACTCTTTAATAGCTAAATTGTTGGATATGAAGAGAGTTAACGTTCAGTAATGGATTTCAATAGAGATATAACTATAGTGGAAAACAAATGTTGCTTGTACTCTTATAAACATATATGAGGAGATAAAGAAGTAGTTGAAGATTAATTTCTTCATAACAAGACTTGTTAGCTTACTAACGATGCCTTGAAGAGGTTAAAGCAAGATGTCTCGATAAGACAAAATGTTAAGCATTTTATTTCCTTAATACTACATATTGAAAACATGTCAAACAAGGACAAACTCTTCAACTTCATATATGAGTTACAACTTTGGGCACAAATAGAGTTACGTGAATAAAACTCAAGGACGTTGTGCAAACTATTATGAGTTGCATATGTTTTGATAGACTTTAAGGTGCCAAAGGAGATAAAAGTGTCCTCTTCTCCTCAAAAGTTAAAATGTAGTAATTACCAAGATAAGTGCGAAGGGAAAAAAGTAGAAAGACTATGGTGGCTAAAAGAAGCATGATCACAAAAGGAAGTCTAACTAAAATGAACAATCCAAACAAGATAAGAAAACATTAAAGAAAAATCGTGGTTGTTTCTTATGTGATGACCTTCATTATATTTGAGATTCTCTAAGGAAGGAGAAATATAATGCTTTAATAATGGATGGTGAAGAAGAAAGTGACCATCTAAAAGTTGGACTTAATCTCATTTGCTTGCTTAATATATTGACTATTGAAGTTAGTCCTTTTGAGTGATTGATTTATGTGAGAATATAGGTCAATAAGAAGGAACTCACATCTATGTTGGATATAAGTGTAACTCATTCCTTTGTGATAGAATAAATGGTGCGAAAGTTAGTGTTAAAATTGACTAAGAACTTGGTAAAAATGAAGATTCCTTTGATAAAAGCATAAGCATTTGTAGGAGTTATACACTACATTCCATTGAATGTTAGAAGTTAGCATGGGAAGTGTAATATGATGGCTAAACCTTCTAACGATTTTGAATTAATTTTTGGTAGTCATCTTTCTTAAGGCAGTAAAAGTGGTGTTATATCCACATCTTAGAATTATGATATTTATAAATGAGAAAATTCATATGGAAGATGGATAAAACAAAAATAGTGGCATATATTTTAACCATGAATATCAAAATTATCTTAAAAATGGATGAAGACTTACCTGATGGTCATATAGGAGATTATTGAAGTCTATGTAGTGGAAGTTCCTGATATTGTTGGAAAGATATAATGCCTAAGAAGTTAGAATTTCTTCTTCCCCTTTATTGAGAAATTGAGCATAAGATTGAGCTAATGCTAAGTATGATTCCTTCTACTTATGCGCCTTATTGAATGTCCCAATTAGAGTTGGTGAAATTATGGAATTAACTTATGAATTGTTGGAAATGGGATAAATCCAAGTGTTTTTTCAAAATAAGTAAGGAAGAACATTATAGATGTGTGTGGACTATCGAGCCTTGAATAAGGTAACTATTAAGAATAAACATTCATTTAGTTAAATACTTTATGGATAAATTATCAATGGCTATGATGTTCAGGAAGCTCAACTTTCAGAGCGAGTATTAGTAAGTGTATATTGTCGAGCGAGATAAGTACAAACAACTTGTGCAACTCAATATAGATCATAAATATTTATTCATGCCATTCAATTTGACAAATGCCCTTGCTACATTTTATAAGTTAATAAATGATGTATTATATGACTTCTTGGATAACTTTATGGTGGTCTATTTGGATGATATTATGGTTTATATCACTAACTTAGTAGAACATATGTAACTCTTAAGGAAAATATTTGACCAATTTTAACAACACAAACTCTTTATAAGGATCAAGGAATGTGAATTTACCCATTCTAAGATCAAGCTTTGAAACAGTTTGTGAGTATGATCTAAGTAAGAGCAGATAGTGCAAGCAATTGTTGATTACTGGATCATTAAGATGGTGCAGGAACTTTTCAACTTTCTTATCTTAGCGAACTACTATCATCAATTTATTATGGACTATTTGAAGAAAAAAATGACTGATTGATTTGTTAAAATTAAGTAAGAGTGGGGCTAGTATAAAGTACACCAAGAAGCTTTCAAAAATTTAAAATCAACTATTCTAATTAAATTTACAATGAAGCTATCCAATTTGATCTCCTTTTTCAAGTACATATGCATCTTTTGAACAAAAATATTAGGTAGAGTCATGGGGTAAAAGGCCCTCCTATTCAGTTCAAAAGTCATAAACTCAATAGTAGAGATGGCAATTAACCCCAGGCCTGACTAAACTCATCCTGGCCTTGTTGACTAGGTTTGAGGCCTAATGCTTATAAGCAAAACGACGTCTTTTTTTACGTTTTGCTAAAAATGATGCCATTTTTACATTTTTAATTTAAAAATAGTTTGAGCCGACTGCGTTAGCCCTGTTGGGTCTAGCTCGACCTATTGTCATCCGTACTCTATAGTGTTAATTAGCGATACTTGATACATAAGGAGATATTGACAGTAATGCATTACCTTGATGTTTGACAGGTTTACTTAAGATTTATTATCCGTGCAAATAATATTGCTAATACTTTTTTAAGACTCAAAATAAGTTATTCATGAAACAAATCTAGTAGTAGGAATTTCATGTCAAATATGACTTTATATGGAAGCATGAACTAATGGGGTACAACAATGTGGCTGACACATTAAGTCAGAAGGAAATATTTACAATTTATATACCATTATTTGACTCAAATCGGACTTTTCAAATCGAATTATAGTAGTAGCTCTATTTAATAACATATATTGCCAAATTATAAAAGTGAAGTATGCTTATAGTAAGTTGGTCATGTAAAAGTACAACAAATGTTAGCTCTCCTTTCTCATTCTTATTATTGGTCAAAGATGAACATCAATATTAAGGTATTTTCCAAAACTTACCTTATTTTTTAATTAGATAATCTTGTAAGGAAGGAGGGGGGCAAGATTGTTGTAACCCCTTACCAATTCTAGAAATATTGTAGATGTCAGTCTTCATGTACTTCAATAGTAGATTCGCAAAGGTGGACAACATGACTTGGATCATAGTGATGATTAATAGATTTTCCAAGTATGCATTCTTTGTGTAGACTCTAGCTTCATGTCAAGAGAAAACCTTTCACAAGAATGTGATGAAACATTTTGAAGCTTGGATGGACATTATAAATGATTAAGATGCTTGATTTACTGGTCAATTTTACACCTCTCTTTTTAATATGATAAGATGTGATCTCAATTTTTTACTACAAATCACCTACAACACGAATAGCCAAATAGTGGCGATTAATGACTTGTTGAAAGAATATTTATGAAATTATATTGGTCAACATAATTTTTGACATTATGTCAGTAAACAAACTTAACTAATTTTCCTTGATAATGTATAGTTTCATTGTAACTTGAATAGATCCTTGACTATAGAGAAGAGTCCCTTTAAACTTATGTTTGAAAAATAGCCTCTTACCCCTCTTGAAATAACTGAACAAAATTTAAGAGAAAATGCACAACTGTATATCGATTTACAAGGAAAAATAGTAACTATTGGATGAAGTAATGGATAGTCTTTTGAAAGCTTCTGAATAGATGAAAAAAAATAAGCAAATCAACAAAGGAAGCCTCCTGAATTTAACTTCAAGGATAAGATACTTTTGAAACTAACTTCTTAAATTTAGAAGAATATTAGTAATAAACAAGTATGTCAAATCTTAGTTCCAAAATATGATTAGCCATTTAAGATCCTAAAAAAATAAAAAAATATAGCATATCAACTTAAGTTGTTGATAGGATACATCCAACTTTACAAGCTAGTTTTTTTAAACGCTATTATTGGATACCATAAATATAGGATCCTGTTTTTGGAAACCAACATCCAGAAACTATTCATAAAACGTGAGCGTATTAACGTTTAGAGTTATTTCCTTTAACCCTCATTAGCCATTATCAATTCATCGTCATTTTCATAACATCTCAAGCCACAAAGGTGAGCCCACACAACGGTTTCACAATAACCACAATTGACTTCTTCAAAACAATTGAAGCTCCAACTATCTAGTTTAATTTGAAGAAAGAATCATCTCAATCAGAGCTCTATAGATCAAGGCATGCTTAAAAATCCAAAGTGTGTTCACAACCAAGTCTTGCCCTTCCAACCGATCCCTACTTCCTTTCAATCAATCTTTTTGAATTCAACACCAAAGACTATCAATTTTCCTAGGGAGATAGATACATGTGTTAGGAAGCTATCGCTTCAAGAATCACCTCAATCGGAGGTCGGACAAAGAAGTTATGGCCAAACGAATCCAATGTGTTCATGTCCTTACTTATATTGTATATGCCTTGGCACAATTGCCATAACTCTCACTACAAATGTCGGATTGACTTTGTTTTTAGATGGTTAGAAAGAAGACTTCTAGATATACAACTATTGTGAAGACTCTAAAATGAAAATCGATCATCTGGAGGGTCCAAACATACGACTTGTGTGATTTTACACGGGCAGGCCGTGTAACCTTCGGGTGAAAATGTACTCCTACGCTGGAAGCACACGGCCCATGTGATTTTACACAGGTAGACTGTGTAACCTTCGGGTGAGTGGGGGTGAGTTTAAAAGCTCATGGGTAACATACTTATAACCGAGAAATAAGCAAAAATTGTTCAAAAAGTTCATTCTCATAAAAAATTCTTATTGAATCATAAAACACATGTTCCTCAAAATTCTTGTCATGTAATCAAAATTACAACAGTACAATTCATGCATTTTTCAACTTGTTCACAATTCATAAACACATAAGCACATCAATTGGCTGGAGGGTTCCGTAGAACAAAACAAAGAAACCGAAGTTTACTCCGTGAACAAAATGAGTCTACTTTTCGAATCTCGTGGGCCACAAGCGGGCAGCCGAGAGAAGGCTTTATGTCAATGTGCACGTGACTACGAAACGGTTCCTCTCTCGCCCAAACAAAGCATATAAGCAATGCTCAAAATCATTTTATCGAAATGAAATGCTTTCATACTTTTCATGTTCTTTTTCTTCTTTCCATTCAAATCAAAATGCCATGACACAATTCATTGACATAACATGATCATCTATCACAATGCATTTTTGCATATTCACAACAATTCAAATCCAATCCATGAAGCATATACACACATATAAGCAAATTCTTTAAATCATTTGAAAACAATATATGCACAATTATGAAGTACTTGAAATCATTTTATTCTCATGATTTGGAAAAAAAAAAAACTTTAATGGCTCATTATTCAATTATAATCATGACACCCACCTCATTTTGCTTGGACATCCAACCTCAAATGTTCCCTTCCTTTTGCTCTTGGATAGGGTTTCTCTTGTTTTCCTAAAACAAACCAAAATCCTCATTCAATTCTAATTCAAATAGAAATCTCCCTATTTCATAAAATCCCTAAAACTTCGAAATCACAACAAATGAAATCAACATAAATGAAACTCAAACCTAACCTACCCATAGTCCATATAGGTTAGAAAACCCAAAACCTAGCTTAGACACCCTAAAAATCAATTGGATTCCTCAAATCATAATCTTCCAATCCAACACCCATTCTCTACATAAACACTTTTTCTTTCTAACTCTTTCTCTAACAAAGCATGAAGAAGAAGATAAACTTACTTTGGCAAGATGATTTCCTTTCTTTTTCTTCCTCTTGCTTCTTCCTTCTCTCTTCTTTCATGATTTTCTCCTTCTTCTTTACTTTCTCTACATTTTTTTCTCTCTTCCCCCTTTTTTTTCACGACACCTCCTCTCTTCCTCTTCTTATTTCAAGACAACATTTTAGTTTTCTTTCCCATTTTGCCCCTCATTTAAGTAGTCTTTCCATATTTACCCTCCTTTGTCTTTATAACTAGCATCTTATACTTCTAACTTCTTGACTAACGATCATGGGAAAATTGAAGGAATTTGATAATACTTCCTTCTAAAAAAATATTCCTCATTGTTTTAGTTTTTCAATGACAATAAAAGCATTCAATTTGGTTTAGAAATCCGAAAGTTATATCCCAAAAATTTCCAAACGATTCTTATACTCAAACAATATTCTGTACTCAAATTCCATACAAAAATTGAAATTCTTCGAGACCAAATTAGAACTTGATTTCATTAGATAAGTTGTAGCCCTATTTCTCTAGTTTAATCCAAATCAAGAGTTATCTCATTTGGATAACTATAGAAAAAGTTATGGCTAAAATATCAAAGCATACTTAATGAACAAGTTTCACTTATAACTTCCATCATTTCACACATAACCCATCTTATACATGACTATATTTTTCTACTTCATTTCAAATTCAAGAATTCTTCTTTTCTTTAAATATGAATAATTGCCAAAATTTTTCATTTAATATTTCTAACTTCCAAGAAAAGTTCAGGGTCCAACAATTCTCCCCCCTTAAAAAATTTCGTCATCGAAATTCTTACCTGAATGATAAAACAAATAGAGGTAATGCTGTCTTATGTTTTCCTCAGTTTTCCAAATAACTTCTTTACTTGAATAATTTCTTCCAAATGACCACGGTCAATAGACTCACTTGGTCTTTCAATCACTTATTTAATCATTCACTTTCTTAACTAATTTCTCAATATGTAAATACCTCAGATTATTCACAAAATTTTCACATTTCATGTCGATAACAACAATATCAAATCATATCGATATTTCTTAGCATATTCACATATAACACGTTATGAATTTGAGACATCCTTGATAATAATACTAACTTATAAGTCACTGGTCTGATTTTTAATAACTGTATATGGACCAATTCAATTCAAGCTTAGTTTCTTCTTTATCCTAACCTGAGCACATCTTGCGTTTAGTCCACGTACACCTTGAGAATGTGATACTCTCAGAAACATTTCATCATTTGCTTCATAATTTACATCTCTATAGTTTCAGTACACTTAACTTTCGTGTCCATCTCACTGTATTCCATACCTTTGCTGTTGGTCTATCAAATCCATTCATTGGTCGTATAACGCTTTGTACAATATTCTAATGACCTCACTATGATAATGATTGTTATGCTTAAGGTCAATCAAAGCTGTACATTGATCTCATATTCCTATGAGCTCCAAATATAAGCTTTAAACACATCTTTGACAGTTAAGACCATTGGCAAATTCAAATATTCGATCACTTGAGTCTACATTCTCTGTCACTGAATGTCATTTCAGTGCATTCCTACTAGGATATATAGCTTAAGTTACTATTTGTGCTTTCTCTGGTAACTTCTTTGCTCAATCATCTTTATTGGTATACATACCTCTCATTTCGATCACAAAGCATCATGTCCAAGTCAAACTCAAAATTCATATTCATTTTTCAATTCCATAGCAATTAATACTTGATTTTGCCCAAAATTCAACTTCACATTCTATGCTTCCTTTTTGCATTAGATCTGATAACCTCCATATTTGAATTCATGCTTCACTGCTATCGGGATGTCTGCTTAATTTATCGGATACAACACTAACCTTACCGAGAAATATTCATTTGTACCATCATAGTCTTTCAGTACTTCTATCCATTATCTCAGTCTCATCTTTAAATCTCTCAATTCAATAATTACCTCAAACTTTAATGATCTGTATATTTATAAACGTCCTAGATGTTTCTGTACATATAATGTCTCCAACTTCCCAGCAATCACTATTGCAGCAAATTCAATTCATGTATCAAATAATCAACCTGTGAGGTTTCAATTATCTCCATTCATATCAAATCACTTTATCACGCTGCATTGGATTTTATCCCAATCTCTTATACAATGATTCAAATCTAGACAATATAATTGCTATCGGTATCATAATTCCTCGAAATTCTCTTTACTTTCATTGCTCATCCTTACTAATCTCTCCACGCATTTCAATTGATTTGCAAACTCAACTTTCAGGGTTGATAACACCTTCATCAAAATCTAATTTATATCTCCTATGCATACTCGCATAGGATATAATGTGGATCTAAGTTCTCATCACGTTAGCAATATTGTTACCTCAACTTCCAAAAATCCACTCAGATAGTTGGATACACTACGTTGACCGTAATGTATACACTCTTAGCAGCATACTCTTACCTCTTATGCTTGAGTCTCCATTAGGGATATGACTCCAATATTCCCTATGATTCAGTGCATATTCATTTATGATTTGTTCTTCCATTAATCATTCTTAATATAAACTATCTGATCTGCTTAACCTAATTCAATGAAATCCTTCTTCAAAAGAAGATTTCTTGCCACTATCATCCATACTATTCATACAATCTTTATCAATCAACTGCTATCATCATCAATGCTGTTTCAGCCATTCTTAACAACTCAGTACGATCAATTTCAACGACTCATGAACTTTTAACAATTTCAATTTCTGTCACACTTTACATGATCAAAATATCCTTCATAATAAACTCAATGAAATAAGAGACATAGTCATTTACTTTTATACTTTGGTATGTACCATCGTGATCACTACATATTATACACAAAAGTAATTTCAGTAGGTCACCAATTTATATCTCATAGTTTCTTAACTATAGGGATCGTAGATTACATCCTATACCATATCCAAATATAGAATCTCATATGCACTCAATTATATTGTTCACCAATGTAACCACATTATCAAATATGTACTCATAATAACTTGTCGACACGACCTCGAGAACTTCTACACATATCACTATCATTTGTCTCATTTTTCATACGTACGTTCTTAATCAATTTAGAATTATAAGCGCATAGCCATCTTGAAATTCTAATATCAAATTCACTAGTTCATTCTTCTACCAGATCATAACTCTTTATCACATTAATTAAACAATCATTCTGACTTCCATGTTCAACCTCTCAATTTCACTTTGCTTGTACACCTTAAATCTCATCATTTCTAGCTATGTCTTTATTTCTTTTTCAATCAATTCATGAAAATATTGTCCCATCCATATCAATTCCAGTACCTATCCACAAACTTTCCTTATCTTCTCACTTTCTGCAAATCATTATTCTTCTTACTATTTCTATCAACTTAAACTCTTAACAATGCCCATGTGTGTGACATACATGTATGACTCATACTAGGGATTTGTCGCTGTTGTATGCTAAAACTTGTCAAATATGCACGTAACTTGATACATCTTTCCAAACATGCCCATGTAAGATCTCAAAACCTAGCTCTGATTCCACACAATGTTGGATACCATTCATTTAGGATCCCATTTTCAGAACCCAACATTTGGAAACCATTCATAAAACATGAGCATATTAACCTTTAGAGTTATTTCCTTTAACCCTCATTGGCCATCATCAGTTCATCGTCATTTTTATAACATTTCAAGCCACAAAGGTGAGCCCACACAACGGATTCACAATAACCACAATTGAATTCTTCAAAACAATTGAAGCTCCAACTCTCTAGTTTAATTTGAAGAAAGAATCATCTCAATCGGAGCTTTATAGATAAAGGCAAGTTTAAAAATCCAAAGTGTGTTCACAACCAAGTCTTGCCCTTCCAACTGATCCCTACTTCCTTTCCATCAATCCTTTTGAATTCAACACCAAATACTATCAATATTCTTGGGGAGATAGATACATGTGTTAGAAAGCTATCGCTTCAAGAATCAACTTAATCGGAAGTCGGACGAAGAAGTTATGGCCAAACGAATCCAATGTGTTTATGTCCTTACTCATATTGTACATACCTTGGCTCAATTGCCATAACTCTCACTACAGGTGTCGTATTGACTTCGTTTTTAGACGGTTGGAAAGAAGACTCTAGATCTACAACTTTTGTAAAGACTTAGAAATGAAATTTGATCATCTGGAGGGTCAAAACATACAGCCCGTGTGATTTTACATGGGCAGGCCGTGTAACCTTCAGGTGAAAATGTGCTCCTGCGCTGGAAGCACACGGCTCGTGTGATTTTACATGGACAGACCGTGTAACATTCGGATGAAACAAAATTTTCACCCTCCAAGACCCCTCCAAAGGATCCTAAACCCATTCTATCATCCCTTTTTCTTATAATCTTCCCAAATTCAACTTTTCTAGTGCGATATCACTTCATATACTCTAATTATTTGGGATACTCGTCCTTTACGACATCTTAACTTGTAATGATCATAACTCTTAACTCCGATATCCAAAAATTGAATACTTTATACTGTTGGAAAGATAAGAAGACAAGCTATAACTTTCATGAAGAAAAATTTGTCTAATTCCTCCTAGATTATTATAGATTTTCTCCTGAAATCAAAACTCACATTTTACCCCCATGAGAAACTTGAAATTTTATCCCAACTTCACTTCCTCTATTACTACATCATTCATAACAATTCAACTCCAATTGGAATTCATCCAACTCTCAACCTCAATTCATTTCACTCCTCATATTCAATAACATCTCATCATTCACCAAGCATCCTATCTTTCTTTTCCATAATATCTCACTTGTATATATAACAATAGTTCATGCTCAAGATTCATCGTCTCAAGTTGATAATTTTCAACATACCTAGTTTCGCTTATCATCATCCATGCACAATTCATATTTCATTAACATCATAAGATAAATGTTTACAAAGCTTTAATGGCATTCCAAGCCATAGTACATCATCAATATCAAAAATCCGAAATACAACAAAAGATATAAAATCTCATAATTCTCAACATATGTCTAACGTCTTATTTTACAAACTCTAACTTCCAATACAAAATATGCATAATCGAAATGATGCCTTGACTCTTGATTCCTCGATCTCATTCTTTTTAGCTAAAGATGGGATGGAAAGTGGGGGTGAGCTTAAAAGCTCGTGGGTAACGTACTTATAACCAAGAAACAAGCAAAAACAGTTTAAAAAGTTCATTCTCATAGAAAATTCTTATTGAATCATAAAACACATGTTTCTCAAAATTCTTGTCACGTAATCAAAATCACAATAGTACAATTCATGCATTTTTCAACTTGTTCATAATTCATAAACACATAAGCACATCAACTGGCTCGAGGGTTCCGTGGAACAAAACAGAGAAACTGAAGTTTACTCCGTGAACAAAACAAGTCTATTTTTCGGATGGGCCACAAACGGGCAGCCGGGAGAAGACTTTATGTCGACGTGCATGTGACTACGAAACGGTTCCTCTCTCGCCCAAACAAAGCACATAAGCAATGCTCAAAAATATTTTATCGAAATAAAATGCTTTCATACTTTTCATGTTCTTTTTCTTCTTTTCATTCAAATCAAAATGCCATGACACAATTCAATGACATAACATGATCATCTATCACAATGCATTTTGCATATTCACAACAATTCAAATCCAATGCATAAAACATATGCACATATATAAGCAAATTCTTTAAATCATTTGAAAACAGTATATGCACAATTATGAAGTATTTGAAATCATTTTATTCTCATGATTTGGAAAAAAAACTTTAATGACTCATTATTCAATTATAAACATGAAACCCACCTCATTTTGCTTGGACATCCAACCTCAAATGTTCCCTTCCTCTTGCTCTTAGATAGGGTTTGTCTTGTTTTCCTAAAACAAACCAAAATCCTCATTCAATTCCAATTCAAATGGAAATCTCCCAATTTTACAAAATTCCTAAAACTTCAAAATCACAACAAATGAAATCAACATAAATTACACTCAAACCTAACTTACCCATAGTTCATCTAGGTTAGAAAACCCAAACCCTAGCCTAGAAACCTTAAAAATCAATTGGGTTCCTTAAATCATAATCTTCCAATCCAACACCCATTCTTTACACAAACACTTTCTCTTTCTAACTCTTTCTCTAGCAAAGCAAGAAGAAGAAGATAAACTTACCTTGGCAAGATGATTTCCTTTCTTTTTCTTCCTCTTTCTTCTTCCTTCTCTCTTC
>JANZLD010000002.1:47275420-47292781 GCA_026413575.1 Erythroxylum carthagenense
ATTTTAGTTGTCTTTCCCATTTTGCCCCTCATTTAAGTAGTCTTTCCATATTTACCCTCCTTTGTCTTTATAACTAATATCTTATACTTCTAACTTCTTGACTAATGATCAGGGAAAAATTGAAATAATTTGATAATACTTCCTTCTAGAAAAATGTTCCTCATTGTCTTAATTTTCCAATGACACTAAAATCATTTAATTTGGTTTAGAAATCCGAAAGTTATATCCCAAACATTTCCAAACTATTCTTATACTGAAACAATATTTTGTACTTAAATTCCATACATACAAAAATTGAAAATTTTTTAGACCAAATTAGAACTTTATTTCATCAAATAAGTTATAGCCCTATTTCTCTAGTTTAATCCAAATTAAGATTCATCTCATTTGGATAACTAGAGAAAAAGTTATGGCTAAAACATCAAAGCATACTCAATGAACAAGTTTCATGTATAACTTCCATCATTTCACATATAACCCATCTTGTACCTTACTATCTTTTTCTACTTCATTTCAAATTCGAGAATTCTTCTTTTCTTTACACATGAATAATCGTCAAAATTTTTCATTTAATATTTCTAACTTCCAAGAAAAGTTCGGGGTCTAACCACTATTATTAAGGATGTAACAAAACCAAATAGGAGTCAAGTGAAAAGATCTCCACCAATTGTAAGAAAAAAAATTTATTGATCAAATTAAGATAATTTTGGATCATCAAATAATGGTACAAGAAAGCTCTTGCCGTCAAGCAAAGCCACGACCTGGGGGTTAGGAGTTATGCAAGGACCAGGAGGCATGTTGGTTCTGAAGACAATGGATTGATACTTCTGGATTTTCGACTTGAAGAACTCGTCGCAACCCTGGTTGTAGAAGTAATCAAGGCGATCTTTCATAGGACCGATTAAGAACAGTCCAGTGTCACCTGGGATTTTTCGGATCAGAAGATTGGATGATTCAGGCAAAGAAACACTCACCCTTGGAGCTGGTTTCTCGGATACAGAGGTGTGGATGGGACGAATAGAGAAGTGACGAGTGGATGGTCTTTGTTGTCTTCTTAGTGACTGGAGTTGCGGTTGTTGCAAAGAGGGGAAAGCTAAAGAAGAAGAAGCAGTAGCCATTAGAGGTTAAAGTGCAAAGCTTTGACTACCAGTAGGTTGCATAATTTGCGCAGATATTTATCTGATTGATCGTGAGGAGGTCGTGAATGGGGATGATGTTGTAAACGTCCGGTAATGGTGACGGAGGCGGCGTATGGCGGGCGTTGCGGTCACGTGTGTACGCAACTCACTGTCTCAAACTCATCTAGGCAAATCTGTAACGGAACCAAGGGACAGTTGAGTTTAGTCTTAAAAGGCTTCTGGCTTTGTGTTTGGCTTCATCTTCACTACCGAGACAGTTAAAAAAGAGAAAATGAAGTAGTGCGGCTATGGAGTTTGGAATGGGTTTAAGAACGCCGGCAGGACATCAGGTAGAGTGTTCTTCTTCCCTTTTACATTTTCTACAGTATGTGGGGTTAGGACAGACTCGCCTTGACCTCGCCAGGGAATCCGCCGAACCAGATATGTCCCACTATGCTCTTCCCTCCAGTTATTTCGTTGTGTCCATTTGTGCTAGTACGTGTTGTGTTTTGAGTGTGAAGTTGTTAACTACGAATGTTACTAGTTTTATTTATGGTTGGGATAACGTAGTTTTTAGTTCTTAGTCGCAGTGTCGGCTCTTTCCATTTGAATATGTGTTTCCCTGGCTATTGGTGGCTGTTCTTGGTCACGATCGTCTAGTAACCTGGGTTGGGAGTCTCATCCTTCCCAGTGAGCAACGTCAGTTATGGAAAACAACTTCGGAAGTGGCTTCCGCCCTGTCTCCATTTTGTCATGCAGGCAGCGCATAGGCGACGACTACCACAAAGAGCTACATGCACGGCGTCTGATACACTTGCCTACATGATGAGTAGGGTTCTCCTATCACTTCTGTGTCATACCGCTAGCTTTCTCGAGCCTCCTGATTTTCTGCAGTTGTTCTTTAGTTATTGTCAGCCTTTTTCAGCTGCTACTCGTTGGTATCGCCTTTTAGCCTGATGTTTTATGCTAAGTCCATTACCTCTCTTTTCATACTGGGTAAAGTCTCCTCCTTTAAAATCTCATCCTCTCTCTGACATTGCCTTTTATTATAGTATCTCTTCCTGTTGCTCGTATTACTAATTTTTAACCATCTGGTAATATTAGTTTTGCACTCCTATTTATCTTGTATTTATTCCATTGTTTTCTTGGGCTCCTCCCTTTCTAGTCCCAGGTTATTTCTTGTTGTTTAGTATAGGAATTTCTTTTTCCTTGGATATTTTATTTTAGTTACTTGCTTTGAGCATTGGTTTCTTATGACTTATATTTTAATTAGTAAGGGCTTACTATCTTTGTTGTTAAGCGTATTGTGCTCTTTGCTTGCACTTTTTTTTGTCGTGTACTACTTGTTGCGATGTTCCGTTTAGATATCGACTTCTTCAGTGTTGTTGTGTTGTGTCCCCATTATCGTGATTTCTTTCATGCGGTGGAGGTTTACAGATGATGATGCGACCCATAAATAGTAAACTCTCTAGTGTTGATGACAACTCTGCTATATCGAGTGTCCTGACAAGTATGGTAAGACCTCTGCTGTCCTGACGAGATCTGGTAAGAATTACACTTTTAAGTCTCCTACTTGACGTTTTTTTAATTATCACACTTTGGTTATTATTATTATTATTCTTATTATACTATATTTTATTTTCAATATTTTTTATTACTATTAGTAGTTTAGTAATTTTTTAACTGTTGTAATTTTTTTGTCCTGCATCATTTTTTTTCATGTCACATTTGCATGTGAGTCTACCAGAAACAGCCTCTTTATGTAGGGGTAAGACTGCGTACTATTGACCTCCTCAAACCCTGCTTCATTACGGGATTTCAGACTGGGTGTGATGATGATGATGATGAAATAATGGTACAACATAACAAGTAACAAAAACCAAAGTTCTTGACCTAGTGGATGGAAACTACATAGGAGAAAGGCACAAAAACTACATAGGAGAAAGGCAAAACCTTGTGGAAATTATAAGATTAGTTAAATACTTACCTTTAATTTGTTTCGATGTGTGATTTATTAGTTTTTTAATATTGGAGGTCCCTTTTGCTGGTCATTACTGAGCCTAAACCAAATACTAGCATGGCTTAAGTATGCCAAATGAACCAAAATGACTTAACTAGGTGGGATCAAGCAAGGTTTGAGCTTTATAATTAGCTTTGATGGACAATAAGCTGTTGATTTGCTTAGGTGAGTTAGACTTGCCTTAGATGTTCATGTTATTAAGGATTAAATGGTGCTCAAATGATGAATCATAGATGAACGAACTAGACCATAAGTGTACATCAATTTGAGAATGTGCACGTTAGCTTAGAACTTGACCAAGCTTCACTTTTGAATGAATATTATAGTTAATATGACAAAGTTTGTCACGACCTGGTATCACATTAGGCCCATGATAACTGCCACATAACCAGACTAAGGACATTCACAATATCTTTAATCCAACTATGCAAGGATAACTAAATATCTTTTTTTAAAAAATTGGGCATCACAATGGCTGTATTTTAAAAATCTCAAAACTTGCAAACAATTTCAAACACATTTCTATATTTACAACCAATCATAACTTCATGACTTTAAAGTCCACTCAACGCAATGTCAATAGCACTATCAAAAGATTCATACATAAAGTTATTTATAAAACACAAGGCAATCAAAAGTTATCTTACAAAATCGTAAAACATATCCACATAAACACAGTTCATGAGCCACTAAACAATAAAAGTACAAAATAAGAAACTACCCACGTGTAGTAATACCCCGAAAATGTCAAAAGACCACACGATCCACTCAGAGCTTCAAACTCACTAAATTAACTTGCATGGATAGAAAGCGGAGGAGGGTGAGTATACTAGGTACTCAGTGAGCAGGAAAAACATATAACACAAATAGAATTCAATCATACCAAGACGGTGTAGATAACTTATGAAGGGAATATACATGACATAAAAACACATAGGCCTAGCCTACACCTCATCACATACTGGTTAAGAACCACATAGGCCCAGCCTATTAATCACCCATCCGGTGGATATAGGTTCTAGTTCTAGTATACAAATGCATAAAAATACCAGATGTATAAATCAAATTTCATCAGAAAACAAATATCATAATAAGCCAAAACAATAATCTGTGACACCACTAGTCAGCCAAACTAATGTGCACACCCACCGATTATCGGTGTTGGCTCGACTTTCATCCGTGGTGAGTTCGGACTACAGTCGACAAGAGCGTCATAACCCTAGGCGATGACCTCGTCGGTATCCAGACCCTAGGTATGGAATCACCCATGAGTTCCATAGAAATGTGTTGATACGGTGACTCGACTTTCATGTACCAACGTCAAGGGTATAGGGGTTACTTAATTAGTTGTACCTAGCACACGATTGATCAATCGTTTCCTCACTAATCATAAAAAATCATATACAAAAATTAAATATAAAAATCAAGTAAAACATCATATTTTTATTTATTGGTCCAACTGATAAAATAAAACCGTACTATAACTCTAAGCTAAAAGAGAATAAATACATGCAGAATATATAGCTCAGTTATGCTTATGTAAATTCCAAAACATTTTCATGCAATAAAATTTATCTTTTGTAATCCAAGTGCAAAGTTATTCAAAAATGTATTTTCATAAAATAAAGCATTGTTCTTTGCACTTTAAACTTAGATTTGTTAAAGACAATAACATTTCTCAAAATTTGTAATAAAAATATCAGCTTCAAAAATCATGTTGAAATATTATTTCATACCATAAAAGTTATTTTTTGGACTTCAAATGGATAGTTGTTCAAAACAATGATATTCATTAAATACCTAAACATATTTGCATCCATTTAAAATTCAATTCTACCATACGTTGCCTAGGTTCAAAATTTACATATCAGTCATCACACTTGTCTTATAATGTTATAATCCTATTTGAGAAATACGATTTTCCCAACTCACCTCAAAAGAAGGTATACACTCTCTTAGCTTTAACAATCTTGGGTATGGACTCCTTGATTCACAACTCCCGAGCCTTTATATATAAAAAGGATATACAATGAAATTACTACTTAAACATAAATTTCCTATTTATACACCTTCACATAGGTGTATAAAACACAATATCACTCCCTATAAGCTATAGAATTTGAACATTAAACTTCTCACAGGTTTACTTCCTTAATAGTCACATTCGCTTTTCTTTTGCATTTTTTTAAGGCATTTAATGCCTTTAATGCTCATTTGAATCATCAATTCCAAAAGTTATCCAACAATTCACAAACTTTCACCTAATGGGGATAATTTCAGTTTTGACTTCAAGAACCCTCTCCATGACACATTTGATTAATCTAAACCATGTTTCATGCATATTCAAGCACGGAGAACAACTTATCTTAACACCAAACTCAAAATCATAATGTAGAGAGAGATGAGACAAAATTTACTTATACTTTCCATTACTGATATCTTCAAATCCTTTGAGAATTTCTCAAATCTAATGATAGATTTGAGTTCCTTGACCCCAAATTAGCTTATAACACCTTGGTTTGAGTTAAAAAATCAAAAAGAGGGGTGAAATATGGTTATGGCTGAAACTTCTTCTTTCTCTTCTCTCTTCTCCTTTCTTTTTATAAAAACAAAGTGTTTAAGTCTTAAATGGTGGGGTGCACGGCCATACATAAGAAAAGTCTAGAATTTTGACTCTTCTTTGACCAAAATATGGTGAATTTACCATTTTACCTTTGGGATGTATGAAATTACCATTTTACCCTCCAAACTTTCCTAAATTTGCAATCAAGTCTAAAGTTTAGGAATCTCCAAAATTTTTATTTTTATTTTGGTCTTTGGAATTTTGTAAATAATAACTATTAACTTTATAAAATTATATATTGGTCCTCCAAGAATTGAAAAATTACGTTTAAGTCCTTTGACTTTTAACAATTGCAAGTAAGCCCTTACGTACATCAACTTTTCCAATTAAGCTTTCTAAGTATCCAATACGTCTACAAATCTTGTCTAATCACCTCTAAGGCATTAGAACATATTTAACTTAACCACTCTGGTCATGTCCATCCAATAGACTCGGTTTTATACACTTAGAAGCTTATATGTTGGAAATCTATAAAATTTCGCATACTGAAGAACTCTAAGCTTATGTAGGAGCATATAACATTATTAATCATTACATATATATCCATAGGACTTAAATATATCTTTGAACTCATATACAAACATGTATATATCAATATACAGTAGCCTCTCTAAGTACAGACCAATACAAAAGGGCTCAAAGAGTTCGGTGTTACAAAGTTAGTGGGTTAAAGCAGGAATATAGTGTGCGACATGGAAAAGAACATGGTAAAGTGGAATGGTGTGTCTTTAGCTTCATTTTCACATGTTTATTTTTCTTAGATAGTGGAGATGTAAAATGCCCACTAAAATAGTGCCTAAAGTAATTGGTGATCTCAACCACTAACTAAGTTAGTGATTTAGTGGCCTTATTATCTAATTTCTTGTATTCTTGCCTTACAAATCTCCAAATGTCTATAAATAGCTCGAGTTAAGGCTTCATATAGAAAGAGTTAAAGCTCTATACCTCTTGTAACTATTGCAATAGTTTATAAAGGTTAGTAATTTTTGTTGTAAGATTTCTACACAATTTTCTTCTTAGTGTTGTCCATTTGTGTTGGATAAGTTAATCACATTGGTTTGCTTAAACTATTATAAGAAATATTTTAAACATGAAGGAATCAGAAAGGTTGGGTTGAATTGTTGGAGTTCAACTATTGTACTTAGATTTAGGTGTATTTAGGTGTGAACTTGGAGTTCCTTGTAAAGTTTTTTGTAATAGTTATCATGTGGCAAGTATGTTGATTAATATTCTTACCTTTATCTTATCATAAATAACTAATCATAAATTTGATATCTGGTGGTGTCTATAAGACCATTAAGCCAATAATCAAGTGTGAACCTTAACCTAAGTTTAACGTATCTAATTATTGTTAAGTTCAAGTTTGTATAATAGTTTCCATAGGATAATAATACTATTTTAATAATTAATTGATAATTACTACACACCTATATCCTATTAGACAATACAACATTTTGAAAAAAAACCTTAGTTAACCTCAGTTAACAATATTATTTTAATTTGCTTCTTTTAGGGCTTTAGATTTATAAAATGAAATTTATGATAATGTTGATTTAACAGGAAAAAGATATATGACATACTATATGTTATATCTCTGTTGTATACTTGCGTCTTTTTTATTTCAATCATCATCATCACCCAGTCTGAAGTCTCGCAATGAAACAGGATCTGGGAAAATATGATAGTATGCAGCCTTACCCCTACATAGTAGAGAGGTTGTTTTTGGTAGATCCACATGCAAATGAGACAAGATAAAAATGATGCAAGTTACAGAGGGAAAATGCATAAGTAGCACGATCGGTTATTAAATAGATAAAACTTACACTAAATACATAAATAAGTAAAAATTGGGTATACTTGATGGAGTCCAGATTCACGAGTACCCGATAAGCTGCAAAGGACCAACTCACCTCATTTTTAGTTACTCTAGGAGTCCTTGCTCATATACTCTACAAGTATGCCAATCCTACTGTCCCCATAATCTACGTGCCATGGGACCCATCTCCAGATAACTACTCTACTGTGTTGGCGAACTGCCAAGGTTAATCCCTCACCCTTATCCGCTCACGCCATACTCTTCTACTTTCAACCAGTGCCTCATTTAGATTCAACTCAGACAAATCTTTCTTGATCACTTCCCTCAAAGTCTTGTAAGGCTTCCCTCTTCTCCTCTTGTATTCACTAAGAGTTATCCTCTCAAAACTACGCACCGAGGCATCAGAGGGTCGCCTGTGTACATGTCCGAGCTATCTAAGTCTAGTCTTTCTTGTCAGCCATACTTGCTACTTATAGCCTAGCTCTCACCACACTGTTCCGAACCCTATCTCTCTTGGTAATGTCACACATCCACCAAAGATTTTCATATGTCATGTACTTACAATTTTTTAGGATTACAAAGTCTCAATATGTAAGCTCGAGGTACGCACTTTACGTTAAATCCCTGAGTTAAGTTAGGAGGAATGGTCATTACGTTTTTTTTTTAACAAATAAAGTTGACCTTGATTTTGTGATTTATATGTAAATTCGGGCCCTAAGAATGGAGTGACCAGTTTGACCAGTACTTTACCCCTTACGGGCTGACCCGGTACGAGCAGGGATTAGTTTAAGTATGGATAGCTTCAAGGTGCCGTTCTCATAGTTAGGATCCTCACAGGATACCTTGTAGCTATGGCTGACTAAAAAAAAGCACATATAAGAGTAGAATACACTTAACTTGAATTACTAATCAGAAAATGAAACTCTAATATGAGGCACAATATGAGAGACTAAAAAATTGGTTGATGGAATCCATCATTCATGCTATAAAAGAAACTATCATATTTGACTATCTAAAAACTCTTACAACATGACCTAAAATATATGAGATACCTACAATACCAAAAGCATTGTCGAACTCTAATTTGTTAAGAACAAATAATAAATTTCACATATCAGTAACATCTTCTCTTTAATTATATGAGAGTGCCCAAAGAACTTGATTAGATGGAGTTAGAAAGATACCTTATAAATAAGTTTGCAATCATTAGAGGCAATGCGTATGAAGGCGTGCGATAGAGATTTAAATGGAGAGATGAAATAAAGATAAGACTCAGGCAAATTGTAAGTGATTTAGGGATTGAAAATCAAACAGAGTATGCCCATATCGATGCCCAGCTAGGAATATGAGATTACAGGATGAGATAGATCGGGCTCAATTTTGAAACATTTGAGCTTGGATGAAGCCTAATCGGGCTTGTAGTCTTAGGGGTTGTTTGTTTCTATTTTTTCCTGTTTTTTATTATCGTTTTTGAAAAAAAAACAGGTAAGTAAAACGTATTTGGCTTATTCTGTTGCGATTTTTTATTTTTGAAAATAAAAAAATCAACAGTTTTACAAAAATCAGTAAACGTCGTTTTTCTGAATTTTGATAACATGTTTTCTTCGACAGAAAACTAACATATTCCTGCTTTCTATCGCGAATAATAATAATAATAATAAAAGTACAAAATTTATAATAATAATAATAATAATAATAATAATAATAATAATAATAATAATTAGTTTGGTATAATAAAATTAATAATATTGAAAATATTAAGTAGAAAATTTATAACAATAATTAATAATAATATTAATTTTAACAATAAGTAATAAAAATAAAAATAAAAATTAATAAGAATAAGAATAACTTATTAAAAATTAAAAATTAAAAAAATAATAATAAATTAATAAAAATAAAATTAATAAGAATAAGAATAAGAATAACTTAATAATAATAATAATAATAATAATAATAATAATAATAATAATAACAATGAGTTTAATAATATAATTAAGATAAAAAATTGATAAATTTAATAATAAGTAGAAAATTTATAACAATATTCAATAATAATAAGAATAACAAGATTTTGTTGGGGGAGGGGTATTTCTGGAAGTTGCTTATTTATTTTGTTTCTGTCACAGGGACAAGAAATCTTGTCCTCTGATTTTGGAAGGAACAAAAAAATTATGTTTCTGTGACCTGGAGTCAGAATAAAAATAAGTTGAGTCAGCAACTAAATATTGTGAGGCATATGATTTTTTGGTTTTGTTATCTGTCTCCACCAACGGAGACAGTAACCATACAAAAGGTTGATGCTATTTAATGAAGCAGAGACTTTACCCTTCTTCATTTCTCATCCTCTTGTTTTTAGCACGGATCCTATCTTCTTATAAAATCTAGTCTTCACTTTGTCTTCACATCATTTCATGTTATTTAATGTAGCATTTTATTCAAGACTTTTCTTCATTTCATGTTATTTCACTTTGTCTTCACTAACTGATTTATTGTCTTCGTAATAATTTTAAGTTATAAGAACAGCTTAAAGTATGACTTCAAAGCTTTTTCCACATTAAATGATGTGAAGATTATCAAACTTAAACATTAAATTTGATATATATTAAAAAATAAAAATATGATAATAAAATCAAACATATTTTTGTTTTCAGTTTTTTATTAGAAATCTCAACTAAACAAGTTTTTATTTTCAATTTTTATATTACAAATTTCAACTAAACAAGTTTTTAATTTTTTTAGAAAAAAATAAAAACAAAAAATAAGAAACAAAAATAAAAAATAACAACAGAAAAATAAAAATGAAACTAAACGACCCCTAATTTTAACCAGAGTTACTCAATTTGGCGTGGAAATTTTTAAAAATAATTTTTTTCCTTTTCTCTTTAAAATCATGGAAAGAAAAACTATCATTTCGTTCATCTTGATCATTATGACTAAATTACCCTCTAACACTTTTCAAATATTGAGCTGGTACGGCACCGTTTATCTCCGGAGTTTCATCTTGTTGACATGAGCACATCCATATCCATCTTAAGCTGGTGAGGCCGGTCGGGTGGTTAACGAGAGACATTTATTTTTGAAACCCACTTTGGTTACGGAAGGTACGAGACAGAATCTGTTACAGATAGGATAGAAGAAGCAGCAGCAGCTATGGAGATGGAAGATGATGTGGAAGAGGGCCCACCGCCAGGTTGGCAAGCCATCCCTCCAGCCCCACCTCCTCCAGTTTCACATCTTCCTCCGCCGGCGTCGTCTTCTTCAGGTGAATCGCCGTGCTTTTTATTGACTTACTTTTATACAGCAATTCTTCAGTGCCCTATATTGTACGTCGCAAGGAGCTACTTGGTAGTGCTTTTGTACTCTAGGAGAAAAATCTAAATTTTGTAATTGTTGATGTAGACTATAACCACTTATGTTGACAGTCCGAATTGATATTTGGTACACCTTTTCATGAATAATTATAGTTCTAAGTATGTGTGTTATTATTTTAGACATAATTATATTTTTATCGACACTGAGAACCCCATTGGATTTGAATAATATCATGTATAGAATGACTTAAATAACAAAAGTTCAAGTAGGAGGCAGGAAGACTATAATTTTGTTTATTCTCATTGAGATTGAAGGAACAAATAAAGTGAAAAGAAAAGTCTTTTTCCTCAATACAACTATTACAATCTAGCATGCTTTTGTTTTTCTGAACGTAATTTAAGTAGTTTCATATGTGAAACAGCTTATAATTTTGTGGGTTCTTTTTAGGTGCAGAACAGAGTCAAATGGTATGTGGATCTTGCCGAAAGCTGCTTTCATATCCAAAAGGAGCCAGGCATGTCCAATGTTCTTGTTGTCAGACCAGCAACTATGTGCTTGAAGGTTCTTTTATCTTTCTTTTCTCTTGGTGGGTGTTGGAGTTGGTGTCCTGGTCTCTGGTTTAATAAGTTGAGGGTTGTGTTTTAGCATAAGCTAAAAAGGAGGTTCTTTGGGTTTCTTATTAGCTGCCAGGTTTGTCTTAAAATTGTAATGTCACAGGGATGGATCTTGATTAAGGGATTTTATTAATAATTTATTTAGAGGTATGACTTAGGCACTCTAAATGTAAGGTCCCATTTGGTCTCTGCCCATACTATAAGTAAGATGTGCACTTTGGTCTATAGGGAGGATATCGATGGAGTAGTACAGCAAGGTTGAAGTATTTACTCTATATTGGACATATTCACTTACAAAGGGTGTTATAGCTTGTCTTGTTTGTTGAACTTTCTCCCTTGTATGCTTTTTCACTGGTAGAATACTTCTACGAAATGTTGAAGAGTCATTTTGCCAAGCCTTACGTTCTAAAACATTGACATGATTGCCAAATTAGTGAAATTTAATTCAATCATCACTTGCAGCTCATGAAGTTGGGCAAGTTAACTGTGGTGGTTGTACTGTATTGCTGATGTATCCATATGGAGCTTCATCAGTTCGTTGCTCTTCATGCCATTTTGTGACAGAAATAGGGGTGAGTGAATCTTTCCTCATGTATGCTTTTATTTGTACCCTACGTGTATTTCCATGCACTTTTGCATTTCGGAATTGTTGTGTTTGCCTTAATCATGCCTTTGCAAGTTTAGACACCTGACTTTTAGATCGTGCATTCATAAAGCTACAACTTTGGATTTGTAAATGATGTTAACGTCATTAACAAGAACTAAATAGCATTGAAAGGAAAATGCATTTGTAGAAATTTGTTGAGAGCTTTTATTCTTATATAAACTTATCCAAACAGCTACTCTATTTGGGTATTTAAGCAGAACCTTGAGGCATACTCCATGATTCTTTAAAAGATACATCTAAATCTGTTAAGATTATCTCTTTGATTACATGAAGATTTTCCTGAACTGAATTAGAGCAAACTGCCTTTAACTAAGGAGGTTACAAATATAAAAATTATCCCTAAGAATCTGCTCCTACTTAACAGATGAATCTCGCAAAGACCTGGATTCATTTTGTCTAGCTTTTCCACACTCCCCCTCAAGCTGGGTAATGGATGTCGATCATACCCAGATTGGATTTCTAGTTGTTAAAACTATATCTAAGTAGTACTTTTGTGAATATACTACTGTCTACTGGTTAGTACGAACATAGAAGAGCTTAAGTATGCCTTGCTCGACTTTTTCTTTGAGAAAATGTCGATCGGTCTTGACATTCTTTGTTCTATCATTATAAACTAGATTCCTTGCTATTTCTGTTGGACAACTTAGACAAATTCCGCATAGATAATACAGAATTTCTCCTAACAATCAGAATACCGATTTTACCCTCATGGAACATCTTTTCCCGCACAACCTTAGATGGCCACAAAACCCTTCACTGTTATCCATAGTGATACTTGTAGACTTTCAAGAATATAAAACAATAATTGAAAAAAGATGGTTCATGAATTTTAGTAATGACATACTAGAAGTACTTGAATATTTTTATGTAATGAGAAATGAAAAATGTTGAGAGCATGTTTCAAGATTTTTATAAAATGATCCAATATAGTTTCTGACAGACCCTTAATTGAGAAAGTTTATAAAAGGAAGAAGGGGCACGTGGGGTTGAACGTATATTCTAGAAGACAAAGAAAGACTAGGATTCGAGTAAAATTTTAAACCCGTCTTAATTGTTTTAATAAATGTTTTCCTTCCTCTTGATTATCATATGATCTTACACCTAAAGTGTTTGGGTGTATTGCATTTGTTTATATTCATGAAAATAATAGGGAAAAAACTTGATTTTAAAGCATGAAAATGTTGGTTATCCTTCCACTTAAAAAGGGTACAAGTGTTTTGATTCAAAGTCCAAAAAATTCTTGTCTCCATAGGTGTCCTTACCTCATCTTTAGGGGGAGACATCTAGTGAGGATTCGTTGTTTTTTATATTCATAAGGAAAGTGAGACTATGGTCAACACTAAAAATGAGGTAGATATTTTCTACAATCCTGATTTAAAAACTGATGATGTCTCAATAATGGGAATAAGGATCCATCTTTGATGCCATTTCAATTTCAATATCAAGAAAAGAATAAAATAGGTGCGAGGATAGATTGACATTGTTTTAAAGGGAAAGTTCTTTTGAGGAAATTTCCAGAACGACAGAAGAAGAACAGACAACTTGCAGCATGATCAAGAACCTAACCTGAAGACATCCAAAAATTAGAGACCAACTAGGTGAATCTTAGTTTGTGCCTATAACCAATATCTATTCTAGAGTCAAATAAAACCTTAGATATTTACTCATTACTCTTAGAAAAGGTTCTAGAACTTGTACTAAATATCGTCTATATAACTTCTTATCTTATCAAAGTCTGTCTCCATCATTTCGAGCATTTGCTTCTAAGTTGTCCACTATTTCCGTTCTTAAGAATACACAGGAGGCTATAAATATTCCTGAGTAGAAGGACATGGTCCTGGAAGAGATGGAACTTTGGCGAAAAATAGAACATAGGAGAAAGTTGATCTTCCAAGAGGAAAAACATTGGTTAGATGTAAATAGGTGTTTACTATGAAGTACAATTGTAATGAATCAGTTGAAAGATATAAAGCTCGTTGGTTATCGAGAGGTTTACTCAAATCTATGGCATTGACTTTTTAAAAGCTTTTTAGCCTGTTGCTAAGTTGAATATTGTGAGTGTTGCTTTCTATTGTAGTTAATCTAGATTGGTTTCTACATTGGCTGGATGTCAAAAACTCCTTTTAATTCTAAAGAAAAGGTGTACAGGATTTAGTGAAAGCTCTGGAAAAAGGATAGATAAGCTAAGAAAATCTGTATATAGGCTAAAACAATCACCGAGGGCCTGGTTTGACAAATTCACAAGATCTGTATAATCTTAAGGTTTCTTACAAGAGTAGTCTGGTCATGTTCTATTCATAAAAATTTCTACAGAAGGGAGGATTGCAGTTCTGATTGTGTATATAGACGACATTATCCTCACTGGTGATGATTATGAGGAAATGAAAAATTTGAAACAGAATCTCTCAAACAAGTTTGAAATTAAATACTTCTGATCTCTTCTTAGATATTTTCTCAAGATGGAAATTGCTAGATTTAAGAAGGCACAGTAGTCACCCACTGGGATTATATCTTGTATCTTTTAGAAGAAACTGGGGTGAGTGGATTTAAACCATTAGATACTCTTATGGAATTTATTTTAAAGCTTGGGGAAGTGAAGGAAGGAGTTCTAGGAAAAGGATTATCCTTCAGGAAAAAGTGATCAAAAAAGAGTTGAAGTCTACACTAATGCAAGCTGGGTAGGGTCTATTAGCGACAGAAGGTCTACGTCTAAGTATTGTACATTTTTATAAGGAGATCTAGTAACCTGGAGTAAAAAACAAACTGTGGTGGCCAGGAGTAGTGTGAAGGTAGATTACGGACAATAGCTTAATAAATTTGTGAAATAATCTGACTTGAAAGAGTAATGGAAGAACTTAAGAAACTGGTGGAGGTCCTAATGAAGTTGTTGTGTGATAATAAAGCAACCACCAATATTGTCACTAATCCAGTTCAGCATAATCGGACAAAACATATGGAAATTAACAAGCATTTTATAAAAAGTAAGTTGAAAGTGGACTCGTACCATTTGTATCTACAACACAAGTTGTTGATGTCTTCACTAAAGGTCTATTGAGGCAGAATTTTGAGTTCTTTGTAAGCAAGTTGGACATGATCAATATTTATGCATCAACTTGAGAGGGAGTGTTGAAATTCTAGAGATAATTAGTCGGTTTAAGGTTAGAAATTAGTAGCTGAATTAATTGAATTTTATTATTTAGAGAAATAAATAAATTTTCCTTGATTTAAGGAGATGTTCAGGATCGTACTTTCCTATATTACTTTTCATTGAAAGATCAAGAAAGAATTACTTTTCCATCTGCTTTTCTTCAAGATTTGTAGTCATCAACTAAACATACATGTCTTTGATTTTATCCTGAATTTTGGCAAGATTGAGAAAATTAATTACAATAAACATTGGAAAGGTTCCATGAAATTGCCAGAGGATTCTTGCCAAACATCAATTTTTTGAAGGCAGCAAGCATATGTATATTTGTTTCATTTTCTTGTTAGGCATGTCCGTCTGTTGCTAAATGATTCACTTGCACGAACACAACAGTCTGTTTCTAAATGATGCACTTGCAGGAACACAATAGACGGCCACCTTGGTCTGTAATACAGGGGTACCATTCGCCACCTACCAACCATGTTCGCTGAGTAATCTTCATGGTGTTTTCCTATTTTCAAGAAAGCTTGCGGTGCCATCAAGAAACACATTTACTTTTGCGGACATGCAGATGAATACATGCATGTTAAATATTCATTTCCCTCAAGCTTTGTGATCTTCTGAAAGCAAGGTTATTGCTATTCGTTTCCGGCCGTCTTTCTATCATCTTGATCTTTTCAAGGATTAAAGAATGCAGACGGTGGGTGATAGGTGATAGGATTATGCTTTAATGACTATTTTGCCTTCACTCTTTTTCCTCTAGTTTGTCGGTATCTTAACGTTGGAGACAATAAGCAAAGAGACCCATCAACTGTTGGATTACATAAAAAGCTAAGGAGGCTACCTCACATCAGATGTTGACGTCTCGGTGGAGGAAAGCTAAAGATCTTTTTGTCTTTGTTCTTTAACTTCTCCAGTTGTATGGAATAATATTGTTATGCACAGTTTTTCTTTCTTGACAATAATATTGGTCTCGTTTGCTCATGGTTAAGAATGTATGCTTCTTACCTGCCTTGAGTAATCTTTGATAAGGCAACTTAGTCATGGACATTAATCTTCCATTTCTTCCTGAAATGTGCCGTGTCAAACTGTGGACATGGAATGTATCGTGCATTGTTATTGAAAAAATCATGATGATTTGCATCTGTTTTATATTCAGTTGTTTGTAAAAAAAGATAATAAAAATGTACATTTTTCTTCAATATGTAATATTGTTTTGTTCTTATAAATCATATTTTAATAAGTCATTTTATACATAAAAAATTCATAATAAACAACTAATTTTACTAAATATTTTTAATAAACAGTTAAAGTTATTTTACTGGTTAAATCCGTTAACTATTTGCTAATAGAATTAATTAAGATCTAATACAATTTGTTGATAGTCAAATAAAGCCTTTATTTGAAAATATTTAGAGATGACTTTGAAATCTTCATTTTGTGCGGTTGACAGTCTTATTATGGATCTTTTTTGGTTTCTTGATGGACCTCGCTGTATCTTACGGACAATGTTAAGAATAATGTCCCAAAATTCGAACATGAGATTCGAGTGTCCCATTAATTTAGGCCACGTGATGCTCAAATGGCTTGGTTCCGTAGAAAAATCTCAAAGTCATTCTCGCAAGAGCTTTCAAAACGACCTTAAAAGTAAAAGATGATGTGAAACGCACATTAAATAAAAATCCAGACGTGATAACAATAAGATCTATGCGCACCAATCTGGATTTCAACGGTAGAAATCTGATTGCATACATTTATTACGTACGTGAGATATTTCATAATGAGATAAAAGGATCCGTTCCTTCCACGCACGCCAGGTTTTGCAAGACTGGACGTCGAATCGAAAGTTTTATTGATCATCATTTCGATCGGTTCAACCACTAATCGAATCAGTATGACATTATAATTACGCAATAATTATATTTAATTATATATAATATTAGTAATATTAAAAAATAGAAAAGTATACCAAATAATATAAATAAATATAAATAAAAAATTCATTTGACCGGTTCAAATAATATAAATAAATATAAATAAAAA
>JANZLD010000002.1:47309403-47322354 GCA_026413575.1 Erythroxylum carthagenense
CATTTATCACTGATGCAAAGTCACTATACGTGCAATACAATTATGAATGCACTCACTGCTCAAATTACCGATATGCCCTTCACATCGGTAACGGGATGTTACATTAGTAATCCTTGCAAGGCATTGGAAACTCCAAGATAGTTAGAGACTTTTGTAACTAAGTTAGTTCGATAATTTTTGGTTAGCTTTATAAGCATATCAAACATTGAGCGTCCAATGTATTTTGTATCTTGTGATAAGTCTTTGATATCATGTTGATATGTAATTAAAGCTATGTTTGAACTTCATTTCGATTTAGAAATGAATAGAGAATTGAAGAAGTTTCCAATGTGTATGTGCTTATTTATCTTATAGTTGTACATTTCCTATTTCAAATCTTTCATAGGTGTAGAAATTATGTTTGACTTCAAGAGAAAAATTGGATTAATCTAGGTAGAATTAGACAAAGTTGTCTGCTTGAAAATTGTAGATTATCTTTCTAGCTTTTCAACGCTATATAGTAAGAAATATTTGGATATCAAAGTTAAGAGATATGATCATTAGAAGTTTGTGATGCTGCATAGGGTGGACATCCGGGACGGTTGCATTAATTTGAAAATTTAACCCTTTTAGAGTCAAAATATTCTTTTGGAGTCTTCACGGAAGTTGTAGGTCTAGAAGTCTTCTTCGAAACGGTCTTTAAATGACCTTAATATGATATTTCTAGTAAAAGTTATGCCTTTTTTACCAAGAAAAGTTGGAAGAAGAAAAGCAGGAAGGGAGAAGTCGCGATCGCAACTCTGCAGACGGTCGCACAAGTCATCGCAGCCACGCGCGTGCAGATCGCAATCTTTCCCCAACCCTTAAAACTTGAAAATGTTCCACTCTTTTGACCATAACCTTGTCGGCCGACCTCCAAATGACCTAATTTTTAAACCAATGGATTCCTAACACATTTTTCTCTCTCTCCATAAACATTTATGGTTTTTGTATTGATTTGAAAATGATTGATTGAATCAAAGTAAGGGTATGGGTTAGAAGAGTATGAATTGGATATTTTTACTGAACCTATTTTGGTATTTTGATGATATCTTGATTTGTAGAGTTTCAAATAAGATGATTCTTGTTCCTAAATAAACTAGAGACATAGAACTACAAATCCTTTGAAGAGACTAAATTTTAAACCAGTTTCTAAGACTTTCAATTTCTAGATGGAAGTTGAGTATAGTGTATAGTTTCATTTTGCTAACAGACTGAAAATGTTTGGGGTAAAACTTTCATATTTCTGAACCAAATTGGTTTTGGTATCATTAGAAACTTAAGACAATGGCGAACAAATTTTCTGAGGAAGTCAAATTGAAATTCTGGTTGCAAGTTTCCCTAAATATGTTTTGAAATAGAAAAAATGAGTTTGCTCACGTCTTATGACTCCGAATGTTGGGCTCCAGAAGCGGGGTCCAACACTACCCATCATTATCTCGAACCAATTAGATTGTGAGTAAGAAGAGAACATGGTGGAGACCATTAGGAAGAGGATGAGAGCTATGAGGTGGCAAATTTTTTATATTAGAGGATTAGCCCCAATGTGGTGACGAATAGGATTAACCTAGAAGAAGTATGTAAAATTGTGAGGCAGCGGTAAAGAAGGTTAAATCCAAATATGCAAGAGGTTATGAAGAAGGAGGTAGTGAAGTTGTTGGATGTAGGGATTATTTATCCCATTTTAGATAGTGAGTGGGTGAGTCCAATATAGTATGTGCCTAAGAAGGGAGGCGTGATAGTGATGGAAAATGAAAAAGATGAAAATATTTCTACTAGGACCATCATAGGTTGGAGAATATGTATTGATTACTGGAAGCTTAATTTGGCCACCAAGAAAGATCACTTCCCTTTACCTTTTGTAGATCAAATGATTGAGAGGTTGGCTGACCATGCATTTTACTGTTTTCTTGATGGATACTCAGGGTACAATTTGGTGCTTATATACCCACTAGATCAGGAGAAGACCACTTTCACTTGTCCTTATAAGACTTTTGCTTATCGAAGGATGACTTTTGGTTTATGCAATGCACCTGCCATATTCCAAAGGTGCATAATGGCCATATTCACCGGCATGAATAAAAACTTCATGGAAATATTTATGGATGACTTCTCTATCTTTGGAGATTCTTTTGACCATTGTTTGTTTAATGTAGATAGAGTGCTCTAAAGATGTGAGGAGTCTCATCTAGTCTTGAATTGGGAGAAGTGTCGCTTCATAGTCCAAGAGGGAGTCGTATTGAGCTATAAGATCTCGTTTAAGGGGATTGAAGTGCATCGAGCTAAGACTGAAGTAATTGAAAAGCTACCACCTCCCACTAACATCAAGGGCATCTGAGCCTTCCTTGGTCATATGGGTTCTATAGACAGTTCATCAAGGATTTTTCTCCTATCACTAAACCCTTAACTCATTTATTAGTTAAAGATGTGCCTTTTGTATTTAATGATACTTGTTTGGATGCTTTTAACAGGTTGAAGAAGGCAGTTACATCAGTACCCATTTTGACATCACCGGATTAGTCTCTTCCCTTCGAGATTATGTGTGATGCAAATGACCATGCCATTGGTTGTGTCCTTGGCCAGTGGAAGGAAAAGAGGCTGCACATTATCTACTACGCAAGCAAGACCTTGACGAGAGCACAACTGAATTACACAACTACGAAAAAAGAGTTACTTGCTGTGGCATTTGCATGTGAGAAATTTTGTTCTTATCTGTTAGGCTCACATGTTATTATTTTTACAAATCATGCATCATTGCAATATCTTTTTGCCAAGAAGGATGCTAAGGCTAGGCTTATCTGGTGGGTGCTTCTACTCCAAGAATTTGCCGTTCAGATTAAAGACAAGAAGGGAGTAAAAAATTTTGTAGCGGACCACCTCTCGAGACTTGAAGGAGGGCATCATGAAGAAGAAGAGGAAATCGAGAAGAGCTTTCTGGATGAGGCTTTAGTGATGATAGACAATCCTTTTTGTCCTTGGTTTACAAATATTGTAAATTACCTCTCAGGTGGTATTCTTCCTTCTGATCTCTCTTATCAACAAAAGAAGCAGTTTGTGTTTCAATGTTCTCATTATATTTGGGATTAACCTCTACTGTATAAGATATGTGCTAATAGTGTGATTCGCAGGTGTGTCCCCGAAGATGAGATGCTTGAAATTTTGATGCAATGTCATAGCTCACTTTATGTAGGGCATTATAGAGCTAACAAGATTGCAGCTCGGATCATAGAGTGTGGATTCTATTGGCCAACCTTGTTCAAGGATGCTAGAGATTTTGTGCTGAAGTGTGAAAGGTCTCAAAGAGTGGGCAACATATCAAAGAAGGGTGCGATGCTGCTTTCAAACATCATAGAGGTAGAGATATTCAATGTGTAGGGCTTGGACTTCATGGGACCATTCCCCTCCTCCTTAGGTAACACCTACATATTGGTTGGAGTTAAAAACAGGTGGGTTGAGGCCGTAGCTACTCCAACTAATGACAACAAGGTGGTTCAAAAGTTCATCAAGAAGATCTTTACGAGATTTGGGGAGCCTAAAGTGATTATAAGTGATGGAGGGAGCCATTTTTGCAACAAACCATTTGAAGCTCTTCTAAAGAGATATAATGTTTATCATAGAGTAGCAACTCCTTACCACCCCCAAACCAGTGGCCAAGTGAAGGTGGTGAGAGTTGAAGAAGATTTTGGAGAAAGTAGTGAGCACCTCAAGAAAGGATCGGGCATTGAAACTAGATGACACCTTATGGGCTTACAAGACAGCTTTTAAAACACCAATAGGAATTACTCCATACAGACTTTTGTATGGCAAGGCATGCCATTTACTTTTGGAGTTGGAGCATTGGGCTTATTGGGCCATTAGGAAGTTAAACATGGATTAAAAGCTAGTAGGTGAGAAGAGATTGTTACAACTTGATGAATTGGAAGATTTGAGTTTGATTTTTATGAAAATGCCAAGTTGTACAAGAAAAGGAAAAAGAAATGGCATGATGCTCACATCAAGAAGAAGGAGTTCAAGAGTGGGGACTTGGTACTTTTGCTCAATTCATGACTTCGATTATTTCCTAGAAAGCTCAAGTCAAGATGGAGTGGACCCTTCAAGGTTATTCAAATGTTTCCCCATGGAGCTTTGGAATTGGAAAATGACAAAGGTGAAGCATTCAAGGTCAATGGGCATAGATGCAAGCCATACTATGGAGGGAAATACTCACAAGAAAGGGAAGTCATCTCTTTCCTTTCTTCTACTCCTTCATGAATGCATGGAGAATGGTCGAGCTAATGACTTTAACTTAGCATGTTTACCTTTCTTTTGTTTGTCTTTGTTTACTTATTTGTTTGATTTGTTTGGTTTTGATTATGTTTGGTTTGAATTTTGTTTGAGTTTTAACTTGATTTCTTTTTAAATTTCTTGTTGGTTAGTTGATTTTGATGTGTTGGTAAGTTGATTGAATGTTAGGAATGCATGCTAAGATTAGAAGAAGGCTAAGAAGTTAGAAAAGTTAGATAATCCACAATCGTGGGAATTAGGTTATTTCCCACGAACGTGGGAAGGCTCTTCAGAAACTTTCTGGAGCCTTAACCTATGATCATGGGAATAGGCATATTTCCTACGAGCATGGGAAGGTTTTCCAGAAATCTTCTGAAGCCCTAACCCACGATCGTGGAAATCACAAGGATTTCCACCATCGTGGGATCCATCGACAGAAGATTTTAGAAACTCTCTTTTCTTTCTTGTTTCTTCACTTTCTCACACTCTCTCTCTCTATAGCCGACTCTCACTAATCCTAGCTTCTAAAATCTTTCATCTTTCTCCCAAACCTTGGTATTTTTTCCATTTTTCCCATCATTAATCACTTATTTTACACATTTCACATTAGCCATTCAAGAATATAAGGATTTGGTGAGTTTTTTCTTTCTCTCTCTAAAACGTGCTCGCCTTTTTTTGCATATTTTTTTCATATTTTTCTTCTTTAATGGCTCCAAAGAAGCTTTTCACCTGGAAACCAATCAACCAATTGCGGCTTCAAGTCTCCGGAGAAGGTAAAACCGATATGGTAGCCAATTTTCGTGCCCTATTCCTAGTTTTTTCGAAAGAAGAAGGTATACGGTTTCGAGATTTTAAAGATAGAGAATTATTGCCTCCTAGATACTTTGATTTTGAATTGTTAGAAACTCTAGGTTTGAGGCGTAACATTGAACAATTAGCTGCGAATATTAGTTAGGGTCGTCTAATTCGTTGTGATGTACTAATATACCCAAAAATGATAGTAGAAATTTTCACCACTATGCGCTATAATCCTAAAATCGACACATTCTAGTTTAGAATAAGTGGTCATGCGTATAAGCTTGATTATACTATCATTCGTGCGCTTTTTGACTTGTCTAATATGAAAGTTTTAGATGACCATGATGAATTTTTTGTGGATGATTATTGGAAAAGCCTTACGGGTGAAAACTCTTTTATTTCTAGGAATGCACCTAACATTTTAATTCGAAGCACTGAGCACTTACTACTTCACAAATTTATGTGCTTAATTGTTTTTAATAAAACTGAAAGTAATAAATGTTTGGCTAAAGAACTTTTCTTTCTTTGGTGCATGGATTGCAAAGTTAAAGTAAATACCTCATATTGCATTTTTAGGTCTATTGTGAGTTGCATTAATAAGACAAGCTCATATTTTGGTATGGCATACATTGTTACTGCTTTGGCTTTGTTTTACAATCTTGATGTGGATAGTGTGCGCACTGCTAACCCTGATGTGTTTGATGTATTGTATTTAAGACGCTCTGAAATTTTGGAGCTCTATTCTATAGTGCTCTGAAATCCTTAAACACGTATTGCTATTAAGAACAGGAAGGGTAAGAACACAGCCATGTCTCAACTATCTACCTCTTAGGCACTCCCGGAGCCCCAAGAAGAAGCAATCGAATAGGAAACAATAGTAGTAGTAGATGTTGATAGCTTTCAGCAAGTTCTTAACTAAATGGTCACAAACATCAACAAATAATGCTACAAAACAATAAGCTTGGCAATCAAATGCGACAAGTACACAAGGAGCAACGGTACATCAAGAAGAAATTCCTTAAGTTCATCCAGGTGAAGAACATTGAAGTCCCCTCTCCTACACGCTCACCATTGCAATCTCTATAAGTCTTCTTACCCTTCACTTTTTATATTGTTTTATTTACTTTGTTACGTGTGTTACTTATTTGCTTGATTGCTGTTAAGTTTGATGTTATGATTTCCTTTTATGGTTGCCTTGTCACATTGAGGACAATGTGTTGTCTAAGTGTGGGGAGGTGACATTTGCTTTGTCAATTGCATTGTTCTAGTTTGTTTTATTTACTGTTTGCATTTTGTTAATTAGGATGCATGTTTTAGGCATATTTGGTTGTTGTTTTGTGTTAAGCAATGAAACCACACTTGAATCATTTTGATATGTTTTGAAATGAGATTTTGTCATGCTAGTTAGAATAAGATTAAATGCGTGCTTGAACTCGGATTAGACTACTTGAGTAGAGAGTGAATCGCGTCGAGTGATAAAAAGTAGTTGGTTGCATAAGCTTACTCAAAATTTGACACTTGAGCAATGAGGTAGTGGAGAGAAACATAATGAACTTTCATTTGAGCCAATGTGAGGATTGAACCTATATGACTCCATCTATAGTCATTTTATTTCTTTGATTGTGTGATGCTTCCTTAGGTTACTACCTTCAGAACTTACTTTGAATCGGTTTGAGTGTACTAGATGCATGCTTAATGGAGCTGATTAAGGCCCTTTTTGTGATAACCCTTGGCTTAAATGACATGCCTTTTTATTATCCCTTGCTACGCCTGTTGAGCCTTAACCATTTTATTTCTTGAAAATACCCCATATTTTAAAACCTGAAACCCCATTAGCCTACCCATTCACAAGCTTATTAGAGTATTAAGTGATGCATTAATTTGGGATTTTTGCTACAATTTTTTTCCGAGATGAGTTAATTGATACTTCTACCCTTGGATCACATTGTATTTAGTTGCTATTTTGTTTATTTTTCTTCAATTAGTGTTAAAAAATAAAAGAAAAGAGAAAAAGAAAAGAAAAGAAAAAGGAAGAACGTTTTGGTAGCATCAATAAGTGCAGAGTAGTAGTTTATTTTCATTTGTATCTTAGAAATATGTTTTGTTATCCTTTTGTTCACTTATTACTTTATGAATGCTTGTGTTAAAGCCTTTAACCTTTTTTACCAACATTACAACCTGAAACAAGTCCCTTTGATCTATTTTTGCATGTAATCATTGTAGAGGAGAATTGGTGTATTAGCAAGCCTATGGAAGTGTAGTTTCCTATAGGGAGCTTAAGCAAAACACTAACCATCAAATACTTAGGAGAAATGAGTGAAATTGGAAGGAAGATTCATTATGCATTTATACATATCTTTGAGTGATGGTGTCATAAATTGAGTTTGCTTATGTACACTAATGAAAAGTAGTCATGATATGTGTAATAGCTTGACATTTGAGTTGGCCAAACTTTGAAGGATTGCATGCTTTGATCTTTGTGAAAATGAAGTGATAGAATCTATTAGTTGTGTTTGATTTTGCTTGAGGACAAGCAAAGATTTAAGTGTGGGGAAGTTGATAATTGTGCATTAGTGTGTGTTTTTCTAAGTATTTGGCATGCGTTTCTTGCGTAATAGGTTAGCATTATAGTGTTTTAGGACTTGTTTTATGTGTTTTTGTTTAGTTTGATCTTCATGGTTGTTCTTTTGTGTTTTATGTTGGTTTAGGATAAGAATTGATCATTTTGGTGTAGGAATAGAGGGTGGACACCTTTGTGATTGAGTTAGGGACCAAGAGAATAGAAGAGAAGCAGAGTTGTTGAAGAACAAGAACCATTGACCATGGGAAAGGGCATGTTTCCCACGATTATAGGAAATCTATGGAGAAAGTTTCTGTCACATTAACCCACGATCGTGGGAATCACAAGGATAATTCCCACGTTTGTAGGATGCTTAACCCGAGGAGTTACGCGGGTTTCACTTATTTTTTTAGGATTTTATGATATATATAATGTCACAAATCCCTAAGGCTGAATGGTGTCGTGGATGCTAGCCTCCGGGAGCTAAAAGACATATTGAGAGCCTAGATATAGGTAGAGAATCAAGGTTTTCACTCCTAATTGAGCAAAGAGCATTCTGTCATCTAGATTTTCCAAATTTGGGCGAAGAAGAGGAGGAGCTCACCTCGTCTAGTTCTTATTTCGATTTTTTTCTCTTCTAGCATGTTTATCATGGATTGTTTGGTTGTTGGAGATGTTAATGACATTATGATTGGCTAAAATAATTTTCTAAGGTTTGTTGTTTGAACTATTTGTGAACCTTCAGTTGTTGATTCAATAATACAATTGTTTGTGTTATTTATTGAGCTCAAACCTTGCAACAAATCAAGAGAGTGAGCTTGGTGATCTGTGTTAAATGTAAAACAAGAGTTGACATTTAATAGACCTATAAATAACAAGTTATCGATTTATTAGGAAGAGATTTCAATAGATTACTGCCTATAGAATAGTTCATATCTAGTTGAATGTTTATGAAAAGCTTTGCATATCGAGAGATCCCAAAGTCAATCTTAATTTATTTAACTAATAACATTTAGTTACATCTTAAGAGAGGGTAGCTAAAATTTTAGAAAATATTGGGCCAAGCATAAATTGAATCAATTAACCATAAGGGCATAAATAGAAATAATGACAAGTCATAATTCTTAATCTTGATTTTCTCCAAGTTTAAGTTTACGATTTTGGTTTAGGTTGCGTTGTTTCCTTTTATCTTTAGTTTGTCATTATTTTACTTATCTTTTTAAATTTGATTGAATCGGTTTTTTAAACAAAAAAACCTGAATTAAATAGTGCCTAAGTACAATCCTTGTGGGATCGATATCTGCTTTTTACAAGTTACCACTCATATACTTGCAGTTTTGAGCGTAAAACTAGTAGTTTGATTTACATTCAACAAGTTTTGGTGCCATTAACATTATGCATGCGGAGGATGGCAAGTGCATTGCTTGCACCTGCCACAAAGCATCTCCAGTTTGGTATGGTGCATGAGATGCACCCGCCTCACTTACACAAACGCACGCCCAACCTTCATGGTGCATGTGATGCACATGTCATAAGCATAGATGGGCCTACTGATGCTAGCGTATATGCCACATGTGCCAAACGATTTTCTCTCACTTCACTGAAAAATGGAAATTCCTAGTGAGTTTTGGGTGCGATTTTCACACTTCGAAGCTTGTTTTAACTCGTTTTTCAATGCTATGCTCAATTCACCTCAATTCAAGCATGAATGCGCAATTAAAAACACAAAAATGGGTTGATTTCTCCGATATCCTTACGGAGAAAATTAGAAAATTTTGCATTTATGTTCAGTCAATCATGTAACTACTCTGATACCAAGTGTACATGAGCATTAGTTACACACATAGGATCGAACAGGAAAGAGAAGAAACAAAAACAACAAGAAAAATACTAATTTTACTTTCATAACTTCAATCGAGCTTTTCAAACCCAAAACGATCCCTTTTTCTCGACAATCATTACAAAAGTTGATCACCAAGATGTCATTAACATCTTTCTACAACTTTCTTAATAAGTGAACCTCTTGACAAGTCAGAGAATTTGAATGTTCATAATTTGAATGTTCATATAGCTTCTATATTAAGCTTCTCCATTACAAGTCCAATATAGGTCTTTGTTACACTGATTAAGGTTCATTTTCTTCGTCGAACTTCAACCCATTAACCCAAATCTTTTATTGAATTACATTATTATCTTTAATCGGATCAAATTTGATTCCCTTAGTCGTGAATTTATTAAAACCGTGAAAATTTAATTAATTACTGTCCAATATTCAGAAAATTTCTAACATTAAACTGAACATTCTATTTTGATGATCGTTGTGGATGAGAAATAAGTTAGTTTGCACAAGTAGCCATCGGTATTTAGAATGACAACTCTTCCTTGTGTCGACTATTAGAGAATTACTCTGTGAGAGAAGCCTAACACTCCCACCTTTGCACACTCTTGGTCAGCTGTTAAACCGTGGCCCCGTAGATATATGGCTTCAGAAAATAATAAATGTTAAGTAACACCCAATGAACAAGATAGGTTCATCAGCCCAAAAAGATCATGAATTTCTTCCACTAGTAAGAGTCACATGCAAACCATGAAGCAAGATAACAACAGTTATTGAGAAAGAGATGCAAAAGAGACAAGATGCAGAAGGAAATGTATACAGGTTTCTTTTCATGTAGAGAAACGGTGGTATAGGGATTTTACATGACTGTAAGCACGCAGCATATTTCTGTTGATGCAATCTTCAATCATCTGGAGGGAAGCCCTCATCCGAGGCATTTTCAAGAAAGCAACCAACCGTTTTCCTCAAAATGCTAAATGTTTTATCATCCTATGTTTTAATAACACAAGTAAATAAAAATATGATTTCGAACCTGGGATCAGTTTAATAATTAAGTTTACCTGCTTTCTCTTGCTCAATGACTCCTTCAAATTAGCAATTCTATCAGCGTATGCTTTCTCATGCTCAGATATTATGCTTTTCTCTTTTTTCCCTGTCCCGAAAAGATTAACGCAATTATTTTCACCACAGTAAAATAAGGGTCTAGTTGTACAGCACTCACTTAATTGTTCATAACGCATCAACATTCTTTCCTTGTCTTCCTCGAATTTGCCAGCAATATCTGTTGATGGATGTACAATTAAGATTATAATCATCAAACAGCACTCACATCAAATGGAGTAGAAGTTGGCATCAATCTAAAAGGGCAATGTATGAATAATGCCATAGTTCCCATTCTTGAGTATTTCTAGTAAAAAGAGTTTTTTTTTTTTTTAATGAACCTCTAAGAATACAGATTCCACGCTTGAAATGGTTAAATGGGCGTCAACATAACTACTGACAGCCGTAGCCAGTGAATTTCTACAGGTGCTCCAATAGGCAGATGAGACTCGACAGCTAACCACTCCAAAAGTATGATAAAAGAGTAAATGACCAGATTTATTGAAGACCACTTCAATGATCCTAGTTGAGCATTAACAGTAAAAGTTGTAAATCATAGGACATGGAGCTGGGCAAAAGCACCTTTTAGGCCCACCAGATGAGCTTCTTTGTCCTCGCAAAACTTCTCATATTTCTCTTTAAGCTTAGCGGTCTCGTTCTTTAAACAATTTTCACACTGAACTAACAAAAAGGGTTCACCAATTCGTTGTTAAAAATTGAAATAAATATTTAATCCATTAAGCACCCGATCATGTTCGACTTTCACATGCTTCTCTACAAACCTCCTTTGAGCTCTTTAAAAGCGCCTTGGCAAAACTTTGCCTGGCAATTAAAAGTAACAGAAACGTAATGACCAGATAATATGGGAAAAACTACGCAAGAACATCTGTCTAGTTACTAGTTTACCTTTCCTTCTCTATTTTTGACTTCAAATCAGCAATCATTAACTTTATCTCAGAGGCTACGCTGCCACCAAATTGCAATTTCTTGCCATAAGATAATAATGCATATTTATATACAAATTTGAATTTCCTGTGGAACCTTAACAAAATCATTTCAGATCGCATCAATATATGCACTCAAGAGTTTACACACCCATCGGAAAAAAAATCAAAGCCTTGAGAAACGCAGTCTTTGAAAATCCATCTAGTCTCGCAAAATGACACTAAATCAACTGAGAACCGAATCACAGCAGTCAGATCTGATCAGAACCGAGTCAGCTCACCTAAAAATCGTTTCCTCGTTCTTCTTTTGACCGTTCTTCTGCGCTCTCTCTCTGATCTGGTGCAGCGCCGACATTATCCCCTTTATGTCACTGCAATATCATCTCGCTGTTCACTTAACGTATGGGAAAAGATGAGAAATGTCACTATGATCAGAAGAAGAACCTGGAGAGATCGACATCGATATCTGCACCGTCTTGGATACAGAGTTTGGATTCCGCATTTCCGATCACCAACTCGGCGATCCGTTTCTTGGAGCTTCTTCTGGGCGGGGACATTGAAGGTCAAGTGTTTTTGGCGCGCTTTTTCAACTACTAACGTTCCTGATATTCAAATTTTTGGTTGAGCTATTTTAATATGATGGTAATGATCTTGTGCAGCGTATAATAGATGGTTGATACTAATTCTTCCAGTTCAGCAAATAGTGGATTGCCACGCGGCAACATGATCATTTAACTTCACTAGCTGCAAGGAGAGCCGAAATCACATGTAGTGTAGTTTATGCAAGCTTAATCATAAGTCAGGACATACAAAAGTCTAGTCAAAATTGTAAGCTGTAAATAATGTCATTGCTTTCTCCACCACCCCACCAACTCTCTTTCTCTTTCGGTCTCTCAGTTCAGTTCTATATTTTGCAGACGCAACACACGATTTCCACGCTCTCACGTATTCCTTATGGCTCATTTTCCCTTTTACCCTCTCACCTTTTCACTTTCGGTTAACGGATAGTGCATTTTTTTCAACTCTAGAATTTCTTCCTTTTCAATAAGATTATGAATGCCATTTCATATTTGTCGATATCTTTCCATACATACCGTATCATACTAAAATTAGTATAAAATAAAGAGTCAATCGTGTCAAATTTTAATACTAGTTAGTATCAACCGATATTCAAAATATCAACTAAATATTAGCCGGGAACAAAAATTTTAAAAAATAAGATAACTTTTTTGTAAAATTTTCAAAAAATTTTAAAATCTCCCTCTTTCAGTCTTTCTTTTTTTTTTCAAAGTTTTTTAATTAATTATTCTATCTATTTCAACTTTTATAATTGTTGTGGATTTTTAATTTTTGTTTTTAAAATAATAATAAATATTTTTTACTAATAATAATTATAAATTAAATAAAACTTACAAATAAATTATTTTTAT
>JANZLD010000002.1:47322519-47335927 GCA_026413575.1 Erythroxylum carthagenense
TATATTTATTAATAATTATTAAATTAATTTTATAAATTAAATTAAAATTGTAATTATTATTTATTATTATGATTTTTAGAAACAGGGTTAAAAATATACAATACAACTGTACAATATGACAATGGACTATTTTGTAATTTTAAAAAAAATCAGGGGCTATTTCATAAATAAAAAAAATTACTCGAAATAGTACTCAGTATTAACCGGTACCGGTACAGTATCGTATTAGAACTCAATCTGATACCAAATCCGGTATGTCATTTCTAACATTGCTTTTCAAACCTACATAGTAATAAACATCATAATAATTATCTTTCGATTATTTAACCTCACAAAATGCATGATTGACTTAAAAAGAACTAGTTAAAATCTAAATAACAAACAAAAGTAAACAAAAATATGAAACAATCAAATGATAATTAAGATATATATATAAACTCTTTAGAATTTTTCTATGTTTAAAGTTATCTTAATTCAATTATTAATCATAGTTTTTGGACCAGTAGAAATTTTAAAATTATAGCTATATTCTTTTTCAAGAAATATAGCTCCTATCTTTAAGTTGATTTATTAAAATATTTTTCTCTTTAGAATGCATTAACTTATTCTACAAAACTTCTTGTTAGATTTAAGTCTAACCTAAAAAATTCATGTGACCAAATCTTTAGAACACAATGCAACTCTTATTATTCATACAAAGATCTATTCATACATATGAATTTATCAGTTCCTATATATGATATATGAAAACAACAACACAGTAAAAAATTAGCTGAAAATGCAAGGTTTGAGGAGATCCAATAATATGCAGTCTTACTCCTAACGAGACATCTTTTATTAATATCCTAGTACATTAAAGTTTTCTATTACGGGTCAATATCCTCAGTAAGTTTCAACAATATTATATCATTCATGATCACCTAATCTCAATTCTTCATAGGCATTCCTTTTTTATTATTATTACAGTCTCTAAGTATAAATTTCTCACATCTTCTCATTAGACCATTTGAGCACCTCCTCTTAGCATGTCCAAACAACCTAAGTCTTGTCTTTCTTAATTTTTCAATAATATTAGTCACCTTTAATTTATCCTTTACCATTATATTCCTGAACTTATCCCTTCTAATATGGTTACACATCTAACAAAGCACTCTTATTTTCGTCACCATTAGCTTATGACTATACACGTATTTGATAACCAACACTTCGCCCCATAGAGTATGGCAAACCTAATCTCTAAACAATATAATTTACCATTAGTTTGAGTGGTATCTTCTTGTCACATAAAACTCATGATGCACTTTTCTATTTAACTCACCCTGAAATGATCCAATCAACTATATCTTTATCAATCTCTCCATTGTTCTGGATGATCAATCCTAGATACTTAAAAACACTCATTTTTTAGTATAACTTTGAACCAATCTTCACTCCACATCAACAACCACCTTATACACTAAAAAGTTAAACTCAACATACTCAATCTTAGTCTTACTTAATGTAAAGCCCTTCAACTCTAATGTATACCTTCAAAGTTCATGTTTCACATTGATACTCTCTTTTGTCTCATCCGCTAAAACAATGTCATCAACAAACAACATACACCTATATATGATATATGAATTGAATTAAAATAATAGCAACTTTCAATTCAAAAAAAAATCATGAATAGTTCACAAGAAAAATTGGATCTTTCATTAAATCAAAGGATCAATTCAAAAGTGTTCATCTCATCTAGATCTATCCTAATTTAGTTCATATTAAGATAAACAAAACTAGTAAAATCAAGAAAGAATGCAAAACAAGATAATTCATTCTCATAGATCTTGAAATCTTGAAGTTCTTTAATTGAATCGTGATATAAATCATCTTTTTTCTATCCAAAATTGCTTATTTCTATCTCAAGATACTTTAATTGGTCTCTAATAATATACTTACATTTTTATATGGTCATATTGGTTTTGCTTTCTTTTATTCTATAAAAACCTTAGAAATTGGCGATATTAAATTCAATATAGACCCACTTTGTAAAATCACTACCAACGCAGATTCTTCTTGGATATATGTTATTTAATTACTTGATGATCAAACCCTACCTAATGATAAGTGTAAATTATACTATGTTTTGATAGATGTTTAAGTGTACTTTTGAGTATCTCTTAGATGATTATCATGTATGATTATCATGTATGTAGGCTTAGAATTATGTTATTATTAGTGTTTGTTTATATTCTAAGTGTTTATATGGTTTTGAGCATGATTTTGATCTTAATTTTATGTTTCAAGAGATGTTTGATGTGTTTTTGAGTGTATGGAAATAGAAAATTGAATAAAATAGAGGAATTAGAAGTATGGAAATAGGCCATGATCGTGTTTTTTCTTGCCACGATCGTGATAGAGAGCGCAAACAGCTATTCCATCGAATTTCAGCTTTTCCACCATGCAATTATTTTTGTAATTTTGATATTTTTGGGTTTTTTTGGAACCAAATTAAGTGGATAAATCCTAAAAAGAACCCTAGAAGGCTCAAGATCTATTTAAAAACATAAAACACTAAAAAAAGAGGAGCCACCATCTTCCAAAGTGAGAGAGCAAGGAGGAGCAAGAAAAGCAATCCAGAAATTCCGGATTGAGTTCAAATCAAGTTCTTTCTTTCTTTCCTTTGTTTATTTTATTAAATATGATGTGTAACTTGGATTTGAATATTTTATTCATATTTAGGATGCTCTAATTATTATATTTGGATTTGTTCTTGAGTTCTTTTGTGACTTGATTGTTGTTGATTTCAATTCAATTTTCTGGTGTTGTGATATTTGGGTATGCTAATACTTTGATAATAAATCGAGATAGTGAGTCAAAAGTAATCCGATTAGGTTGGGTAACGAGAGTTAGTGACCTAATAAATCTCCCAAATATCATATTGGTAATCATATGAAGAGAGATCTTGTGTGAAAACTTGATTATCCGATAGATCACTTAAGAACTATTTGAAAACGTTAGGTAGATTTTGTGAATCGAGAGGTTGCAAAATATAGAATTTTGTAATCAATTAGGGTTAATTGATTAGGTCTTGAGAAATAGTAATCAATCCCTTATAAGATCTAGAATCAACATATAATTGAATCAATAACGGTTAGGGAGCAAAATAACGATAGAATGAATCCTAAGCTTCATCCTTGATGTTCCTCAAATATTTGTGGTAGCTCATTTGTTATTTGATCATTCGCTTAGTTTTATTTAATTGCTTTAAAATTTTGATATTTTATTTTCATTCAATTCATATCTCGATACCTCAGACAAAGTTAGGTTCACTTAGTTCTAACTATTTTCTCGTGGAATCAACACTTTTAATACAACAAGTTTACGATACGTATACTTGTAGATATTAGGGGTTTTATTAGAAACAAAACTTGCTCATCAATTAATCCTTTAAGTGCACAAGTTTATCTTGAATACAAAAAGATAAAACCAATGTCAATTAGACACAGTTTCTTGTCTTAAATCATATTCTAAATCTTTCCTATAATGCCAAAATTGCTCTAACTTGACTTAACTTTATGTAAATTCATTCCTTCTTCATTGGAGAACTAAACCAAGGCTTGAAGATAAAGTATAAGCTAACTAAGTACCAAAACCTATAAAAAAACTATCAAAATACATACAAAACACTCTCAAAATCATATTAAGAACATATTTTAATTAATAAATATAAAATTTCTTCACAACTAAGCAGTTATTCATCTTTAAGCAAATCAAATTCATTACTTTTAACTTAAATAAGGGGCAACTCCAAGAAAGAATTTAATAATTCAATCGAAACAATCAAGACTCTCAATTATTTATTTAATTGCAAAGTTTGTTAATTTGTCAGGCATATTAACTACTTACATCAAGTCATAAATCAATTCAATTTAAGTCCAAAATCCTTCAAAAGTTAACTCATTCCATAAATTTTAACTTAATGCTTAAATGAACATATATAAGAAAGATGCTTCAAGTTTCCATAACCCTTATTGATAGAAAAGTACAATACTGACTTTAATTCAACACCAAAGCATAGAGGCTTGTTTAAAAAGTTACCTAACCTTTTGACATGAAAATTAAACACCTTGTCATACTTACTCATAGTTACTTAATTACGTCACCGTTCAAATGAATACTAAATCATTTTTTAGCTTTAAACTTTTTACTTGGTTTGAAGCCAGCAAAGTGAACTTATTTTACGCTCACTTAGTCATACATTTTTCTCTTTTTTTTCATAAGCAAAAATTGATGCGATACTAAAAATGGTTTAATTATGTTAATCTCTTTTGAAAGTTGTTTAATTAGGTTTACATAAAACCTAATTAATCTTAGGAAGAATTATAATAAAATACGAAACTCTAAATTTTAAGAATACTTTTAAAAGAAATAGGAAATTGTAATTTATCTTAGGAAGACTTCTAAAAAAATTGAAAACTCTAATTTATCTTAGGAAGAATTCTAGATAAAATAAGGAGTCAAAGACACTGGGTAAAATTTATAATAAAAAATAAATTAAAATAGGAAAATATTCAAAATTCATATAGAGAAGGATGTTAAATAAGGGGTGATTACGTACTAGACAATATTCTATTATGCCCAATCGTAAAGAAATTCAAAGAAGAATGCTTGATTAGGCATGGTCACAAGCTAGTCATTATACTAGCCTGCCTATTTATAAAGAAATGAAGAAAGGGATGTTGGATAAAATGAGATAATGTGCTAGGGAATATCCTATTTTGTCTAAGAATTCAAATGCCTCATCACTTACAAACTAAAACAAAGTCGTTTTAAATAGTTAAAACCAAAATGACAATGTTTTGGAAGAGGGATTTGAGCTATTGTGATAAGAGGCTTAAGTGGTTCGAACATGTTAAGACAACTTTGGTTTACTATAGTCATCAACATCTTGGCATGGGCAATTTTTTACTAAATTGATAGTTTTTCTAATTAATTATCCTCCATTTATCGTTTAGTTTTTTGCAATTTTTTCCATTAAGAAAATAAGAATTTTTTTAGGCTCTTATACTTATTATGCCTAGGATTAAATAGAGGGGAGCTTTATTGAGACTAACTAGTAAAAGTTGTTTTCTTTCGCTCATATAACTAAGAAGCGTTAATCAAACCCATGTTTGAAGGGAAATTAAGATATGTCAAATATCTATGAAATAGATTCTGGCGGTGGTTGATAGAGTAATCATTGATTATTAAAAAAGAAAGAGCTAAGAAGAACTAGGGACAGGTGATAAAAATGATATAACTCTATTGGAACTTATCGAAGGCTTGACCCTCAACAAGAAATTTTGACGAAATAGGATATAAGTAAAAGATTTTTCATAAAAAGGTCATTCTCTTTCTTATAGGTCTTTTGAATATATTTTTTTAAATTGAAGGAATTTTCATTAGCTATAGTGAAAACATTTACAACATTACTACAATGGGGTTTCCCATATGAAATTCCAAAAAGAATTTCTGTAATGGTAAAGCCGTAAAAGCTAGTTGCTATGAACCCAAACAACTAAATTATAGAAACCACCTTGCTTTCATACGATCGGATAGCTTGTGAGTGACATCTTTGGCTATCACAAGGCCACAAATCTCATTAATGATCTCTCCAGCTAGTTGGTAAAGGCTAGTTTGCTCCTGTCTGTAAATCTTACTATTCCTCTCCCTTTATATATTATAAATTATAAGCATAAATGCTGCTTTGAAAAGCAAATTGTTAGTCCTCTAAGAGTTAGGCATGTTGACGATCCATTGGAGTGTATTAGTCCAGTCGTATGCATTGCTATACTCTGCAAGCTTATGAAAAAGTTGACTCCATATAGTAGTGGAGTAGATACAACTAAAAAATAAATGGTTCCTGTCTTCTACTAGTGTCTTGCATAATTCACTTATGGGATTGAAAGTCCTGTGCCATATATCTTTGATGCTTAGTTTGTTCTTGATTGCTAACCACATAAACATGGAAGTTTTGGGGTTGATGCATTGCTGCCGGAGAAGAGAGTATCAAGGAACAATTGAGTAACTAGTTTCGAGGATGTTATAGCATGACTTGTTTGTAAAAGAGTCGTTGGAGTGGAGTTTCCACACAATTTTATCCTCGTTGCTTCTATTTTGGAGATAAGGGAAAAACTGACATAGTGTATGAAATCCTTTGAATTGTCCAAACCATTGGCCTTCAAAGATGAGTGATGCAACTTTTGCATTGTGAGGGATGTGTCGTCTAAACTGCATCAGATCATTTCTTCATATTAGTGGACTGAAGTTAGTCCAATTATCATACCAAACTCATATGAAATGATCATCGCCCAGTCGATAATGTATATACAAATAAATAATATCTCTCATTTTCAGTTTGTGATGAAAGATCCAAGAACCACTCTTGATGATAGGTAATTGCCAAAAACTTTGAGAAAGGATATATGTTTTATGAATCCAATTAATCTAGATTGAGCTTTTATCCGTTAGTAACCTCCATACTTTTTTTTGCAAAGAAGAAACTTTTGCATAGTAGTTATAGAGAGTACGCCTAGGCCTTCTTATTGCTTGGTAGCTGTCACCTCTCCCCACTTCACTTTTGCTTTCTTGGCATTATTTGTAGAACCAAATCAGAGGAAAGCTTTAATAGTTTTGTCTAGCTCTTTGATCACTTTCTTAGGCAAAATTAAGTTATTTATCCAACGAATGTGTAAGCTCATGAGAATTGAGATAATAAGCGTGACCCTTGCAGTCATAGAAAGAAAATGATTCTGCCAAGTGAAAATTTTAATTATATGGATCCAAAAGTGGAAGACAATCATAATAGGTGAGTTTAGCATGAGATATGGGGAACTCCCAGGTATTTAAAAAATGGTGTGCTCAGCTTCATTCCTAAGAAACTAGCAAGCTTGAGAGCATTTTGCACGTCCGAGGAGCAATAAAAACTGCATTTATGGATATTTATTCTCAGCCTAGACCAGCTTGAGAATCGTGCAAGGATGTCTTTAAGAATATTTATGAAAAACCTATCTGCTCCAAACAATAGGGTTAGATTGTGTACAAGCATTATATTTGTGAGTTTAAGAGCACAACATTTATGATGGTAATAGAAGTAACCGTTGTGTGAAGTCAGCTTCCAAATAATTCGTGACAACCCCTCCATAAGCAGAACAAAAAGATAAGGTGAGATGGGATTACCTTGCCTAATCCCACTCTCACATTTCAATGGTTTAGCAGGGCTTCCATTGACAATGATGCTTGCTGATGAGGTTTGAAGATATAAAATATTCCATTTCGTAAATTGGATTAGGAATTGTTAATCATCAAGGTATGCTTTTATAAATGTCTAGCTAATTGTGTCGAATGCCTTATAAAAATCTATTTTCTAGATGTAGCTCTTTAGTTTTTTCCCAGATTGATACTCCTTAAGTAGTTTTTGCATGAGCATTATATTGTCTCTAATAGAACGACCCTCTATGAAAGCTCCTTCAGTCTGAACGACAATGTCCTTTAAGACTTTTTTCAATCTTCTAGCTAAAAGGTTGGCAATGACCTTGGAAATGGTATTGCAATTTGAAATAGGTCTATAATACGATAGGGAGCTAGGAATTAACTTCTTTGGTACTAGGCATATGAAAGTGTGATTGATTTCTGGCAACATCTTACCTAAACAAAATGTTTCCAGTATAGCTTGTGTGAATATTGTCCAGTGATGGTTGAAGTCTGTTGAAAGAAATAAGCCTTAACAGCATCAAGGCCAGGAGATTTCAATGGATTCATTGAGAAAAGAACTTCTCTAATCCTTGCCTCTAAGAAAGGGGCTATAAGGAAGTCTTTTGTGTGTTGAATAATAGGGTCCACAAAATAACAACTCAAATATGATATATGATTGGTCTGGTGTGGACTTCCCAGAAATTGAATAAAGTACTCACATGTTTGATAGTCATAAGGGATTGTTGATCATAGTATTGGATGCCATGCTCATCAGTAAGCTACACAATTCGATTGCTATTTCTTCTTGCAAGTAAGGAAGTATGGAAATATTTTGTGTTTTGGTCCCCTTCCTTTAACCAAGTCATCCTTGCCTTTTGTTGAAGTATGGATTGATTGAAAGAGAGAGTTAGCTGATACTCTTTAAGTTACAAATTTTCTATGGTCCAGAGTTGAGAATCGCGAGGAAATAGATAACATTCTTCTTGAACTAACCAGAACCTTGTTTTGCACTCTTGGATCTATTGAAAAAATTTAGAAGAAAAGCTTTTTAGTGATGTTTTTACCCTTCATAATTTATGCATAAGTTGAAAGGACTTGTATCCTTCATCATTGATTTGCCAACAGTTCATGACTAGGTCCATAAAACCTTCTTGCTTTTTGAGGCCATTAAAAAATTTGAATAGTGTTCCTCTGAATACATTTTGGGACATATTGTGAATCATGATACTTGAACGATTAGATGTGCACAAGATTCAGGAAAAGTAGATAACCAGCTTGGATTAACCATGACCCTGTCTAGCTTCCTACGAATTAAATAAGAGCATTGCTGGTTATTAGTCCAGGTAAGAAGTCTACTGTTACAACATACGTCTGTCAAGTAGACTCTTTGGAGAAAAGATTCCAACTCTTTACCTGTGATTGATTGTAAGCCTTGCCCTCCTTTAGTTCTGTAGTGGAATTGATGTAGTTGAAATCACCAGCCACTAGCTAAGGGTCTGTGATATTTGTTTTCAGTTGTTGAATAGAGTTCCATAACAAGTCTCTTTAAAATTGACTAGACAGGAAAATGTTTCATGTTGTAGTAGCACAGAATTCTGCCATTATAGTGGGAAGATAAGTTGATAATGATAGACCAGTTAGTTCCAAAACTCCTAGAGATCTGAGAAACTCTTGAAGCTCTAATTTTCGTTTATAATAAACCTACTATATAAGGCTATTTAAGCATAACTATATCTTTGACCATAGCCTATTTATAAGGGTCATTAAGCCCTCGTACATTCCAGATAAGCATCGTCATGCAAGAGTATCCCCTCTGGGAGTAGTGTTATTCTTCTTACGAGCTGATTTCCTTTTGGAACTATTAGTAGGTTGCGAAGTATGGAGAGTGACGTTACTCTAATTAACTTTGCTAACAGTCTGATCATTCAGCTTAAAAGAATCTTCCTTAACAGGCTTAACAGGAGATGTCGCATTTTCATTCTCACTATACTCAGAATTCTCCAGTAAAGAGGAAGAGTGGTTTAGTCTTTCTGAAATGTTATCATGATCTGGAGGGAGTGACTCTTTAGCGTCTGAATAACTATCAGACTGATATGGAGTAATTAGTGCATCAATGTCAATCTCCAGTGTACCAGAAGGTTGAGATTGGATGTGGTCATCCTGTTTATGTGAGATTTACATAATTAAGTTGTTTTTCCTTTGATTCTTTTGTCTTATATTTATCCTAAACTATTCTATCATAAGAACCTACCCCTTAGTCATTTTAATTAGTTAAATATTTTTTTCCTCTCTTACAATTACTTGTTTTATTTATTTTCTTTCTTGTCTATTTATTATTTACTTATTTATCTTTTATTTATTATTTTATTGTATTATCTTTATTTGTATGTTATTTATTATTCTTATTTTATTTATGTATCTTTTTAACCTAATTTTTGAATTTTTATTCTTATTCATATTTTATTGTTATTTTTATATAGTTATTTCTTTTTTTTTTTGCTTTTGTTTCTTCAAATAGTTACCAAATTTTCTTTTTCTCTTTTCTTATTTTTTCTTGTTGGTTTATTGGAAACAACTTCTCTACTAATTAGAAATAATATTACATACTTTTGAACCTTCCTAAACTCTGTGTCTCAGCGGGACTTTTTACAAAGAAGTTATTATTGTTGTTATTGTTATATTGATCTTCTGGATTGAATTTGACCCAAAATTTTATCAATTCATACTTACCACATTGATTTTGGACTGGGTGTCATTCTTAACTTGTGCATGAGACAAAATGCCCAATAAAAGAAGCTAGATGGTGATCAAGATCTCATTGAAGACCTTGTACCTTGTCAACACTTTCTTTGTAAAAATTGATACTTCTAGTTTAATCATAGAGAAAACAATTAAGTTTTATAGAACAATTAGTTTTGAGTGAAAATTAAGGTTACTCTATTAAGTTTCTAATTTTATTTCAAATACATTTGTTGATTTATAATATTGGTTGTCATGTAAATGCTTACGTATTTAAAGATCATGCTTATGTAACTGGTTGTCTCAGCATTGTTAATTAACAGACTAACTGCATGCTAGTTTCATAATAAATTAAAATTTTAATCATTTTGAAGACTCATTACATGCTAAATTTATAATAAATTAAAAACTATCTCTACTTATATTAATTTTTTTAAACATTATAAAAAAGGTAAATTTTTAAATATAATTTACTCTAATTTATATAATGAACTTACAAATTTTAAGTAATCTTTGAGTATGTAAAAGGCATATAGCTGTTGTTGGAAGACTAACGAGGGGCAATTACAATTAAATAAAAGAAACAAATGACAGGTATCTTTATATAACGCTTGCAACTTTGGGCATACTTTTGTTTCCTAAGCTCTCTTTCGCACGTTCTTAATGTTTTGTTTCCAAATTTTGACCGAGTTAAATTTTCCTACCTTTGTCCATCTTAGTTTTGGAATTAAGGAAAGAACAATTGAAGATAATAATTTAAATGGTCAAACGCGCCTTAGTCAACTGGTATTTATCACCTTTTCTAATCTAAATAATAATATTAATAATCGAATAATCAGGAACTTCAGCCTCTAAATAAATAGTAAACATAACAATAGTCTTATCAAATTACTGGAAAATTCAATAATTTCCATTAGCTTTTGTATATTAAAAGAGACAAGTTTGGCATGTGCGACAACTGATAAACTTTTTGGATATCTTGCTTCACTTTGAAGAATCACGTTATCCACATTACTTTTCCCCCCGTTCAATGTACCATCTTCCTTCCAGAAGAACGACATACTGCATAGAGTGTAAGGGACTAAGGGTTGTTAGCGACAACGAAGGAATAAGGCATGGGCAACAACACAAGACGTACGTACCATCGTGTGGTTTCAGCATAATTTATTAATTCATTCTGTCGATTGCATCGACCGGCCCTTTTAACTAATTGCATTTTGTTACCTTCATGTACTTGGCGAGATTCCCTTATACTTATTGCTCTTGATGATTTTATCTGCACAATTTTCACCGATTCGTTATTTTGGCCAACGCATAACATGTTTCACATATGATAATGATATGATCAATTTATAGATTGTACCCATTAAATTTAAGTTGTAAATCTCTTCATAGTATGAGAAGTATGGTATAGAATACTCTAAACGTTTATCATACGCCTGGTTAGTTGAAGGTTATATCAACCATTTCTCAAATACTAATCGTTGGTTGAATTGATCCAGAATTTTACTTAATATCTAAATAAATTCATAAACCTGAAGTATTTTTTTTTATTGCTCACGAGGTGTCTTAGGAGGGTTTTAATTATAGGAAGACATCTTTAAGCCATCCACTCTTAGACTAATCCCCGCTTGAATCGGGTAGGTCCTTTGCAGGAGGCAAAGTTCTAGCCTCAAGTTTTAAACGGCTACATACATGAAGACGGTTTAAACCTGTGACCTTACTTAAATTATAAGAGCCCCTTATCAACTTACCGGCGTCCTGGGATGGGATTGACCTAAAGTGTCTTTAACAATGAGAATCTTTATTATTAGAAGGTAATCGGGTTAAATTCAAACCAAAGTATGGAAACAAGAATAAAGTAGGAAATGAGAAGGATGGCGGCAGCAGCCAGGTAAGTGAAAGTGACAGGCGTGGGACCCCCATATGTGTATCTCCTCAGTTCTCACGCCACTTCTTAAAAATAAAAATGCTGATTATTTAAAAGCCTCCCCACTATCCGATCCGACCCTATATTACTGCAATGTGCGTTACGCCTGTACCTTGGTAATTAGTCTCCTTACTTTTCTCTCTGCAAAAACGCCTCCATTGGAGGAGCATCATTCAGGCTCTTGTTTTCAAAACTAAGGCCATCTACCACGTGCTGGGTTACCGTTTTCAGTGCGGAGTATGTTTAACTGACGCTTCCTGCTGTTTATTTCTGTCTTTTGATTCCTAATTATTCCATCTTTTGTGTTTACTTAATTGCTTGGTCTGTTGTGTTTTGTTGTTTATGTTTGTTCCGTTTTGGTTTCTGAAAAAAGGATGGGGGAACGGTTGGGAATTTATGATAGAGAAAACGGATCAAAGCATGGGTGCTGAGCTCTGGAGGGTTGTTTAAATGGCTTTGTTGTTAGGATTAAAAATCAAATGAGAAGCGTTTTGGGTTTTGGGGTTATTAGTTTATGGTTTTTGAGCATCTTGTTGAGACCTTTTGATATTCCTGAGGATTTAGCATTGTATATGCAGTCAGTGGTAGAAGTGCTCTTTTATCCTTAAGCACGAGTGATTCAGAAAAACCTACTATGTTGTGTGACAGAGGGTGGGCTCGCAGGCATTGGCCATATTTTGAGTCTCATGCCGACTGAATTAAGAAATGGTGTGTGTCTATATCGGCCATGGAACAGATCCTCTGCTTTAGATAAACGTTTCAAACGTATTTATCACTTTGTCAAAGCAAAAAATTTTTATGATTATCTTTTCTCATCTGTTACTATACCAGGAAATATTTACATTCTGAGAAAAAGTAACGAGTTCTTGAGTTCCACTGATCTTGTTCATTATCAATTTGATTGCTTTTCATACTTTCATCGGCACAAGTGTGTGAATTGAATTGCAAAAATCTGATTTGATACCATTCTAGTATTAATAATTGCGGAGTGCAAATTATTTTTTTGTATATTTTATGATTTTATGTACTATATGATGCTATGTAGTAGTTCTCTTTATGCACGTATCAGAATGCTTTCAGATTTCATAATTCTTCAGCCCGTTAATGCTTGTATGTTGGAAAAGTAGACTGTTCTTCCTCAGTTTAATAAGATGTTACTGTATTAGTTCTATATATGTATTTATCAGAATGTTTTCTGATGTCATAGTTCTTCATCCACTTATGTTTGTATGTTAGAAAACTAGCCAATTCTATCTAAATTTAATTAGACAAAAGCTCTTGAATGCTTCATATTCATTGTCAATTTATGGATATATAAATTTAATCTTTAAACAGTTAAAGTTAGACCAGAAGTTAATTATTGCCCTTGAATTATTTAGTTAGTTATCTAGACATATTTGACTTAAGAGCCAAATGTTCTAAGGTGACCTGTGTTTTTCATTCTAGTAGGTACTTCAAATAATATAATCAGCAAAAATAATCACTGCTTCCAGGCCTCACATTTTCTTTAATGAGTTGACTATT
>JANZLD010000002.1:47369939-47392289 GCA_026413575.1 Erythroxylum carthagenense
TGCACTCTCCAACTTTTAACTTCCAATATTTCACGTATAACTCATCTTGTATCTAAACCATCTTTTCTATTCCTTTTCAATTTCAAGGATTCTCCTTTGTTTTACACATAACTAATTGCCAATAATTTCTCATTTAATAGTCCTAGCTTACAGAAAGTTTCAGGGTCCAACAGGAACCCTAGCATAATCTAGTTTGAAACCCTAGTATAACATTATACCATTTCATACAAAAAACAAATCGGAGTGGAAAGAACAATAAAGAGATAGAGGATCAATCATACCCTAGTCAGCGCCACAGGAAGTCCGACGACTAAATGTTCAATTTTTACCTGCCGACGAAATCACTCTCTTATGAAGCACCCACATATGAAATAATAGAAAACACTTGCTAGTTTGATGGAGCAAATAACTTTGGGATAAGAGAAGCACAAATGTACGAATTCACTCTCTTATGAATGTTGGGGGATTTGGGAGATTTTAGTTTACAGATTAGGAATTTCAGAGTAAGAGTTTTAAGTGTTGATCGACAGAGAAGAGATGGAGAAGATAGGGAGAAGGGAGGAACATCTAATTTTAGTTGAAACGACGTCGTTTTACTATCAAAGCCAAACGACGTCATTTTGCTAATTAGACAATCTTCTCCTAAACTAGCTGAGGTGTCTGATTAGTGAGAAGCATCAACATGTTGCTTTGCCATGTCAGCACAAATAACAGTGAGACTAACGTTGGGATATAATTAAAATAAAATAAAAATTTAGACATTTTATTACTACTTTTTAAAGTTCAAGTTATAATTGAAGAAAGTTTGGCCTTTTTTTTTAGTAATTAACCTTTGATTATTGTATGCTATTAGTTTTATTGTTTATATTCTTATATGCTTTAGTCTAACGGTATCTAAATTAGACTTATTTTTACTCATCTTAATTATGGGATTTATACTTAATCTAAATCATATAAAAAGAAAAATATCTTAAATGATTTCAAACCCATAAAATAAACTTGTTTTGTTAAATTATTAAATATTGAACAGATATTTTATGTAGATATAGGCTTACTAGTAGGAGAGTTGGAAATTTCAAGTGATTTTCAACGTTAGAGGATAAAACCAAATTTAACAAACGTTATATTTTAATATTTAAAAAATTAATCAGAATTTTATCATTATTTTAATACTATTTTACACTTTAACATTATAAAATTGTCCTTATTACACTTTAAATTAGAATATAAAAGTGGTAAATAAATTAATGGTACTAGCTTATTTAAAAAAATTTAAATATTAAATTGCAAAATATATATTAATTAATATCTAAATAAATTATTTTTAATATCACGTTAGTAAATACTAAGTCTAAATTATTTAATTGCAATCTTATATAAATCAAATTGATAATTAGTACAATGAAAATTGACTAAAACTTAATTAATAAAATATAATTAATATTATTTTAAAAACTTAGTTTATCATTATAAAAAACGTTAGTGTGTAAATCTGAAAAATAGACATGAGATAGTGTGCAAGTCGGTAAGAAATAGGGGCATGGCATCATGGCATGGCAGACACTAGACCTTTCTAAAGGAAGTAAGTCAGAAATATCGGCCCCTCTTTACTTGTGCCGTATTTCTTTTGTGCTTTTCGTCACACGTCACAAGAACTAATCCGGTCGGCGGAATGTACTAAGTCTAAAGGATGAAACCAAAAACATGATTAGCATTGATTTAATCTTATTTAGGCATGTAATTTGAAGACATTGCTAGCGATTTTGATATTTTTGTGATTGAATTTAGTTTTTATTTCTCCAATTGATTTTAGTTTAAAAGGTTATGTCCTTGATTACATTTTTTCCTTAATAAAATGGTGTTCTTGTAAGTTTGTGTACATATCAATTGACTTGTAGATATTATTTGTGTTAAAATTCAAATTGGCGGAAGAAAGTTCATTCCTACATGTGGGCATTATTTGGTATGGAAGTTCTTTAGTTGTAGTTCAGCTGGTGGGGTAGAGAGGTGTAAAATTAAAAAATTTTGTTTTCGATTCTCTTTATTTATGCTCTTATGATCGAGTTTATCGTATGAGATTTGCTTAATACAAAGTATCTTATTGGTATGATTTACAGATAATTTTACAGATAATTGTGTTAATTCAAAGATTTATTTAGTATGTATCTAAAAGATGAGTTCGGGTCTTCTATTTAATTTTATGGTATTTTATTTTATATCATAAATCTCAGTCATTTATTTATGTAGGTCTTACGTAAGTCTCGCATAAATAAACACAAAATTTATATAAGTAAATGACTAAAATTTATAGAACAAAATAAAACACAATAAAATTTGAGAGAAGATTTTATCCCCCAAAAGAAAGCATACACAGAAAGTTAATTGCGCTGACGTATTACGTAATATATAAATTGGAAGTCTAAAATATCCTCTCGTTGGGGCACATCAAAAGAGAAAATCTTACGATTCCTTTTTGCCAAAGGAGACTTTCGACTTCTGGTAGAGGATTGGGGAGGAATAACTTGTTTTTGCACTGCCTTTGAGCTCTTTAAGAAACGCGATGATGGAGGTGGAGGATGAGATCGGCACAGGAAGCTACAAGTTATCTCCAAGAACCAAAACGCAAACACCTGCTCCGTTTTTGTCCAAGACGTATGATCTTTTGGAAGAAGGCGATGGTGAAGGTGAAGGAAAGAGAGTTGCTTCGTGGAATGCGGAGGGAAATGGAATTGTGATATGGTCACCCCCCGGGTTCGCGGACCACATTCTGCCTCGATACTTCAAGCACAACAACTTCTCTAGCTTCATTCGCCAACTTAACACCTATGTGAGTACTCTAGAAACTATAGGCTTTCATGATGTTAACTGAAACTTGAGTATTTATATTTGTTGATGTTTTGGCAAATCTATACTTATCAATTCAAAATAGGGATTCAAGAAAACATCCTCCAAGAGATGGGAATTCAAGCATGAGAAGTTTCAAAAGGGCAAGAGGCACATGTTAGTAGACATCACCAGAAAGAAATGTGGCCCAAGTGTATTCCCTGCATACCTCAAGCCTTCTAGTTACCGAGAGAGTGCAAGTTCTGCTGTTGAAGAAAACATCCTTTCACCACTCATGGAAGAGAACAAAAGTCTTAGAAGAGAGAAACTGGAATTAGAAATGCAAATAGCCCATTTCAAAACAATAGAAAATAGGCTGTTGGATTTTCTTGCTCAGACGAGATTAAAAGACCGTGTCAAGGAGCAGGAAATTAGTATTACCAAAAGAAATTTCACAGTTTGGTAACTGGGAATAAAATTTTAAATCAATTGTATTTGTTTCAGAAATTTAAGGTATAAACGTCTGATAATGTTAACAGAAACCATTTTCTGTAATAAATTTTTAACTTTTGTTTACCCTGTTGGTTCACATCTAACCCTGATAAATCCCAATTGCCTGGCTTGTCTTAAGCTTGGATTTGGATTTGTCAATCTTTTTAACAATCTTAGAAGTTATTTTGGTTAAATGAGTTGCTATGATCTACATCTCAGCGGGACTTTGAGTGAGTATCGTTGCTATTGTTTAAGTTATTATGAACTTGACAACATAGAGAAGATAGTAGGCACAGAGAATCCGTCTTTACCACAGATTTGTCGGCAGGATTAGAGCATGAATTGTTAAAGAAATTAAGGGGATCTGGGGTTAGGGATTCAGTGATAGAACGGAGGTTTTGCAAGGCAATTTTGGTAAGTATCACAATCAACAAGTTTAGAAAGGGAAGGGAAAGAAGCTTGTCACCGCTATAGTTGGGATTTTGTAATTCTTAGTTGTTGGATTTATAAAGACAAAAAATCCTTCAGAATATCAAACGGTTGCACTTTCGAAAAAATTAGTCGCCATATTCTCATGGGTCCACACCTGTTTGTCTATACTTTCCAAAGTAAGGCTGGACGTTCGTGCATTGAATCAATGCAGTTCTACTTATCAAAGGCTGACAATAGTGCATTTTGTGCGCGTAATTGAACAATTATAACAAGACTAGTATTTAATGGTACGTAATAAGTTAGTTCCATTGTTATACCCTCTTCTTGTACGCGGCTCGTTCAAACATATTAGAAGAATTAGCTTCCACTCGTGTGAAATGCGGGCAAATTTTTACCAATAATAATAAATTCACTTTTAGCACTGGTGTTTAGGTGAATAGAATGTGAACGATTGTACTGAAAATTATATTAGGTAAATTTTTAGAAAAATTAGAGGAATCACAAATTGTCTCACTTAAAATCTAATCTCCTAGACAGAATTTTCCTAGACATGTAATTTAATAGTTAAATAATTTACTACAACCATACCCAACAATAACTATTAAATAGACAAATAAAAAACACTACAATTTAACAAGGTTCAATCAATTATGCTTACTTCCTCAAACATTACTAAATTAATATTTCACTATTTTCAAAAAATAATACAAGTACAATATTGCAAAAAGAGAGAGAATTTTTGCCTTAAGGAAAGATAGACAATTTTGATATGTATCTAAGGAGGGAAGACTCCTTTTATAACTTTAGGAACCTCCACTATTCTCACAAATTTTTAACATGGGATTAATTGTGGGATGAGCCACAGTTGTTAACAACTCAACAAATATCCACCTTAGCAAATTCCACTTTTTCAAATCTTTCACAAAACTTATCTTTAATAATATTTTCAAATGCACTTCAAAGCGCCCATCTTCAATTTTAAGCAATATTGATCAAGTCCAAAGAATGTTAGAACTTGATTGTAGTCACAACCTTTGTCAACATATCAACAGAATTCTTAATGGTATTAATATTTTGGATTACTAATCAACCTTCTTCCAAAACCTCTCGTTCAAAGTGATAATGAACATTAATGTGCTTCGTCCTTGCATGGTAAACTTGGATCTTTGCTAAAAGGATAATACTCTGACTATCACAATGCACTTTGATGTGCTTTTGTCGAACCCTAAATCACCAAGCAATTCTTGAAGTCAAATTGCCTCCTTCATAACCTTTGTAGCTACCATATACTTTGCCTCTATAGTCGACAAAACAATAGTTAACTGTAAGGTAGACCTCCAACTGACTGGAACGCAAGAGGAAACACAAATCCAATAGTTTATCGATGCGAGTCTAAATCACTAGCATAGTCAGAATCACAATATCCAACTACAAATTGATCGTTTTGCTTATCTCGGTGAAATACCAAACCAACATCTATAGTGTTCAGAATGTACTGTAGAATCCATTTTATAACTTGCCAATGCTCCTTCCTAAGATCATGAATATACCTACTCACAACTCCAACTGCATGTGAAATGTCAGGCCTTGTACATACCATAGTATACATTAAGCTACCAACAATATTTGCATAAGGTACTTTTGACATGTGCTTCTGTTCTGCATCGTTCTTTGGGGATAAAGATGCATTGAGCTTGAAATAAGGAGCAAGCGGAGTACTGACAAACTTTGACTTTTTATTTAAGTCAAAACGTTTAGGTACCTTTCTCAGATACTGTTTTTGAGCCAAACAAAGTCTACTTAATTCGTTATCTTTGCTTATCTCCATGCCAAGAATCTTCTTAGCTTCACTTAGATCCTTCATTTCAAATACTCAATTTAACTTAATCTTCAATCTCTTAATTTCTCTTAGTTTATTTCAAACTATCAGCATATCGTCAACATACAGGAGAAGATAGATGTAGGATCCATCTTGTAGTTTATGAAAATACACACAGTGATTGTATTTGCTTCTTGTGTACTTTTGTCCTATCATAAACTTATCAAATGAGTGGTACTATTACTTTGGAGATTGCTTCAATTCGTACAACGATTTTTCAAGTTTGCATACCATATTCTCTTTTCTAGCAACTTTAAAACCTTCGGGGCAAGTAATATAGATTTTCTCCTCTAAATCACCCCATTAAAACACAGTTTTTACATCCAATTGAACTAGTTCTATATCAAACTGTGCTACCAAAGCCAACAAATTTTGAATGGATGAATGTTTTACAATTAGACAAAAAATTTCATTATAATCAATTTCCTCCATCTGAGCATAGTCTTTGGCCACTAGCCTTGCTTTGTAGTGAACATTATTCTTGTCAGGAAATCCATCTTTCTTTACATATACCTATTTGCATCCAATTGTCTTCTTTCCTTTTAGAAGACAAGATAGCTTCCACATCTGATTCTTATGAAGGGAATGTATTTCTTCATTTATCACTATCCTCCATTATCTTCTTTTGAATTTCAAACCGCTTCCTTATAAGTGGTAGGAATGTCATCAATTTCAATTAGAGATACGTAAGCCACCATATTAACATAACAAGTAGGTACTTGAATGTTCCTTTTTGGCTTTCTCAATGCAATCTGTAATTGTTGCTGTGGAGGTTCTTGGGTTGGAATCTCTTCTTCATCTAGCTTCTTTTTTACCATGGGAGTTTTTGCATTTACATCATCATTTTCTAGGATAACAATTCTTCCCTCAAACTCCACCTATTTTACAGTACCATTTGTCTGTTCAATAATTTCAATTATTACCTTTCTTAACATGGTAGATTCATCAAAGGTAACATCCCTGTTGAAAATTATTTTCTTTGATTTTGGGCACCTAAGATGATATACTTCCACATCAGAGGTGATCTCCATGAAAATTACTTTCTTTGTTGGTGGATCCAACTTTGAATCCTTAACATGATAGTATATAGTGGAACCAAACGCATGTAAGGAATCATAATCTGTAGCAGGTTTTCTAAACCATTTTTTCAAAGGTGTTTTACCACTAATAGTAGTTGATGGAAAGAGATTGATGACATGACATGTATATGTAATAGTCTCAGCCTAAAATTCTCTACCCAACCCAGCATTGGACAACATACACCAACTTTCTCTAGTAATGTACAGTTCATACGTTTTGTCACCCCATTTTGTTGTGGTGTATCCCTGATTGTGAAGAGACTAACAATAACTTCATCTTTACAAACTATTAAAAATGGATCACTTTTGTATTCCACACCATTATCTATATGGAGACGTTTGATCCTTCTACCTGTTTAAGTTTCCACCATCTTCTTCCATTTGAGAAAAAATCTCAATACTTCATCCTTAGTCTTCATAATATACACCTATATTTTCCAGGAAAAATCATCAACAAATGTCACATAATAGTATTTTCCTCACAAAGAAGCTATTTTGGAAGGTCCCCACACATCAGAGTGATCATAATCCAAAATACCCATCGTATGATGGATTACATTGTTGAATTTCATTGTTGTCTACTTCCCTTTGACATAATGCTTACAGAAGTCTAATTTGTAGGCCCGAACTCCTTTCAACAATCCTTGATTTACTAATATCTTTAAGGATTTTTTTGCCTACTGTCCCAATCGCATATTCCACAATCTCGTTGCTTCTAATATCTTTAGAAGCTACTATTGTTGTTCTAATAACTACATTGCCTTGGTAATAATACAAGTTATTTTTTCTTTGAATTCCTCTCATTACCATAAGTGCACCAAATATGACTTTCATTACTCCATTTGTTACATTTACAGTGTAGTCCTTTGATTCTAGGACTCTCATATAAATTAGATTTTTAATCAAACTTGGCACGTATCTGACATCTACCAGAGTCCTGATTGTTCCATTGTGATTCCTTAAGAAAATTGAACCAATGCTATTTGTGGTACAGGAATTATCATTTGTTGTGTAAACAACTATATCTTCTATCTCTTTAAAATCAAAGAACCAATCTCGATCAGGACACATATGATGGCTACAACTTAAATCTAGTATCCATGGACTAAAAGGGCTTATTGAGGATGTAATAACCAATGAATGATCTGAGTTTGCATCTTCACACTCAGCAAACATTTGAATTTGCAACGACCTTTCCTTTATCAGGTTTGTTTTTATTCTTCAGCTTCGGAAAATCCTTTTTCTAGTGCCGTTTTTCTTAACAAAGGGTACATTCATCTTTGCTCAATTTGGGCCTCGACTTTAATCTCCCTTTCTTTCCTTTAGTATGGCTCTGCAAATGGTCTCTGACCACCAAAGCTTCTGCTGCTCCACTTGTACGTTTTTCCTTTGTCTTCATTCTCAATTGATGATTGTACAAAGCAGTTGTAACTTCACTAAAAGACACAACAACCTTCCCATAAAGTAGAGTAGTTTTAAGAAACCCAAACTCCTCAGGAAGGGAGCCTAACAACATCAAAGCTAGATTTTCATCTTCACATGTCACATCCAAATTTATTAAATTAGTAACTACCTGATGAAAACCGGTGATGTGATCATTAATAGTGGTACCCAGAACATAAGAGAAACAAAACAGTCTTTTCTTCATATGGAGCTTATTCTGACTGCTTTTCTTTAAAAAAAATTCCTCCAGTGTTCCATAATTTAGACGTAGAAGTTTCTTTCGAGAAATCATACTTTTGCTCTCTAGAAAGATATGATCGAATTGTACCATATGCCAAACGATTTATAATTTTCCAATTTTTCTCCCAAACATCATCTAGTTTCTTTTCTTCAATAACAATGTCAAGCCTTTGCTAAAAAAGGGCATTTTGAACCTCACTTCGCCATATGCCAAAATGACCCATGCCATCAAAAATCTTTATTGCAAATCTTGCATTTGTCATAACAGTCCTTGCTAGAATAGACGAGTTAGAAGCTGTTGGTCCGGTCGTATCTGTAATTGCTACCATCTCTGTTACAATTTTTATTCAATAGCTGTTAATGCAACATGTCAATAGCCCAAAGAAAAATATTTTCTAATGTGGAAGATCAGACTATGTTGCAACCACAGAGCATACTAAGAAAAAAAACATTGGCTTTGATACCAATTGTTGCAAAATGTAGGTTAATTACTACCAATTATGACAAATTTACCTTTAGCACTATTACTTATGTGAATAGAGTGTGGACGATTGTATTGAAAAATCACACCAAATAAATTCTCAAGAAAGACTGGAGGGGTCACAAATGGTCCCACTTAAGGTCCAACCTCCTAGATAGAACTTTCCTAAACATGTAATTTAATAGCATAATAATTCACTACAACTATACCCAATAATAACTGTTAAATAGACAAATAAAAAATACTAGAATTTAATGAGGTTTAGCCAATTATGCCCACTTCCTCAAACACTAATAAATTTATATTTCACTATTTTCAAAAAATAGTACAACTGAAATATTACAAAAGGAAAGAGGGAATTTTTGCCTTAAGGAAAGATAGACAATTTTGGGATGTATCTAACTAAGGAGGGGAGGCTCCTTTTATAGCTGTAGGAACCTTCACCATTCCCACAAATTTTTGATTTGGGATTAATTATGGGATGAGCCATAATTGTTGACAACTCAACATCTACGATCTCACTGTTTTAACAAAAACATAGAACTCTATGTAGCTTTCAAGTTTTAATGTCGAAGATCAAACTATATACATAGTAGTGTAGACTTCCAACTTTTCCTATTAAAATTAACTGCAACACCTACATCTAATTACAATTACAAGTTGAATCTTTAATATTTCAAATTGTTCAAATTTAAGTTAGATCATTTTAAAAGTGTTCAAGTTGAACCTTATATAAAAATATAATGGACACCTAATTTCATTAGTTTTTTTATCATGTTGTCAATAATAAAGTAAAAATATATTATATTTTAATATTAATTTGGGCCTAAAATATCACATATGCACCATTTAATTTTTTGAGACTCAATTATATTTTTTAAAATATTAAAAATTAAATAAATAATTAAAATATTTTATTATTTTTAATTCATCATAAACAAAATTAATTAAACTAATAAAATAATTTAATTAAATATTAACTAAACATCTAATTAATAAACACCCTAATTTTACCTATCCTTAACTTTAAATTTCTCAATTTCCTTAACAAAACCTTTAATATTATCTCTTTGGTTTCATTCGAATCTTCCTAAATCTATTCTTGCTTCTTTTATCATATATTTGGTTTCAAGGTCTCTTTACTAGTTAGAAGTAAGGCTGCATACTTTTGGACTTTCTTAGACCCCCACATCTCAACAGAATTTATATTATAATGTTGTTATTGTTGTAGGTTCCAAGTCTAGTGTTCTTTTAGAAATTATATATTCAACACTCTAAACCACTTTTCTAATTTGCTGTAAGTAAGACAATTAAGTAAAAATCAATATGACATTGACTAACAAATTCTAAAACAAGCCTAACGTTAACAATTGCAAAAAAAAAAACTTACCCTCTCTCTTCTTTTTCATCCAAACTTACCTTTTTATCCTTCTTTTTTCCCCATTCGAAAACAACCTCAGACACCTTCTCTGACCTAGCCTCTCTGTTACTGAGGCTCCGGCCTCCGATTTTGATATAAAGAGAGGGGAACCCCCTTACCCAAATCTGAACTCCCTATGCTTACCAAGGAAACATTAGCGTCTTACTCGATAGTTGAACGCAGTAGTAAAATCCTTAGCAGTAAAAAAATTGCAGATAAAGATCTGCCCACTTCCAACCTAGTCGGAGCATGAAAGAACAAATTGAAGATAGTCCACCATAAGGGAACACTCAAGCACTATCAAAATGTGCTCGAGGATGAAGTCTTGTCTCCACTGGTTGAACCATTGATAGAGGGAGCTAGAGATTGGTCCACGACGTTACTAGGTTTCTTCTGGTCCAAGTGTGCTGCATTTTTGTCAGTTAATGCTTAGGGAAAGTCAAGATGGGGGAAAGCAATGCTAAGTGAAGATGACTCCATTCTATTCAAGTTTATTAATAGCACCAACCTCGACGAGATTATGGAGTAGGGCTCGTGGCAAGTCAGAGAATAACCTCTCTTCATCCAAAAATGGAGACCTGGACTGGAAATAGACTTGGTACAGTTTCATAATGTCTCGATGGAGTTCGGGACCATCAAGGGTTAGCTACTTGGCTAGATCTTTGGGGTAAACCCATTTGTATAGATTCCCAAACTATGACAATAAAACATATATGCTATGCTAAAATGTGCGTTGAAGTTTCTAAAAAGATCTCCCTACCTGAATCACTTCCCATTCTTCAGCTGACTGAAATGGGTGAACTAGAGAAGGCTGTCATCTCCCTCTCCTATCCCTAGAAATTAATGAATGATAGTAAAGTCTAGAAGCCTACGAGTAAGTTGTTTCAAATTGGATGGCATAATGAGTTACTAGATTTTGTTGTAGTTGATGATAAGGATGGTGCAGTATCTAAAGACAGGAGAGATGTCTATGAATCACCCTTAGTGAAGGTAGATAATCACCTTAGTGGTATTGTGGATGTTGTTAATAGTATGGTCGATGTTGTTGAATGTGCAAGGGTTGATGTTAATGGTGTAGTTTTTGATACAGCCTCTGTTAAGGCTGTTAAAGATAGCCATAGTGCAGAAGATGAAAGTGCTAGTGATGTCACTATGGGTGTGCTTAATGATGCTGTGGATGTTGTTAATGGTGGTGAAGTCAACCTACAGATTTCGGCTGAACAAATGGCCCAGGTTATAGATAATGATAATCAATTAGTTGGTTTGAGGACAAAAAATATTGCTGCAAATAATTCCCAGCCCCAGTGAAATTGTCAAATGGATTGTGCTCAATTGAAGACTCCTTTAAAACATGTTGAAATAGCTAAAAGTCTTAGATTGCAAATGTAGAACAAATAACTATTGACAACTCCAGTGCATACAATGTGCACAGTCTGGATAGTGGAGTGAATGACTTCACCTCCCAGTGTTTGGAGCATCGTCAGATAGATTGGGCTAACATGTTGACTCCATTAGCAATTGCCGGGCAAACCAAGAATGTTGTCATCAAGCCTCTAAGGCTAGGCTAGAGTATGCACAATAAACAACAATGGTAAAATCCAGTGATGATTGTGTGGCAAGTCAGTGTATAGGGGATATTATCTCTCAGAAAGCAAAACAAGTAGAGGACTATGATTCTCCATTATCTACGGCCCAAGTCCCTGACATCCCAGGATATTTTTATGTGTAGTCTAAAATTGCAAAAAGGAAATCAGTAAGAGAAAGCCAAATCCCAAATACCTAGAGGGCCAAATAAGGCAGAACTAGTGTGGAACATTAGAGGTTAAACGAACTTCACAAACAAAAAATGGTGAATGAGTCTTTTCATGAAGATGAAACATATGTGGTGCCTATAGTTGTTTCCTTTTGTTGTCTATCTTGTAGGCAATTATATTGCCTTACTTAGGGATTTTTTGGGGGTCATATTTTAACAATCTTTTTCTAATGTCAAACAACAAAATTAATCACAAACCAAAACTTATATAAAGAACCAAAGGACTGAAAAGATATAACCAACTAACAAATACTAAAACAACCCATTTATAGTGTCAAAAAACAAAATCAATCACAAGCCAAAACTTATATAAAGGATCGAAGGAACAAAAAGATATAACCAAGTTTTGGAAATTAGAAGCCACTAATAAAACAATAAACCACACATGGATGACGATGAAGAGAGCGACTAACACAATGAAGAGAGATAGCATTAGGGGTTTTGCTATGAAGATTGAAAATTTTAGGATTATGGATTAGGTGAACCTAATGGTTTAATCAATATTTAATTAAATTATTTTATTGGTTTAATTATTTTTATTTAGGATAAATTAAAATTAATGAAATATTTTAATCATCTATTTATTTCAAAAATTTTAAAAATAAAAATGAGTCCAACATAGTCATGTGGCGTACATATGACATTGTGAGTCAAATTAATATTAAAATATAATATATTTCTACCATGTCACTGATCATGTGAAATGACAAAATATGTCTATTATATTTTCCATTTATATAGGGTTTAACTAGAACATTTTTTAAATGATAAATTTTAATTTAAACATTGTAAATATTTAAGTTTAACTTGTTTTTAAATATAAATGTTAGAGTTAATTTTACTCTTTTAGCCTACTTTTATTTATTGGGTAAACACGAAGTTTTTCACTATATCGTATTATAGTATAGGCCTTTTCTTTGCTTGTTTTTTTTTACTTCCTTAAAACTCATAATTATAGCTTCAAGATATAATAACATGTTGTATGAATTAAATAGGACAACATCTAAGGTAACTAATAAATGATTGTGTGTAGAATCTGATTATATTTGTTTCCAACAAGTATATTTCCATTAGGCATACTATGTGCTAGTGAGAGATGTGTGGTTATTTAGGCACAATAATAGATTATTATTTCTTAGGTTTGGTGAGTTTACTTACCTCTCCTAGTTTTACTTCCATCCTTTAAAGAACTACATTTGTTGAATATGCTTGTTTTAATGCATTATAATCATATTAGTTTCATTTTCAAGGGTTATATTCTCAACCATCTCATTTCATATATTTGACATTAACAATTATAAAAGTTGGCAATCATTTATTATTTTGGTGAAAACCCACCATAATCGAAATGTGATTTGCATTTTATGTTTTAAAATATATTTCGTTAAACACTTTGTAGGCATCATTTTCTCAAACATTTGGTGTGCGTTTCATTTTCTGGATAGGGATGTGAATTAGACTTTAGATTTAAGAAAAGAAGTATTTTATTGAAGTAGAAGATTTATATAAAGTAGTATGAGGTCTTTACATCCCCTACAAACTTGTTATACACAGGCGCGCACATGCACACACACACACATATACACATAAGCATTCACACACATGCATATATGCATACATGCACTCACTCACAAACACACACATACAAACACACAGACACAGACATAGACATAGACATAGACACAAAAACACACATGCACGCGCGCACAAAAACATGCACATGCGCACACGCGCGTATGCACGCACTCACTCACACACCACATACACACACATATGAAATATCAACCATTTGGAAATTAAAGGTAGTTGTTTCCTTAACCAATATAATAGGTACCAATGTAACCTACAACTATTAACTACTATAACTGTTGAAACCACCATAGCTATCATAACTATTACTAAATCTATATAGTAGTTAGAATGATTATAGTATATATAAAATCCTTGTTTCACATTTCTATCTAATAGTTAAGGTTTTGGTCAAGTTAGAAACAAGCTTGATGTCTTCACTAGGTTGACTTGCTTTATTACTAGAACATGCTACCATCATACTTGATTTAATTTGGCTAGCAAGTTATAAAGAGTCACTTGTTGTTGAATTATTTTGAGTTAAGCTAACGAGACTTATAAACCTCCCTTACTATAAGGAGCTAACATCCTTGTTAATAGGTTTTTAAGGTAGGCTTGAATCTTATACCCAAATCTCCAAAGATATGTACCTCTTTCCAAAATTGTGTTTTTAGCTTCCCTTCCTTTTTATTATATAAGAAATTCTATCCACAAATTTTTCTTGTGTTTTCCTAAGAATCGATGGTTAAGGATCTTGTTTATATCCTTATCAGATTAATTTTTGCACCATTAAAGGGGTATGTTTTGCCTTACTTTATGTCTTTATGGAACCTATTGAGAAAGCTCACATGGAAAGTTGGATGAAACATTAGTCTTTTAGACAACTTTAAGCGATATGCAACATTATTGACTTTTTTTATGATTTCAACGGAATTATCATATTAGGAATTAATAATTTATGTACTACCTTCTCACTTATCCTCTTCCAAATTTGAGTTTTGAGTTTTAATAACACTTTATCCCCAACATTGAAGTTTAAAGGTCGATGATGCTGGTCTATATATTTTTTCATTTCACTTCTTGCCTTTCGTAGGTTGTCTTTTGCCTCGTCCAACATCTTCTACTTATTCTTAGAAAATACATAGGTAGTGAGAAATTTACCTTCCATCTATTTCTTTGTCACCTCTAATAGATTAAAAGGCCATTAGCTTAACATTAGTTTGAAAGTGTCTTTCCTATAGAGGAAGATCACTGCAACTTATAAACGAATTGTATGCTATCTAACAACTCCATCCAACTTTATTGGCTATCACTCACATAGCCTAAATTAATTTTTCCATCAATGCATATGTCCTTTTGATCTACCCATCCATTTATGGATGTTTTCTTATGTAAAACTTTAATTTTGCCTCCATTATATTAAATAAAGAAGTCTAAAATTTTTCCTGTAAGTTGAGGGTCATGGTCACTCATTATATCTATTGGAATACCAAAGTCTTTCATTATATTTCAATAGAATAGGTTAGTTGTTATATATTTTAAGCAAGTTTATGGAGATGTAATGAAAGTAATATAATTAGTAAAGCAATCTACCACTACAAACATTGAGACCTTTTCATTAAACTTTGAAAATCCCACAATGAAATCAAAAGACATTGATATCCATAACTTTAGGTAGAGGCTACAACAATTTCACTTGCTGTGTATACCCACCTTATCTTATTAACAAACAAAACATGTTCAATAATAGGCTTCAATTTCCTATTCCATACTAGTCCAAACGTATAAATGCAATAATAATGCCATCATCTATCCCCTTCCCAAATCTCATGTTCAAAGTACATCATATGACTCTCACATAAGTTTCCTCTAAATTCCACTAAATTGTAAACAAATAGCTTACCACCTTTTCCTATAATTAGTCCATCATCGAGCCAATATCATTTGGTCATACCATCTTCCACTTCTTTTACTAACCGATAATAATTAGTTTTAAGCTTACTATTTGGTCAAATTCTATCTATCAAGTCCACTTTAATTTTGGAAAGGTTGTAGTAAGTAGCCAAGACCTCTCTTCTACTAGTAGCATCAACTACTTCATCGCACTTTTTTGGTTTGTATTACTACGTAAAATAAAACTCAACTAATAACTCTTATCATTTTATTTAATTGATAGTTACTTCTTCATCTTAAAGAAATTATTCACCATATTATCCATTCAAACTACAAATTTTGGCATTAATAAGTAGACATCTATACTCACTAACAATATATTGCAACAGCCATTTCCTTTTCGTGTACATAATATTGTTGTTCCATATCATTTAATTTTCCATCCTAAACAAGTACATTGCTTTATCTAAAGTATCAGTGTGACTTCAAAAGACAATTCAAAGTTTGAAAATTTCAAAATAGGTTCAATGCAATGTCCTATTTAAACTTATCAAAGGCATCCTCACAATTGTCTGTCTAGCTCGTCTTTCTTTTCATTCTCAGCAAATCAATTAAAAATGCTACCTTTTGAGAGTAGCTTTGGATGAATTTCCAATAATAGTTGCAAAACCAAGAAATTATCACAATTTTGATACCTTTGTAGGCATTAGTCACTCCATAATGGACTATACTTTGTCTAGATCCACCTAAACTTGGTTCTTACTTGCAAAGTGCCTTAAACTTTGATTTTTTTAAACCTAACAAAGTCACACTTTTTCATCTTGGCAAACAATTAGTTCTTCCTCAAACATTTCAACAACTGTTGCAAATAAGTTATATGCTCTTTTTTGGAATTAATATAAACCACTATATTATCAAGATATACAACTACGAACTCATCTAGAAATTTTTGTAACATATTGTTCATAAGATTGCAAAATGTGGCAAGGGCACTATTTAAGCCAAAAAGTATGACCAAGAATTCATACACACCATATCAAGTCATATACATGATCTTTGGTTCATCTCCTTTCATAATTTGAACCTGCTAATATCCTAAGCAAACATCTAGTTTCATGAATATGGAAGTCTTACTTAATATATCCATCAGATCCTACACCAACAGAATGAAATAGTTATTTTTATGGCTACCTTAATCAATATCTAATAATAGATATACATTCATAAGGTTCCATCTACCTTCTTTTGAAACAGAATTAAAGCACCATATAGAGCTTTTAAAGGTTGCACATATTCAGCTTCCATAAACTCTCCCAACTATTTTTATAATTCCTTCAATTCCAGCAAGGACATCCAATATGGAGCATGATCAGGAGGAGTTGTAACTAGTTTTAGATAATTTTATAATCAATTGCTCGCAATAGAGACAATTCTTTAGGTAACTCCATTGGCATCAAGTCTTAATATGATTCCTAAAAAAGTAGCAAGGTAAGTGCGCTCACCCTTTTAACCTTTTTTCTACCACCATAGCCAAATTGACTGATAATTTTTCACTACTCCTTTCGTCACTAATATTATGGCATTTCACAAAATAAGGTTTATTTTTGTCCATGAACATGATTCAACCCAAATATGGATATGTATCAACATTGTACAATTAAATAAAATCAATACCAAGGATTGTATTTAAGTTATTCAGTGGTATAACCATCATGTTGATCTTTCCATTCCAATCATCTATCTCAATAAACACATTGTAAGCCATTCCAACCACATCCTTAGATTTAGCATTCACCATCTTTAAGCGATGGGTGCTTTTGCACACCTTTAGTCTAAATTTAGCAATGATTATGTCCACAATGAAAGTGTGTATAACACCTTTATTAACCATTACCACTAATTGTTCCTCATTTATTCAAATTGTTACATATAATAATGAAGCATGAGCATAATAAATTTTACTTAACAAGGTGTTCAAGAACTATAAAGAGTTCACTAATGTTGCTACTTAACACTTGTTTTGTTCTTTAGCCACCAACACATTAAGCTTTTCAAATTTTAGATACTCTTGTGCAAAGTGAACTATATTGCATATAAAACATCCAATGTTCTTATTACATTTTTGCCTATTTAAAGTAGATATATTGCCATTCATTTTTCCCTTTTCATTACCATATTGCATATGTTTCCCATCACATTTTTGTTTTCATTTCTATTTCTCATTTTGTCTTTACGCATAAACTGATTAGAGGTTTCCACTACTTCTTTATCTTTATTAAAATGTAAGTCTACCAAGTGAACAGCCATTGTAATCATGCTGGGCAAATCTCGCTTCTCTTATTTATATAATTCAATTTGCTCCTATGTTTGCAGCCCAACCAAGAAATTAAAAAGTTTATCTTCTTAAAATATTTTTTTGATTGTCCAACATTAAGAAAGTAAATGCTTTTATGTTGTTACATAGTCCCCTCTTATCATAACTTTTGTAAGGATTCCCTTATAACCTATAACATGTTGTAAGGAAGGAATTGCTCCTTTAATTTAAGGACTAAACTTTCCATATATTAATTTATTGTGTTTTTGTATTTAGATTGTCATCAAGTTAAGCTCTTTACCACAACTTTGTGTTCCTAACTAAGCATATACTTATAAGCATTAATTTGTCTACTTCAGGGACTATAATAAGATCTAAACACTGCTTTGTGCACCAATGGAAATTCTCTAACACCTTAACATCTTAAATGATATCAAAAATTTTCATGTTGAGGACTTTTAATCGAGACTAGTATGTACCATCCCATATATCAGCATGATTTGTTAGCATAGTCAATGCATAACACCCTAACCTACAGATTTTCCTCAGTCTAAATATCCTTTAGCTATCTTTGGATCCTTGATATGGATTATTCAATCTAATTCAAACAAAAAGCCACTAGCATTGTTTGATCTTTATTTTTATTTCTAAATGATAAGTTTTTTTTATGTTCCAATTCCTTAAACAAATGAAAAGATAAAAATTGTATTTGCTAGTTGTTTGATAAATTAGAACATTGACACAAACTTAATGTTAACAACTCCAGATAATTGTAGCATAAAGAGTGTTATGATCTACAAATTTAAAAGCAAGTAGCAAGTTAGAAGCCTATTAATGGACTTTAAGTTCTTTCATATGCATTGTTTTATGAAAATAATGATATTGATTGTGAATGATAGGTTGAAGATTGTCAAATAAGGTACATAAGTAAGTTAATATACTATAGTGTATTGGAATGCAACACCTAAATGTGTTAATAAGTTTGAAGAACTGGCAAGACAATTATACATCCCCTACACTAAAAAGTTATGTATGGATCATCCAACAAAGTGAAATTTAACATTCAAAGTATTCGACATAATAAATAAGTATAAAAATATGTTTATTCAATTGAAATGGGATATCAATACAATTATTTGTTGATATATGTGCAAAGAGAGTTGACAAAAAATTTACGATAAATTGGTGGTGTTTTACATTATTACTAAGTTATAATCGATCATAAATTATTCAATTTCTTTCATTTATTTTACTAACATACGTAAATGAAGCTAACATTATTTGAATGGGTGATTTCTTTTAATGAAGTGAATGAAACAGTTACAAACAAGATGATGAAAATTTGGGATAATTATTAGAATGAGATTAGTAATATCATGACAATTAATATTGTTTTAGATTTGACGTAAAAGCTTATTGTGATCGAATATTGTTTTCAACAATTGTATGGTGATCGAGCTTCAATATATATTAATGTTATCAAAATTTATGGTATGATTTACTTAACGATTACCAATCAAGGATGGGTAAATAGTTGGATCACAACAATTTAGTATAGTATATACCTTTTTCGAAAAAAACAATTTAGTATAGTATAGAATGGATAAATAGTTGGATTACTTCAGCTTTTGTCAGCGCCTCCTTATCAAGAAAAAAGGTTATCAGTTTGAGTTTCAATTTAAAAGAATTCATATAGAAAAAAAGGAATAAGATTTCATATAGTATAACAAAGTTGGAAAATTATTATAAGCTACTAATTTAACAAAAAATATATATATAGAAACAATTTATGACCATTTTGATATAATAATGTGGTCGAAATTAAATGGAGTTCAATATCTAATTATGCAAATAATTGCATGACATTTATTAACCATTGCATTATTACGGTTACTTCTAACTATATTTTTAGTACTGGTGCTCGAATAATAAGTCTCCATCATTGTCGACTTCTTCTAACAACTTTAAAAATTTTGATGTCTATCAAAAGTTGGTTATACACTAAAAAATGTAAAGTGAACTTATATTTTATGTATGTTATTTTCTTATTTTTATAATTTTGATATCTGTTTTTCACATGATCTTATACTTTTTTATACTATGATATATATAAAATGGTGAATATAGAGGATGTTATTTGTCATTTTGAAGATTTATTCGAATAAATGTCTGATTATGGATGTATATTTATCTGTTAGCAATTATGTATTAATTTAATTAATTTATTGCATACTTGAGTAAGATTAAGATAACATTTTTTAAAATATAAAATAAATGATGTAATGTGTTAATGATTTTGACCATAACAAAAATTAGTATGTAATTATAAGTGATATTATACCTTTTAACAATATATGTAAAGTCAAGAAAATTTTTCTTCCACATGCATTCTAATTTTATGGATAATATTATGGTATAGTTATTGAATAATGTCAAAATTAAATATGTAAAAATGATAAATTTATTCAAGAGGTTTGGATTTAGGGGAAAAATTTAATTTAGAAATTTCACAATAATTAAAGTAAACTATTACTTACATTAAACAAGTTACATCAGGGCTTGGAATAACAAACAACATTATGGATACTAGAATAATCCACATCGGTATTTACATCTATGTTCTTGGTTACTCCTTTTCTATTGGTAGGTTCCCCTCACATTTACTATTAAAACACATCGCTAACTAGCCAAAGTTAGTGAATGATAAAGTTATTAGGGATACGTCCCTTATTAATATGGTCATAGTTAAATTTTGTGGTTTTTAAACAAAACCACATGCAGTTTCGAACTAGATTCCTCAATAATTGTATCATACAATCAGTTACTTATATCTTCCAATGTTTTAAAAATCAGACCAAGCATTGAACTAGTCAAAGGAAAGGTTTAAGATTTAGAGGTTCAACCGATAGTGAACCGCTATAATATCGGTATTCAATAAATAAGAAGTAAAACTTATAAGAATAAGTAAAAATACACTAATGTCTATTATTATATGATGAATTACAATAAATAAATATAAGTCTAATATAAATATTAAAATAATAATAAAAATCAAAATTGTATTTCTAAAGGAGGTTGTGTCTCATCATTGTCAAAATTCTCCAACGTTATTTAAAAATTTGTAAACTACACTTTCATCTAAAGTATTTGCATCAACTTCTTCTACTGCATTAAAATAAATTACAAGTTAGTAATGTATGAAATTATTCTCAACTGTAAATTTATAATACAGTATAATTTTAACTTAAATATGATCAAAATAAGATATGAACTGACCATCAGTAGATGTTCTTAATTCATTCGTTATGACAAATGCATTTTCTTCATCAATCGTCTTTTCAAGTTCATTATAATCAAGATCAGGCGATGGTTCTTCTTCTTCGATCCAAAAATCAGTATCTTTAATACAATCAATATCAACTGGATCATATGTTCTCTTCTTACTAAACGATCTGAATGCATAATAAAGAAATTATAAAATCAATAATAAAAATAAAATTATTGAAATAAAAACAAAACTATAAAATAGTAAAATACCTGTTCTTCATTCTCAGATTATAAGTAACGTAAACAAAGTCATTAAGTCTTTGATGTTCCAAAAGATTCCGTTTCTTTGTATGAATATATTAAAAAACACTCCAATTACATTCACAACTTGATGTAGCAGCTATTTGGCTAAGTAACCTAATAGTGAGTTTTCTCAATGTTGGAGCACTGTCACCGAATAATCTCCACCACTCATCTGTATTTTAAATTAATAGTTATGATAAAAATATATATATTATTAATAAGTAAATAATGAATTAAAAGTATAAAACTTACCTATCTGCATTTTTTTCAACATAAGTTCTCTCTTTGCCGATGATCTAGCAAAACTCTCTAAACCTTCACGATACAATTTAATTTCATTTATCGCTTGTGATTGCTCTTCAATAGGGAAAAACTTTGCATTCAATCACATCAAACAAACCGCCCGTCATATTAATTATATGTTCTTCTCCAATATATAATTAATAAGGATTGAGAAAATAAGCTACTAAGTAGATCCTTTGAGTAAGATGCTTATCCCATCATCTATAAATAATATCAATATAAGGCTTATATATCATATACATATATATATATATATATATGATGGTATGTATAGAGCTCACAGAACAATTATAAATATTTTTAAAGGGAAGGAGATGTACAAGCCTTATATTGATATTATTTATAGATGATGGGATATTGCTCTTCAATAGGGAAAAACTTTGCATTCAATCACATCAAACAAACTGCCCATCATATTAATTATACGTTCTTCTCCAATATATAAGAAATAAGGATTGAGAAAATAAGCTAATAAGTGGATCCTTTGAGTAAGATCCTTATCCCATCATCTATAGATAATATCAATATAAGGCTTGTACATCTCCTTCCCTTTAAAAATATTTATAATTGTTTTGTGAGCTCTATACATACCATCATAT
>JANZLD010000002.1:47392902-47416688 GCA_026413575.1 Erythroxylum carthagenense
GATGCCATGAGGTTTATTAGAAGTGATTGTATCGTAGTGCACCCTCATCATAGGGTATGTATCGGTATGACCTACGGACGTCCCGGTGTATACTCTACGGTAAGGGGGTGCTACAGTCAGGGAAAAAGTATACAACTTAAATAATTCTCATTATCAATTGTAATAATAAAGACGAACAGAATGGATACACAAAAGACCAACAGATGTTACTCACTTATTAAACTTTGCTCCAGCAATTGCTTCACTATAAATAGCCTAACTGAAATATTGTTAGTTTTCAATTTTGATGATTATGATCAAAAAATTGAATATTTGAAAGAGTATATATAACTCAACAATCAAATTAGAAATTGATACGAAAAAGAGTTCTAAATATTATAGAAATTGAGTTCTAAATGTTACAGAAATTGATATGAAATTGAGTTCTAAATGTTACAAAAATTAATATGAAATAGATTTCTAAATGTTACAGAAATTGACATGAAATAGAGTTCTAAATGTTACAGAAATTGATATGAAATAGAGTTCTAAATGTTACAAAAATTGATATGAAATAGAGTTCTAAATGTTACAAAACTTATCATTACCAGAAATTGATATGAAATAGAGTTCTAAGTGTTATAAAAATTGATATGAAATAGAGTTCTAAATGTTACAAAACTTATCACTACCAAAAATTGATATGAAATAGAGTTCTAAATATTACAGAAATTGATATGAAATAGAGTTCTAAATGTTACAAAAATTGAAACCTTGTGAAAATCTGTAGTTTTGTACAGTGATAGACCGGTTGGACCAGTTTAACAAAAAACTGGATAGATGGTTCAAATTATTTACTTCCAGTTTCAATGGAATTTGTCGTTGATGAAGAAATCACTTAAGACAAGCAAAGTTTCCTGTCATCTCTTCCACAAATAACTAGGGAAGTTTTGCATGTAAGTCAGCTTTGCCCGTTCTTTTAACGTTAAACAAAATAATGAAGTTCATGAGTAGTCGATGATTTGCTGAGAATGTTTAGATATTTTATCCTTCAATCCGTATTTTATTTCGTGATCATTAATTTTCCATTCATGGATTCTTCGGCATTAAATTTCTCCTCAGTATGCTAGCAATTAGCAACAGATCGAGAGAAAACAATGTGGCGATGAGAACTAGTCGAGCCACGCAGAAGCCCCAGAGATGATCCTTATATAATATATATTTCAACCTACAGATGAATTCAATATCGGGTAAAGCGTTAGGTATTTGTGCCCCATCTATCTGCCATACACATAAAACCGTGAACGAAACAACTTTTGCTTTTTAGTTTCTGATTTTTCAACAGGTCAAGTTTCAAGTATCAAGGATTTTAAAACCGAACCGAACTATCTAGTTCGACTGGAAAAGGTTTGAACCGACCAGTTTTATACATAGAGATTATTAGACAAAACCGAACCGAACCACTGATCGGTTCAAACTTTTCGGTCAGACTGGACAGTCAAGTCTGGTTTTTAAAATCTTGATTTCTTTTATTATGGGCAAACTAAAGTTGTTCGTTCAGAGATGATGCAATTGTTTTGCAAAGCTTTCTTAAATCCATGTCAAGATAGTAAAGAATCCAAACTAGCAATAACTATTGATTGTTGTTCATCATTGATAGAAGTATACACGACTTCTTCACGAACGAATTCACTGACTCCATTCAACCATTGTAAAGATGCTTGAGGCTATATTTGGTTGGAGGTTTATTAATAGAATAGAATAGAATGTAATATTATGTTATCATTTGAAACGAGGGTTTCTAATGGAATATACTGAAATGTGATAGAAGAAGAGAGTTTTATATTAAATTTCATTTCGTCATAACTAGTAAAAAAATGAAAAACTTCTTATTTGGAGGGTTTAGGATGGAATATAAAATGATAAACAACTTTATACTATATTACATTATAAACCCTTCATCAAAATAATATTTTACTATGTTACATTATGAACCATTTCATTCCTCCTAGACAGCAATTTTTTAATATTACATCTATTTACATTCCATTCCATTAAAAACTTTACGTTCAACCAAACATAGCCTAAGAGTAGAGAAAATTGTACGAGTTTTGGGTCCAGTTTGTTGTTATTCTTATGTCTAATTAATAAAATAAGATTCATTTATAATATTAAAATATGTTAGTATGTATTTTTAAAACAAAAATTAAATAAAATTTAGATTTTTTAATTTAAATTTTATTATTATAGTTTTTTTGGAAAATTATAATATTATGGTTGTTTTTAACATCACTAAATATTAAATTTTAAGTCAAAAATACGACTTTTCCTAAATTAAAGAACTTCGATAATGACTTCCATCTTTGTCAGTAGTTTTGTTATGACAATCCCTTATTAAACGAGCAAAAGTTTGTACAATTTAGTTTTCATTACAAAATAATTTAAATCAAAATTAAAAGAAAGTTAATAATCCCTACACTTTCCTCTATAATCTAAGTTGAGATATACTTTCACTGAAAAGGAGATAGTTTCAGTTTTACATGAAAAGAAATATTTTTTAAAGAAGGAGAGGAAGGGTTAGTTAACCTAAATAATATTTCTTAATCATAATATTCTTAAGTTTAATTGAAAACTAAAGTCTATTCCAAAATCAAAATCGTAATCCCGTGCCTGAAAACAAAATAACAACCTTTTGCAGTTTGAGATCTGCATTGGAACTTCACCATAAATGCTTGGGTTGCTTCCTCTGCAAAAGGTCTTTAGAACTGGCAATTAACCTAGGTATCATACTTGAGAGATTTTTATCAAATAGTTCCAACTGTCATAGCCTTAAACAATTACCTGTTTCTGCTAAAACCTCACCATGTGGTGAACTTGTGTTAAGTAACGCTAGTTTAGATAGTTTTCCAATTTTTGTAGGGAACTCATTGGATCTAAGGTCCGAGGTGATGAGTGGCGATAATTTCCTATGAACTAGAAATTTCTTCAATCAGGTTTCCATTAGAAAGGACAAGAATTGTAAGATGGTTGAAGGAAAACAACTAAATAGGGAAATTAATGGGAAAACTAGAAAATGTGATTGTTAGTCTTGAGACAAAACCATCAACAGAGCATTGATCATAATTCCATTTGCATGGATTCCATTGGGATCCGATCCCGGAACCGGACCCCAACCGAAAAAAATGAAAAACGGAGAGCGAAACAAAGGAGTGGAAACGAAATCGATCAAAAGCATAAGCGAAAGGCGGACAAAACGGATGCGAAAAACGAATCGAAAAACAGAGCGAAACCAAAACGAAAGAATCCGAAGCGGAAACATATGGCGAAAGTCAAAGAAAGCAAACTGTATCAAAGGCGAAAGAATCGAAAACGAATCGAATCAAAGCAAACACATCAAATCAAGAAGGCGTAAGAATCGAATCAAAGCAGACAAACGGTTCAATCGAACTGAATCAAATTTTCGACATCCGCAAACTCATACTTTAGAAAAACATCGCGTTGGAAACCTTAGACAAAACCAATCCAAATCGGTGTAAATTTTTTTTTCTCTTTCATCTTATTCAAAGCAAAACAATTTCCCTTTTGGAAAGTCATCCTCAATCAAAAATCCAATTTACTTAATTCTTCATATTCAAATTCATAACCATCAATTTACTCAAAATCTTAATTTTCCTTTCTTTGGCCAATAGAATCTCACACATATCCAAAATCCACAATTCATACACAAATTAGCACTTCAATATTTCAGTTCAAACATCACAATTCATCGGACCTCCTGTCCGGAATCTCAGCATAAACAAACACAACCAATTATCATCATATACATAACACTTCAAATAATTCTCAATCAATCAATATCGTCGGACCTCCTATCCGGAACCCATATCACATTCAATCACATCTATCCATATCCAAGTCACAATCATACCTCAATTCAATACACAAATTCATAACTCATTATTACATTCCAAAAATAATTACATTATGAACAAAACCATAATTCACTATTCTATTCCATATACAAATTCATAATGAAAATCAACCCCATTCATATATCATAACCATACACAAATTTATATCCCAAAGTCCAAATGCAAATCCATAATTCCTTTACATTATGAAATAAATGCTTATAAAACAATAATGGCATTCCAAGCCATATACAATTCCCATATCAAAATTTCAATTTACACAAAAACAAGTCATGCAAATTCGAACAAAAGTCTTGACTTTCTTTCATCCAATCTCCTGCTCGATACCTGGAGATGGGGATGAAAGGGAGTGAGCTCGACAGCTCGTGGATAACATGTTTATAAATCGAACAATAAGCAAAAAAAATTTCAAAACTCAATTTTCCATTTATAAACATTTCACAGTAGAAAATTTTATCAAAAGCTTGTTTTTCAAACTTTTCAACTTTTCAAATCAATCATAAACAATTTCCAAAATTTCATGGTTGAAAACTCATTTTTTCATTTTTCAAATTTCTCAAATTTCTCACAATTCATAAACAAATTCTAAACATAAATGCATCACAAATATAAACAAATCAGAAATCACATAACACAATATAATACACATAAGCATATAACACATCACAAATTTGGTTTGGGTCGGTCCAAAACAGAACGTACTGCACATTTCCACATAGTGGTCCTGTGCAGTCGTGAGCAGAACGTACTACGCTTTCCCGCATAGCGGTCCGGTGTAGCCGTGAACTTATGGGAGTCCGAAACGGAGCTCTAATGCCACTAGCGGGCAGGTGAGAGAAGCCTTTAAAAAACAGACAAGTGCACTTGTCCCTTTTATGGGACCTAACTAAACCCACATAACACACAATTCATATTTGAAAAATTGGATTGCCCGAAGGCACATTTCAAAAACTTGTTTTTCATACACATATCATATAGCAATCCAAATGCAATCTCGATTCATCAATCAATCTCATGATAATCAAATTCATATTCAATTTCTCAATCATGCACAAACAAGAAATGCAAAAATCATAGCATTTGCTTAAATCATAATTTATCACTTCATTCATAAGTAATGAATTTCAGAAATTTTCTTAATTTCTCAAATCATTTAAAACTTGTAACCATTTTCCAAAAACATTCGGAAATAAAACAATTCAATACTTCCTTTCTTCATTTTTTTCGAAAACATATACAAAAATTTTGCAAAACATTTCACTTCTTGATTTTTTGAAAACTCATAATTAACTTATAATTCAAAATATAAACATGGTACCCACCTCAATTCCATGCTTAAAACTTGTCCAATGCTTCAATTTCTCCAAAGCCTCACTTCAATACCCTAATCCAAGACAAAAATCCCTAATTCATAACCATCCAAATTCAACATCACATAAAGCATAATCACCAAAATTGAGCTTAGAAAACACAAACTCATACCATTCTTAAGCTATCTAAACCAAAAACTTATTCAAAATCCAAAGATTAAAAATCGTCTCTTACCTTAATCCTCCTCCATTTTCGGAAATTCTTAGCTCCATAGGAAGCTTTCATGCTCTTCCACCTTTTTCTCCTTGGTTCAACTTAAAAAGCTTGCTTGAAGACCCATAAAAATCGAACCCTAATCTCTTCTCTTCTTTCTCCTTTCACTCCACCGAAAGCTTCACTCTTCTTTCTTTCATTTTGTTCTTTTTTCCTCTAAGTGTCGTGCTTCGCTTCTTTAAAAACGACAACCACTCTTCTTGCCCTTTAATGAATGCCAAAAAGACCATAATGCCCTTACATATATGCCTTAAAGCTTAACACTTTAAGTGGTCTTCCAAATTTACCCCTAAAATTCATTTTAATACATGCTTACTTTAGGACATTTTTCTAACCATCAAAATGAAGGAATTTGCTAAAACTTCCTTCTATAGAAATGTTCTTCATTGTCTTAATTTCATAACTCCACCAAAATCATTTAATTTGAATCACTACACTAAAAGTTATACTCCAAACATTTCGGACTATTCTTATGCTAAAATATTTTTCAGCGATTTTCTTCCGTTCGAAAATTGATAATCTTAGAGGCTGAATTAAAATTTACTTTCTTCAGACAAATTTTAGCCTTATCTCTCCTCATTTGGATTACTAGAGTAAAAGTTATGGCCAAAATACTATCAGCTCTTACTAATCCAAGACTGAACATTAAACTCAACTTTAATTCTGAAATTTGAAAATCTTAGGGGCTAAATTGAAATTCTCTTCATATGACTTGTAGCCCTATATCTCTATTTTATTTTGCAACAATAATCAACTCAATCGAATCTCCACACATCAAGAATTTCTCAAAAGACTGAACCATGTTCAGAAAATTTCCCAACTCACTTTCATTAAATCAATCATCCTCAATTTAATCTCAAAAAATCATAAATTTCTCATTCTGATGTAGATAATTGTCTTAAGAATCCAACGCTTCAAAAATCAACTTAATCGGATGTCGAACGGAAAAGATATAAGCAAAAGATTGGAAGAGGGTCGGATTAGAGGAGGAAAAGCCCCAAAATGGCAAAACAGCGTCGCTGGGCGAGGGCGAGCTCGCGATCCTCCTTTTTTTTCACTAATATATATATATATCCGAATTTTCCAAAAATCATAACTTTTGACTCAAGAGTCCAAAATTTACAAACTTGGTATCAAAAGAAAGCTGAAATGAAGCTCTTCAACTTCCATGAAGAACTCGAAAACTAATTCCGTCTCTAAAGTGCTCAAATTTCCAATCAAAGTTTCTATCCCATTTAATGTCTCCCTAAACAAATACTCAACTTTGAAAATTTCTATCTTTCAACTCCAAGGTCCAAACTTGTCATATTTTATATCAATACAAAGATCATAAAGCAACCTACAACTTTCATGAAGGACAGAAAAATCAATTTGGCCTTTAAGGGAGTCAAAAAGCCACTCAAAGTTTCTGTTCACTAATACTCTTCCCAAACAATAACAGCAACTTGTAAAAATCATAACTCCAAATTCCATGGTCCAAAAATTGCATACTTTATATCAATGGAAAGATCAAAACATAATCTAAAACTTTCATGAAGAACTTAAGAGCAAATTTAGCCTCTATATAGATCAAAAATTCAATTAAAATTACTGTCCGAATACTATCATCTGAACAATAACAAAACTTCTAAAATTCATAATTTCTCATCCCATTGTCCAAAAATTCTATACTTTATATCAATGCAAAGATCAAAACATAATCTAAAACTTTCATGAAGAACTTAAAAGCAATTTCTACCTCTAACTAGGTCAATTTTTCAATCAAAGATTCTGCCAGAATAGTGGTCATCCTATACCACCTCCAAACTTCACAATTTCATATCTTCCAATTCTCACAATCAAAAATAACATATTATATGTCAATGAAAAGAACCTAAACTACAATCTTTAAACAGACTTTTTGGTCAAAATCTGACTCTAAGAGGGTCAAAAACTCAATCATAGTTTCTGCCCATGATGAAAATTTTGATAGCGTTTCTCCTAAATTTTCACTAGCCAAAACCTTCAACCTGCACAACACTTCACTTATCCACAATCGCAAATTCCTACATCCAAACACAATACACAAAACTCATCTTTTTATCAAACACATGCGAAATACAAAGAAACCCAATTGTCTTTCATTTTATCAAAAGCTCATAAATTCATTTATACTTTTCATTTATTTCAAAGAATCATACTATATTTCCTCATTTAATTTCATTTTATAATTTTTAATTTTCACGAAAAATTCGGGGTCCAACAGATTCAGTGAGTGAGAAGTAAAAAGTCGAAGAAGAAAAAGAACCAAAAGTTGTTAAAGCATCAATTTTGATTCTAAATTTGAGATTAAGATTTTGATTATAGGAATTATGGATTGAGATTAAGTAATATTATTTAAGTATACTCATATTATTAATAAAAGATGTTACATTTGTACTACGTCAGTACTACTGATGTAGCATATAATGAATAGAGAGTTGACTCTATACACATTTCTATTTATTTAAAGTTTATTTTGAGTGTTTTAAAAACTGTAGACTTTATTTTAAACACTTTAGAATGATATGATTCAACTTGTGTTTTAGTAAAAATACACTTACTCACTGATAGAAAATGGTAGAAAATAAGAAATGTTAAAGGAGAAGGAAAACATAAAAATAGAAAATGAAGTTATTATTAATCCATACATCGGTTTTAAGCCTTTATCTGCTTTTTCGTGATTCTTTGGTGGTTTTAAAATTGTTGGCGAGCAATCAATTAGGGTTTTGAGAAACTTGGAAATGTTTGGTTTTTGTTAGGGGATAGAGTACTGAGGTTATGGCACATTCTTGATGAAAGAAGAGAAATTGCAAGGGATAACCTTCGAGAGTTTTGGAATTGAGAAGCTTATTGAGCAGACGGAAAACGAAATTGAAGAGGTGATGTATTTTCTTTTCAATTTTAATGGCCTGTGAAATGTTGACTGGATTTGGGTGTGGCGTACACGGGTAACAAGGACCTCTTACATGAGATCAGATCTTTTGTTCCGGTTATGATATTTTTGTCATGTTTTATTAAGTTTTATCCATACATTGATGTAAACGGGCCTCTTGCATGAGATCAGATCTCTTATTTCAATTATGATGTTCTTATCATATTCTATTAAATCTTATCCACATATTTATGTAAACCCACGAAAATTTATTAAAGACAAGATTTGATGTATTTGTAAACTGATAAAGACATATATTATGGAGTAAAGCAAACCTTGCCGATATGCGGAGAGAAAATGTAAAATGTGAAGAGATGTTAAGTAAGAAAGGTAGAACCGGGTAATCACACTAGACTAATCTGAGTGCAAGAGGAGCATAAAGAAACAAGGATTTGGTAATCATCTTGGAATCATGCCTAATATTGTGATTTATGGGACACTGGCAGGGCTTCAAATCTCCTGTGCCAATTGCCCTGTGCCTTCTATGCCACAAACCATCCCAATTGTCCTGTGCTACTTGCCCTGTGCCTTCTATGCCACAAACCATCCCGACCATCCATGACACAGGGTAAGTGGCACTGGAGATCTGCTCCCTATGGCAGAAGCACTTCTTAATTTTGGGATCAGTTATTTTGTTCCCAATTTCCTGGTCCTCCTATACCCAAAGCCCTTCCGCCATTCTATTTTGTTCCCAAATTCCTGGGCCTCCTGTACCAAAGCCCTTCAGCCATTCATTGCAATTATTGCAATGAATGGGGTAGGGGACTTTGGGCATAGGAAAAACAAGGATTCGAAATCAAAAGAATTCCCCCTTCATAAAGCTTTTAAAATTTGCATTTTCAAAGATTGTCTTGTTTCTGAAAAAGGATCGTCGCCTAACCCCACGGGAACCCCATGCATGAAGAAACTTGTTTTGCTTAGTGTAATCCCAAGCAGATTTTGCCTTAATGAAGTCTTATAGGTTGTGAAGAACGCAAGGACTGTAAAATTGAAAATGAATGGAAAAAACCTTTTCTAGCATTTAATTTAAGGCAATGCATGTTTCTGAAGATGCTGCGGGATCTGCTACCTTCCTGCCTACTCACATTCCACTCTAAGAGCATAACGAAAAACATGTTATATAAATTGCAACTTGATTCCAATCGTAATTGGGTTTCCATTTGTCAGATAGGCCCAAGACACTCATATAACGGATGCATAAGAACACTGCATAAAGCACCCTCGACAAGACTGCTACAATCAATACTGCATCATCCTGGTGCAATGTAAGTGTAGGACACATATAAGGACCACGAGGCAGAAACGTACATGGGATGCGTTCCCTCATTATTAACACTACTAAACCATCCATGGATTCCGCAACCCTCAACCAACAACCAAAATTGACCGCTATATTCTAATCAAAAGTGGGCGTTCATTCTAATAACCAGGTAAGTAGTAACCCAACAAAAAACAATCAAAACCATATAAATGCAGAGGCCGATGAGTAGAAAGTGTCCTATTATGCAAACTAAAGGGTTTATGCATCAGCGGACACTACAGGCATGACACAGAATTAAGGTCTGTCTGGAATTACTTGAAACAATATGTGATCCTATCCAGAGAGGGTAGATTTCAGGTCTTCATTGCTGTGGAGATCCTTTACAGTCTCGGAACCTCCGATCAGCTCCCCTCTGTAGTAAAGCTGAGGATAGGAACAACACCTTTCTCAGCCAAAACCCTTCTAAGTTCTCCACTTTTCTGCATCTCGAGCACAATATCTGATCCGCCAATGAGCTCACCCTTAATATATAACTGAGGATAGCTAGACCAGTTAGAATAAACTTTAAGGCCTTGTCGGACTTCATCATCAGAAAGAATGTCAAAACTCTGGAAGTTGACCTTTTCTTCTCGAAGAATTTCAACAACCTTCCCACTGAAACCACACTTTGGTTCATCAGGTTTTCCCTTCATAAACAACATAACTGGGCTAGAATTGATCAGGCCTTCCAGTCGAGAAGTCAGGCTTACACTTAATCCAGTGGATTCTGAGATGCCACCCTTTGCACTTCCACCTAAACTTTCTTTCGATAAATTAGAACCAATAGAATCAATTCCATGATCGCTGAATATTTCTTTTAATTCACCACTCTCATGCATTGCAATTACTATATCAGTTCCACCAATAAGCTCTCCTTTGCAATAAAGCTGCGGATATGTTGGCCAGTTGGAGAACACCTTCAAACCTTCACGAACCTCATTGTCTGATAATATATCAAAAGTTTCAAATTTAACATTTTCACCCTTCAGAATATCAACAACTTTCCGGCTAAAACCACATCTAGGTGCCTCAGGATTCCCCTTCATAAATAGCATGAGAGGATGAGAGTCAATCAGCTGCCTCAATCGTTTACTTAAGGCATCACTGGGACCGGATTTCACTTGGTTTGCAAGTTGGGAAGAACCATTGTCTTTAGCAAACTCTTTGACCGTCTCAAGGACAGTGGGCCCAGCAGCCATACCAAGGCTGGCTGGAACCGCAGGTTCTCCAGGGTTAACTGACCCAGCAACTTTAGCAACTTTGTTGGCCAAACTCGAAGGATCCGCACCTTCCAGTTTATCAATTTCCTTGCCATCCTGATGAAGAAATACCATAAAGCTGTTTCATCTATGTAAAAAAAAAAAAAATTATCAAGAGTAAAAAGCAATCTCGCCAAGGTTAAATCAAAATCCGTCCTAATAAGGATCATAACTGTTTGAACATGATTAAAACAAAATAATCATAAAAAAGTTAACACGTCTACGACCAATTATTCTACTCATTCCCGCAAGTATTCCTCTGTAATGTTATTCCTGTCTCTAGTTGATTAGTCTCTTTGTTCCTCATCGCATAGTCGGAGTTTACATTTCTTTAGGACCTTTTCGTTTACCAAAATTGAATTCTTGGTAACACAATCGCAGCAGTTTAACAAAATATAAATCAACTAATAGGCAACATCACAAAACTCAAAGATAGAGAGAAAAAGTGAAATTGGAGAAGGTGGAAAGATTTAAGATAGGACAACCTTGAAGAAAAGGAAAAAAGGCACTGCAGAAACAGAAAAAGCCTCAGAAATCTCCGGTTGTTCTTCAGCCTCAACCTGCAAAACCAAAATCACCCATGAAACCAACAAGAACATAAAAAGAAGAAAAATTTAAAGATGCAAACAGAGAGGGAGAAAGAGAAAGGACCCTAAGGAAGTGGGCATGGGGGAAATCAGTGGAGAGGTGGGAAAAGAGTTGGTCCATGTGCTTAGAGGCCTCACACCATGCGGCCCAGAAGTGAAGGAAAACAGGTGCGGCGGTAGAGAGCAGGTTATCAAGCTCCGCCTTCGACTTCACATCCTTGACAGACCCACCCATGTCGGCTTTGGCTTCCACCGGAGAAACACACAAATCAATCTCTGTGCGCGTGTACGGTCTATGTGTGTAATAAAATGAAAGGCTTTAGGAACGAAAACCTAGATAGTTAAATAGACATGTTTTTTGTGAATAATGTTATTATTGGCATAGATTGCTTGCCGGGCCCGTGAATGTAAGTAAGGAGTCAAAAATCAACCATGGACTTCTTGTGTTTTCCCCTTTTCATATTGGCCCTGTAGTTTTTTACTGATTAGTCAACAGCTCAACTCCTCGTGCCTTTAAATTTTGATGAAGATTACCAGATTTAATAGTCATCATTTACATTTGATATATTGCATACGTTTATATATAAAGCAATTTAGATTTCGTGCTTGCTTGCTTTCTAGTTTCTACTAACAAGCACTTGTAACTCTTCATCTAATAAACAAAGTTCAGCACCGTCAACCTCTCATTCATTTTAAAAGGAAAAGTTGAACAGAATGGCTACAGTAATCACTTTCAACGATAAGACATGCTTTCCCTTATGGTGATGCAGCTTAAGTACAAATCTTTGCAACAAAAATTCCAACAAACAAGTGGAATTTCAACAATTTATACATTAGTTTTTTAGCAAATTTATGAGTCAGGATCCTCTTCAGGCACAGAAATTGTTACTATTTGAGTTGCAACCCAGGATTCCTAGATGACTGAAATCCTCAAGGGCCGGCTTTGGAAGAATCAATGAAACACATCTAACAGACCCCATTCTTACAATTATCTTGCTAGGATAGGGGCACCACAAGCAGCGGGAGCATGCTTTCCCTCTTTATAAACGAGGTTCCCTCTGACAAAAGTTGCCAAAACCTTCCCAGAAAGCTTGGATCCGAAGTAGGCTGAGATGCTCTGTGAATGAAATTAAGAAGTCGCTGTTTCAAATGGCTCAGAACTAATTAGGTGGCATGCATATAAGATAAAATAACTTCGGTGATGTTCTCAATGAAATGCTCTTTAGGTGTATTAGAAACATGAGATGGAGAAGTCAGTTTGCATACAGGATGTTTCACGTATACAGGAAGATCATCATTGATCTCAAATTCTACACTTGGCTCCCATACAGCGATATCTGCATGTTTTCCAACTGCAATAGCTCCCTACAAAATGCAGTACAGAATCAGTTGACATCTCTTTTGAGAATGACGATAAGTGGTAAATCTGCATCACCTTCAACTCTTGTCCAGCAAGCTTCGCTGGCCTCTCACTCCACCACATTGCCAACTGTTCAAAAGTTGCTCCATAGTTCCTCCCATACGACCAAGTCACAGGAAGGATGAACTGCACATATTATGATTTTTAGTCCTAAAAAGTAGGATAAAGCAGCAAAATGGAACTGACTCTTCATTGTTATATCACCACACAAATAAAGAAACAACTTAATTCTTTTGATATCTTATTCTTTGGGAATATATGCTCCCAAATTTTATTACCATAAAATTCCAATAAAGTCAATAATCACAAAGAACAGCTGAGATATGATAGAACAGTTGAGAGATGATAGGATATGTTCACAAGTAATGCATGGAAATGGATTTCAGGCCTAAACTAAATAGGCAGTGAATCTAGAATTACCTAGTAACTAATGATATACTCATCCTTAACTAATGATATACTCATCCTAGTGAACAAAATGCATATGCAGAGCGGCTGAAAATCTTCAACCAATGACTGATTCAACAGCACAACCCATTAGGTAAATAATGAGGCTTTCTTTAGCACTTGACAAATTAATGAGATTATCAATGACCACGTTCAATGAAAGGTCCCAAGCCACTATTAAATACTGAATGGAGGATCATACCCGAAAAAATTTCACATATTTGAAACAGTTACTAGGTTGATATGAATGACAAATCAGTAACCTGCAAAGATGATATACCACCCCAAGCCCTGAGGAAATCACCCTCACTAAGGAGTTTGAGCTCAGGCACAGTTGGTGAATGATCAGAACTTAACATGTCAATGTCTCCATCCTGAAATATAATTTTGAAGTAAAGCGACTGAGAATCATGAAAGTTGAACAGAAATTTTTGTGGATCCTTGAATTTTTAGCTACCAGAAGAGCCTTCCATAGCATTTCTTTATTGGCCGCATCACGGATGGGTGGAGCGCATTTAAAACGAGTATCCCCATCTTGAATCTCGTCCGCCGAAAAGGCCAGGTAATGAGGACACGTCTCAACAGTTACACTGTCCCCATCATTTTTGGCACTCTGTGCATAACATGGCAAAGAGTTCAAACCAATTTTCCTTGACTAAGAAGGTCCTTTCATACAACACAAGGAAAATTTAAAAGATAAAGGTTAAGCCTATGCAAATACAACTGCTTGATTTCAAGTTTTACATACTATGGTATGCACTAATCCAATAAATGCTATGAAGAGTAACTATCTATTTGAAAATATGAATGTAAAGTAAATAACAGACCTGACAGAGAAAAAAGAGTATGAAATGGTAATATTCAAAATAACCTCCTCAAGCTGGAAACTGATGGAATAAAAAGTAAGCAGATGAAAGAAGTTACCCGCAAAAGCTGCAAGGAAGAACCTGCATCAGACAAATGAACAATATGAAGATGAGCTCCTTCTGCTGAAGCACCAGTTCTTGTGTCTTTAGATACAGTTAAGAGCTCACTAATAGCTGCCTCCTCCCTGGTTAAGAAATCAAGTATCATCCTCTCTTTAGCACTAAAAGAAAAAGATGAAGCTAATTAAGCATGTATAATAAGCTTATAGATGAAGGGCACCGCAAATTTGTCTCTGGTGAGATGTGAAAAGGGATCAGGAAACTGGAAGTATATGAGTTAACTACTGTTGATTGATTTAATCTAAGAATTACTCAGATGTTCCTGCCATAAACAATCTACATGTTTTGTATTTCCTTAAATGGTAAACGATTCATCAGATATAAACCATGCTCAAGTCATTGAAATAGCACATGTTGTAATCAATCACATTAATAGTACTTTGCACCATCTTCAGATATATACCCAACAGAATTGAGTTTTGTTTAGATCAACAAGAAATGTATATATCAATGAGTTCTAACTAGTTACTCGGACAATAGCCCACATGGCCATAACAATATTTTACCATGATGGTGGCCTTGTCTTAAGATACGTGGAGTAAGATCGGGGGTTATCTGCACCATCTTCTGAGTAGATTCCAGAATCTTGCTGAATCTCTGCATGAACAAGTAAAGGTCTTCTATATTTTGCCAGAACAGCTAGTCCCTCCTGCAGAAGCATAGGATAATAAACTTATCAAAAGACCTCTTTTAAGTGTTAGAGGTCCTTCTTTAGACAGACTCAACATTTGAACTAAGAACAAAATAGAAAATAGAAAGAACAGTTAAGAGATCACAGATATGATAAGGTAATATATTAAATAAGTGCTGCTGGAAGATGCTTAAGGGCTAAACCTTGATATGGCTGGCATTGGTCATAGGGAAGTCGTTGATTCCCGAAGGACACATAAAAGACTACAAAACAATAAAAAAGAAGTTGGAATGAAACAATCAGATAATCAAGGCCAAGAGAAATCAGCTGACATAACTTTTCTTCGCAAAATGTAAATAGACATCAGCAAATATTGATGCAGGTGTATCGAAACTGCAAAAGATGGAAATAGTCTATCAATAGTTTATGGTACAAATTGATAACAAAATAAAGTCATAAGAGAGCACTCCCGTCTTGGTTCACATTTAAGAAATAGTTTACAACAATCTTGACGAAGAGATTTCTTGTAGGAAGATATGTTAAAAATACTACCAAATAGCATGCGAAGATCATTGACACATCCTTTTAAGATGATTACCTTCAATCCAAGAGCACCTGCATTTAGAAGAGCTTCAAGAGAGCTTCTGTTGAATGCATTTTCAGGAACTAGCCCTCCCCAAAAACCTGTTTATATCAAAGTTCAGGCATATATCCTTAGAAAATTGGTATAAGTGCAGCCCCAAAAGAGCAGATTGTTTCAAGAGCATACCAACATCAACATAGATATTATTCGCTGCAGCCTCAATCTATTCATGTATGTCAAACAAAACAAAAACCAGTAGTTAGTCAAGTAATCTCATTTCCAACAAGCAAAAGATAGTGAATTGGAAAAAAATCTTCATCAAAGCACAAAAAAGGTCCAAGTGCATGAAAGAAACATGTTTAAGCTTTGCAAGATCTTTTGAACCAGATGCAGTAATGCTACTCACAGTAACGGATTCTCAGATGAGCCTCCTCACCTTGAGCCTTAGAGTTTGAGCAGAAACAGTCGAAGGGAAACTGTTTAGAGGCATATCAATCAATGTGGTGACACCACCTACAGATATAGTAAAATGGAGTGAACACAATAACATCAAAACTAAGTGTAAAAGGGATTGTACAGAGCTTAAACGTTTAGTACTTAAAAAGGACAAGAAAAAAATGCAGCATCGATCTATATTAGCATCCCTTGTCTCATCTGAAATCAGAGTGCATTGTTAAATCACAATGAAACATAACTTCTTCTCATGAAAGATTATCACTTGAGGACTTTTCTCCTTTATCAATTAGATGTGCATTCAAGTGCTAACAGCCATAAGAAATTACCAGCAGCAGCTGCTTTAGTCCCTGAAGGAAATCCTTCCCAATCAGTTCTTCCAGGATCATCAAGATGCGCGTGGCTGCCATGGTCATGTGATATCATATTTCTCGATTATGTTTGAACAGTGGGAACTATAAGTACAGAAATAAAATTTCAGTTAAAAATTTTCATCTTACACATCAATCAAACCAGGCATAAGAACAGCTTCTTTATAATCAAGTATTTGATCTGCCTTGGAATTTCCATGAAAATCTTCTCCCTTAATTATGGCTACGATGTACCCGTTCTTTACCTCAACTGTTAAGTAGCAAGAGTTTATCTAAGTAAAGGTTACAGCACAGCATCAGAAAACAGCAATACCAACAAGATCAAGTAGGAAGCTAGCCATGGTGGCACTATCAGATGTTACCATTTGATTGATTGTGTATTTAGAAAGAGAAAAGGGACTTCTGTGCAATCTTAATAGCTAAACACACACCTTTGCAGTCAAATATCTATTTGTACATCTGAAAACAAGTGAAACTAAAACAAACCTGCACCAGATATGATCCCTTGTCGTGTCACAATCCTCTTGCTGGTCAAGAAGTAGTGGCTGTGACGAAGAAGGCTGCAGTCTGTGTGAGGAAGCTGCAAAGAAGGGCATTATGCTAACCTGAAATTCATTCGCGCTTAATGATTAAGCATATATGAAGCCATCAATTTGCTCTGTTCCAGGTCCCAGGAAAAATAATTGCTAAAAGTTTACAGAAACCCACTAATCCAAATTGACGATCCGTTTCACATAGTTGCAGTGCATTCATGTCACATAATAGCTTATCAACAACAAGAAGAGAAGATCATAAAAAGGCTGAACACTACAAAAGCCAAAGAGAGAAATAGCTCCCATTATCAGCAGCAAGGATAGGACCCTACAAAACGGAAACCTACCCACAAGACAGCTACCGAACTTACAGTTGACTCCCAATCCCCAGGAGTGTTATCATGCAGAAAAAACACACACACACACACATACGCACAAGCATATTAATAGAAAAATGCACTCACCTTGGAGGAGTTGTGAACATAGAAGTAGAAGATAAAGGAGGCAAGAAGAACAAGCAGAGGTAGCAGACGCCATTGAACAGGGTCCATTACCTTCCCAAATCAACACTAATGACAGCTTTCTCCCAATCTGTTCAATTCCTTGTCAGTTTCCGACTACACTCCAATCACAGCCTCGCGAAGTTGTTCTGCCGCACCACTTCCCTCTGAATTATTAAAAGCGATTAGTTTTTACTTTGCAACACTATAGAGGATAGTAGTACCTTAACACTAACAGCACCCAATCTTAGGGCGCCACGTATACGCATAAGACAGCAGAAAAGGCTTATCATCTCCATCATTTTTTTATTAACACCTGTCATCGTTTGTGCATCATCTTATCGGGTTCCAAATCATAAGTTAATGAAGATGGAGCAAGGCATACGTCGTATTGTAAGTTCATTAGTGATAAATAAAACCAAGATGTACCAGGGAGTATAAAGCATGGGATCTGATCGTTTTCCTTTTAGTTCCATTTGTGAGGCATTTTCTTGATCATGCTTCATCAGTTCGTCTTCCTATTGTCTCTGTAAGAGGCTTAATAAATTGATCTTGTAGGTTTTTGTTTCAATCCTTTAATTCCTCTTGGGAGTACAAGTTGTGTTAGGGAATCTAAGTCCAATGACGATAAGAAGGCCTGCATGCTTTTGTACTTCTAAACAGAAGTTCCTTGCTGCTGTGTGACTTTGGCTTGTTCTCTTCTTGTTGGTTTTACAGTGACCAGTAACAAGTCCAAACGAAGGATGAGATAAGTGGAAGGAAAATCTTTTAATTTGAGTAGAACATAATATCTTTTAACTTGAATAGAACATAATATATTTTGCAGCCTCTGAAAATTTAAGTTCATAGGTATGAACATAATGATTGAGATGAGTTGACACAGGGTTGATCCAGAGTTAGTAGATCAGAAAATCAGATTCTTAACATATATATATATATACACTAGAGGATCAGATGATTCAGTTTCTAACAAATATATATATATATATATATATATAATGGTTCGTAAAAATCACTTGTAAACCTAATAATCACCACATATATACATATAGTGTTCAACTCTACCCTTTGTTTATATAGAGAAGGTCGTAGGGGAAATTTCCTAGTTTGAATAACATAAAATTTTCATTTGTTGCATTTGAAAAGTTAGGGAAGTGGTGCTTAAGAATAGACAAATTGAAAGAGTTTCTTTTTATCAAATTTTTGGATTTCTAAAAAAAACATTAAAGCCAAAGGAGATTTAGGCAAAAAAAAACTATAATTACAATTATTGTTGGTTTTTTATTAAGGCAATATAATTAAGGTGTAAGGCAATATAAAAGATTTTTTAGGAAACAAAATGATTAATGTTAAGTAAACTTTTGACTAACATAACAAAATAGTTTCAAACTGAAGTAACAATATTAAATGGATAAAACAACAATTTGAATAATGTTGCTTCATGTATTGACTAAGGCAACATAATAGTTTCAATTTATAGTAATAGTGTTAAATAGATTTTGCAACAATTTAAGTCTTTATAAGAGAATAAAGGGATTGTTTTATAAAACAATTTGTAACAATAAAAGTAACAATTTATTTTTTCGCTATCAATAATATGTTCATGGTAAAGCAAACTATTGTTATTAAGTACACAATATCTATATATACATTAAAAGCAACACATATACATTAATGTATGTCTTAATTACATATGTATTGTCAAATATAAACGACCAAAAAGCTGCATTTATATATGTTATATAGTCCATAAAGACTTGTAAAGTTAAACATTTTACATATTCAAAATATAAAAGCAAAAATTCAGAAGCTAAAATATTCACATATATCATGTTCCTCTATTTTATATGGAATATAAGTGAATTAATCTAAATATTAAACAAAATCAACGCGTGTGGGCATAGACGGAGCTACGTGGGGGCTATGGTGCACTGGGCCCCCCAATATTTAAAAAAATTAAATATTTTTATTTTTAATATATATATATAAGAGTATAATTATTTGGAGCCCATTGGTACATTAGGCTCCCCAAAATTTTTAAAAATTAAATATTTGAGCCCTCCTATCTTAAATTTCTGACTCCTTCACTAAGTGTGGGCACTTCAAAATCCTTCACCAAGTACCTCCTTATTCACTCATAATCATTACCTTCCTAAAAAAAAAGAGACAAGAAGTATATTAGAATATAAACTGCTTTGACCTCAATTTAATCAAGACAAATAATATATTTCAAAAACTAACATCAAAATGATTCAATTCTTTTTATGAACAAATTCAAAAAGCATGAACATAAGCAGTTAATCTCAACTAACAAGATAACAATATGATGTACAAAAATAGTGAATTAAGAAAATTTGTCACCTAATATCATTTTCCTTATGCACTCTTGTTCATATGATTTACAAAAATAGTGAATTAAAAAAATTTATCACCCGATATCGTCTTCCTTATGCACTTATTCAATGCGAGCTTACAAAAGAAAATTTGCAGTCACACTAATGAATGGAAACATCATTTATGATTACAAAAAAAAACCTACTTTAATTTTGGTTATACAAGAAATAGCTCATTTTTACAAGAAGAATAAATAAACAATATAAAAAACATATAAAAAAGAATCAAAAACCTATGAAATAAGCAATAAATTTGGGCATCTCAACAAAAGTAGTAACAGTATAGAAAATTATTACAACATCAATATTACTCACAATTTTCTTCCTTATAGCTTCATTAGATTGCTTATACACTTTTCTAGGCTTTCTTTTTATAAGCTACAAGATAATTTTCAGCATTAGATAGTGGAGTTTTATCCTCTATTTCATTTTGTTATCCATGGAAACAATTGTTAATTATAATTTAGAAAAATAAAGCAGTTTCTTAATAGATTATAACTTATTAAAAAACTTACCATCTTAGCATAAATATTTGCAAAGCTCTTAAGACTAGTTGTGTGCATTTCAATTTGTTGTTTTCTATTTTTAATATTTTTTCAACAACTTGCTACACATTAAAGCATTATATTAATTAGATATCATGTAACTAGTTTATAGAAAGTAATAATAATTATCATACCTTCACATCTAGGTAGTTCCAATAAGAATTGAGCTCCTTAAAGACCTCTAAATGTGTCAAAGTTGTAAGTCATCTATATTATCATGCATAGACCTTTCATCAAATTCATTATCATCGTCCATATCCATATTTGCATTGGTTCATCCTTTCTCATTAAATTCCCAACCCATCATATCCTGGAGCGAATCCATCAATAATAAAATGATCATATATAATATTTGTTGTATATCAATAACAATTGTAACACTCCAGGTATGGAAAAAAAAAATTCATTCTCGTTAGCCACCTTAAAAAAACCTTTTCAAGAAAAAGAGCAACTACACTTATATATTCATGACTATATCTAGAAAAAGTCATTCAATTCATCAAAGTAATATATACAATATGTAATATATTAACAACCAAGAAATATTACGTATACAATTTTTTAAAAATATAAAAATAAAATTTAACAATCTCATGATGTTTTATGAAGTTCAATACATAGTTATAAAATTTTCATTATGATATAATAAACTAGTTTGTATCACCAGTAAATTATCTAAAAGAAATATACCTGAAGTATCTCATTAGACGTAAGCTTATGGATTATGGTTTTTACTTCAGTTAGATGTTTCTAAATACTTTAGTAGTAATTTTACAATTTGAAAAAAAAAAGAAAAGGAAACATGGACAATGAACTTATATATTATTGTTATCATGAAACTAACACCTTGTATGCTTAAAATTTTAAAAATGGTATACAACAAGAGCAATTTAGTATTTCAAACAATACATATGAAAAGAAATAATTAAAGATTTTGTTATAGTCAATTATAGCCTGATGATTTATAGAAAGTTACACATAGATCCCAATTATTGACTTTAAAGTTTTCTTGCAAAAAAAGAAAATAAATATTTGAGGTGAAAAACAATGAAAATGTATACAACTAGTGTTCTTTGATGAAACATGGCTGATTAAGAAAGCAATATTGAAAAATATATGTAGTTATATGCATGAAGCAAGAGCTTTTACAAATTAAAATGTAATTATGGTTTGTACAACCCTTTAATTAATTTGTACTAATTACAGAAAGTGAGATTATAGTGGTCCATTTCTAGCTTATGGATGCCCATGTATATCACTGTCACTATGTTTTAAGCCATAAATTCATGATAATATACTAAGTTTAGGGTTTTTGTTATTTAATTGGCCACATAAACAGTAATAACACGCTAGTTTCTCATGGTCCAATGATTATCACCTAAACAGTGATAACACGCTTTTCCATATGAATGCGGATAGACAAAGTTGTATAAACGGATGTGATTAATTCCAATGTAAAGGGATAGATGAGTATGATACTCAGATAAGCGTATATAACGTGAGAATTAAATTTGTAGAAAGTAGATAAAATATTACAACTAATAAATAAGTTTATAAAAGCTTTATGCAATGGCTCTAAAAGCTAAAACTCGAAATAATATCTTAAATTTAGCTAACAAATTGGAGCTATCAAACAATATTTTTGGAGCAGATTTTCAAATGCAAAGGGAGTTGGGATGATTTGAGGTACGAAAAATCATTGTAGTTATTTGGCTTTTTGATAACTTGTGACTATATTTGTGACAACAGTGGTTTTTCTAGCAGCTCTCATAGTACCGTGACGCAATAATAATGCATAAGAAGATCAAAAATGAAGATGGGAAAACACCATAACTTCTTCTTGCAAAGTTGTGTCTACTTGTGACAATAGTGGTTTTTCCAACAGCTTTCAAAGTACTATGATGCAATAATAACATATAAGACGATGAGAAATGAAGAAGGGAAAACACCACAACTTCTTCATGCAAAGTTGTGGCTACACTTGTGAACAAGTGACAAACATACTGGCAACTGATATTGCTATTGCCTGCAACCAAATTCAAAAAAAGAAATCAACTTTTGTTAATGCAATTAATGTAGTAGTGGAAAATGGTTATCGTTCTCACAATAAATTTTAACGGTAAAGAATTTACGAGTTCAAAACTGAAATAAAGTAACGAAGAGGGAGGGGGTTTCAATTCACGAAATTTAGACAAAAAAGATGACAATAATAGAAAATAAACTAAAATAATTGGATCTGAAAATTTAATAAAAAATCTTAGTTTCGGGTCACTAACATTATCACACTAAAATGTATTCTTGATATAAAATTCAGTTCATCAATAAACATTCATTGGGGGATGTTTTCTCTTAAGAGTAAATGAATAGAAACATGAATTCTAAGCATTCTTATTAATCATCAACCTAGATACGATCGTAGATTCAATTGAATAATAACTTTAAGAACTAAGAAACCAATGAACAAGATAACACATATACGACATGCATTTAATCAAGATGAGTATCTTCTTAGAATTTCTCACTCTAACGTAAAGAAGGTAATCCTAATTGCTACTTGTAATTAACAAAATTGAACGTAATATTTCATTAATCTAGCTACTAAACGAATCAACTCCTAGTTGCACACCTATAAATCAATCAATTCAATTAGAAAAAAAGTAATTTGGAAGATACTCAATGTTTATCAACAAAATAAACTTTATTGAAACATCTCACATATAATAGATGATAACTTGGTTCCCCTCAACTAAGAAAAGGGATTTAACTACTCACAACAAAAGTAAAAATAAAAAAATAACAAAACATAAAGTCTCCATTGTTGGTCTTTCTCTAAAGAATCCGAAAATACTTAGAAGAAAATTGAAGAAACTGAGAAACAACAATGGTTGTCGAGAAAAACCAGAAAAGAAATGCAGAAAAACGAAAAACTAATCTTAGGTGTGTTTTGTGAACAGTAACATGCAAACCCTATTTATCCCTTCAAATCTTCCCAATCTTTTCTTTGATTTTCAGCAGATAACCTTTCCCCACTTTAAGATGCAAATCTCTATTGATAAGATAGCAACATGGTCTTCAAAGATTATGAAAATATCATATTTGAATTTGAAAACATATTCTGTAGATTATTTTTGCCTGTCGGGCCCCGACCCGGAGACCGGATCCCGACTCCAACTATTCATAACTTAACATTAACACTCTTGCTCTTGTTTACATTCCACAACTATTGGACCCGTTTCTAGAGCCCAATTCCGGAGCCCTAAAGCTTTGCGCTCGCTACATTGCAGCGCTAGATGCTGTGGTTCCATAAAGGTGATGAGCGCACACTACCTA
>JANZLD010000002.1:47439573-47457559 GCA_026413575.1 Erythroxylum carthagenense
TAATTAATGACAACTTAATTTGATGCTAACATAACTTACTTAATTTAATCTAATCATGCTTGATTTATCATAAAAAAAATTTCTGGGGGTAACATTGCCCTTGCACGTGCCCACGTTTTGTTTCTAAATTTGCTATAAATCTAGAAATTTTGAATTTTCTTTGTTTCTTTTGCATCTTTTTGATTCAATTCCATCTCTAAAGTGTTGAAAATCACCTGAGAACGATTAAGAGACAATTCTATTAATTTTGGATAATAATTTCCACACATTAAAGAGAATTAAATAGGACAATTTAACAAATTCCCTCACACCAAATCTTTGCCCGTCCTCGAGCAAACATGTCAAATCACTACACTCTATCAATTCATCCTTCATAAGATTAAGTGCATATAATCCATTAACTTGGACTAGCAAGACTTAGGTTGCAATATACATTATAATTACTTTTCACTGATACAAATAAATAAAGTCAAAATAAGAGATCTTTGTTCAAAAGGCAAGTATGAAACCAAAGTGATTCTTCTCACAGATTTCTCTCTTACACTCAAGTGTTTAAGGGCAAAGTGTTTCTCTCAAATCTTCCTCTAACAAATTGCACTATCATAGGCTTGCAAATTCACCAGTTATCATTCATTCAAATTACATAAGCTCATGGATCATAAGGACTTTATTAAGAGTTGTAATGGGGCTAGGTTCAAAGGTAAGGTAAAAATAGTAAAGAGTTAATCACAAGTATTCACAAAGTACCAAGTAAAAGGGACATTTAAATTAAAATTTTAAGATAAACACATGAATACAAAGAACTACAACTACTCATTACTAACTAATGCTACTATGCTTTATCCTTTTTATTTTTATTTTATTTTTCTGATGTTTTCTTTCTTTTCTTCTTTCTTTTTCTTTTTTCTTTTTTCTTTTTTACTTGGCTAATGCGAAGAATGAGGGAGAACAATAAAAACAAGAGAAAATAACAGCAGCATAATTTAACAAACCCATTAGTAGAAGCATTTATAGAAATATCTTAGAACACAATGCAGAACAAAAGTCCCAAATTACTCATTACTTCATTCAACTTGTGATAAGGAAAGGCTAATGGGATTTTTGAGTTTTAATATAAGGTGATTAATTGAAAAACAAACAGGGTTAAAGGCTCAAAAGTGTTTGCAAAGGCAAAATAACTAGGTGGGTCATTTTTAAGCTAAAGGGTGTAAAAACAAAGAAAGCCTTAATCATTTCCATAAACCATGTAATCAAACAAATTCGATCTGGTTCAATGCAAATTCTGAAGGCAAACATGATTAGAGGAGTATCACACAATACAAAGAAATAGAATGACATAAAGATGATGTCATTAAAGCTCAAATCTACTCACAAGTTTAATTAAAAAATTTACCTTAATTCCACATATTATTTAATCACTCAAATGTCAAAATTTTGACTAAGTATATAAGATTGGTTATTGCAATTAATCCACATGATTCACTTTAGACTCACATAGCCCAATTTAATTTCATGCACATGCTTAATCTCATCTAAACTAAAATGATAAAGCTTTATCGCTTAACATGCATAACCAACATGCAAAAATCGAAAAGAATCACACACAAATACTCCAATTCCTCCCCCCACACCTAGACCAACATTGTTCCCAATGTTAGGACATAAAATTAAAGAAGCACAAATATAAAGGAAAAGAGAAAAGAAGGCTTCTGTATTTGGAAATGCCAAAATCATGGTGTTGGTAGATATGGAGGTTGGAATCCTTCATACTCCTGTTAAGCCATCAAGTTATGCTCCAATAGGTGCATTCTTTGTTCGAGGCAACTTAGGCGGTCATCTAAATTGGTTTAGGAAGGCTAGTGACTACTTGGTGCAGCTGTTAAAACCCGACTTCTTCTAACTAATTCTCCCACACCTGAACCATTGCTTATCCTCAAACAATAAATCAAATGCTTCACTCAAACAATTCCGACTAAGAGTTAATAATTAATCAAGCACACAGAAATCCATCAATACTTTCAATCCAGTTACTCACATGTAAGGACATAGTCAGTAAAATAGTCACTCAAGATGCATAATATCTAGCATTTAAGCCATTTTGCATTTGCTATCACATAAACAAGTCAAAGATGCTTAGTATGACACAAATACAGAAGAAAAGAAATAGTACAAGCAGAACAAAAATATCTCAAAAACAAAAAACAACGATGTTTCTTATTTAATAACAAAAGACAAAGACATTTTTGATCAACAACGCAAAAAAAGATAGTTATCTCTTCTTCTTTTTGGTTTTTTTCTTTCTTTTTTTTTGACACTTCATTCTAAGCATCCCATTCCACATTCATATGACAAGCTATACAAAATGCACTTAAATACCAAACATCATACACAAGAGTCACCAAATATATGCAGAGCACACAAAGGAAAAAGAATAACCGAAAAACTTTGAAGTTAGCATCATTTCAAGAGTCAATCAAAGTTCCTCAAATCAAAGCATCAACATCATTACTATACCACAATTAACTATTAACTAAATACCGAAATCATTCAAGTTACTACATTATCATCATCACCATCAAACTCACAACAATCTAAGTGTGTAGAAATTTCACACTTACCCTACCCCCACACTTAAAATGGCATTGTCCTTAATCAATAAAAGCACAAAAGAGGGATGGGAAGAGAAGTACTCCCATAGATTAAAGACGCCATATGCAGCTTTGAAATGAATGATTGCAGCTTCCTTTTCAAATGCTTACAAACAAAACAAACGAAAGGAAACAAGTAAAACACTCAAAGCAAATACTCAAAAGATATGAATAAAGGAGAAAAACACACAAAAGAAAGGGATACAGATGGGGTGCCTCCCATCAAGCGCTTATTTAAGGTCATAAACTTGACCCTTGGCATGTGTACATCATCCATTATTGAATGGATGCTTGAGCCCAACAAGCAGCATGCTCAGACTCTGTGAGGAATCTGGAGCAAATTCCCTCGAAGTAGGCTTTTTCTCAGCACGATGCTCCATGACTTCTGATGGGTGGAACTTCATCGTTTCACCATCATACTATAATGTCCACTTGTTTTTTCAGGCATCGCCCTTTTCACACCAGGATGGTCTTCGTAAGAGTATTGTCAATGGGTGTGAAGACTCAACATCCTGCTTGTCACCTTTGATCTTTAGCTCGCTCGCCCACAGCGCGTTCAACTCATATGTGCTCAACTGCTTTTCTTCTTCTTGCTTCTCTTCTTGTTCTTCTTCTTCTTTTACTTGTAAATAACTAAGAAAAGGAAACAAAATTCGGTTAGCGATAACATGAACTACATCGCTTACCTTAGGAGGTTGCACATCCTCCATCTTTTCTTGAACTATAACCTCTTCCTCTCCTAACTCCACTTGCTCTTTCTTTATTACTTCTGGATTCTCCAAATGATCTCCAGTCTCTGAAGGAATGCACAACTCCTCCGCATCACTCTCTTGTTGGCTAAGAACTTTTGCATACACTAGGGCTTCTATTCTCTCCGCTAAGTGGCTTAATTGATCTTCCAAGGTCTTCAAGCTACTCCTCGTTTCCTGTTGGAATTGAAGAGTGCTCATCACCAAACTCATTACGATCTCCTCCAAAGACATCTCATTAGCTTGTGGTGGCGATGGTGGAGGTAGAGGCTCTGGCTAGAAGTAGGACTACTCTTGATAATAGCTTAGTGGAGAAGTGAATCTGTATTATGTATCCTATAAAAAGGAACATGTATATAAAAAGAATAACCCAAAAATGAGTAAACTTCACATGTCTTAGCTTGTTGGTCATCTCTCGTTACTTGCACAACTAAGGGTGTGAAATATGCCACTTGATGGTCAAACCTGGAAGTAGCAACAGATGGGAACTCATCATCATAATAAGGATAATATGAAAAAATCAGAATCAAAAGCATACTTATAGTAAGTCATGCCACTAAAGATCGAAAAATCTAAAAAAGCTGTGAAACTAAAACAAACAGAAGACAAAGGTAACCAAAAGTAACGAAATAAAAAACAAAAACAAAAACATCACACACAAAATCGTCAAGAAATTAGATCTACAGAGGGTTTGGCCTTCAACTTTCCAATTAGCCATATATAATGAAGAAGGTAAAATAACCTTTAAGGAAATAAAGATTGAGTATGAATAGAGGCCTGAGCATCAAGTGCAGAAGAAGGAATGTAGAGCGGCTATTTTAGACTGGATCACAGTAAGAATTGGACAAGGGAAAGGAGTCTATAACAAACAAGATAAACCATCAAAAGAGGAATGAATAGGAGCAAGTCTTAGAAAAGACACAACAGAATCAAAAGAATGGAGATTCTGAAATCCCAACGGATCAAAGTAAGGGCAAAGGAATTCAACATAAGGATCAAGCTACTGAGATGGAAAAACAAAGTGATAAGGAAAGCAGACCAGCTAGAAGCCTATCTGAACATAGCAAGGCTCAACAGAAGTAAGATGATCCAAATGGATACCTTGAAGATGCTAACCTCCTTGATAGGAATTAAGCAGGTAACCACTTTTCTTCTCCTAAATCTGAATTGGTTCCTATTATTGATTCTCAAAGTTCGCGTCTTCTGGAAGGGCCATAGGGGGATTTCACTATTAGGAAGAGTAGGAAATCTAAAAGGAAACAAAAGTAGTAGGCCTTTAGTTCTGTTTTGTGTTATGGATTTAATTTTTTGAAATGTTAGGGGGTTTGATAACTAAAAAAACAATTAGTTATGAATACATTTCTTAAGAGGATGTTGGTTTCTTTTGTTTTCTTGATTGAATCTAGGATATCTCCTCCATTTTTGAATAATGTATGCTCCTCTTTGTTTCCCAGATGGCTATTTTACAGTAATATAGATCAAGCTTCAAACACAAGGTTAGTGATAACTTGGAATCTAGATTGTTTCTTGAGTTCTCCTTTAATCACTACTGATCAACTGATCCATATGGAGGTTACTCCTATGAACAATTCTTCAACCTTTTATGTGACATGTGTTTATAGGTTAAATAATTATAATCATAGGAAGAATCTTTGGACTACTTTTTCTAGTATCAAACACAATGTAGGTAATCAACCTTAGATTATAGTGGGAGACTTTAATGTTATACTATTCTATCATAAGATAGAGCCTATAAGTTCCTTAGCTATTAATGGAATGAGTGACTTTAGGAAGTGTGTTGAGGATTGTGCTTTGTATGATTTGAATTCTAATGGTCCTAATTTTACGTGGACCAACAAGCAATGTGGTGACCTCTTTATTGAAAGAAAGTTAGATAGAGCCTTTATAAATTCATTCTAGAGTTCTAGGTTTCCTAGATCTTATGGGGTTATTCATAATCCTAACATTTCAGACCACTCTCCAGTAGTGATTGGGTCCTTAGCAAAGATGCAGAAGAGATCCTCTCCATTTAGGTTTTCCAACTTCCCAGCCTCACATTCTAATTTCGTTCAAATAGTAGAAGATGCTTGGTCTTCCCATATCCAAGGAACTTCTATGTTATGTGTGGTGTATAAGCTAAAAGTTGTTTAAAATGTGCTCAAATTGCTTAACTTTGGTCAGATTGGTGATGTGAATGGTATAGAGTTGATAATTGTCAAGCTATTCTTAATACTATCCAAGATCAAATGAAACATTTGCCTAATAGGCCTCATATGGTTGCCAAGGAAAATGAAGCCATTAACAACTTCATTAGAGCCTCAGATGATTAGGAGTTTTTCTATAAACAATCTTCCTGTATTAAATGGCTTCAAGAGAAGGATAGGAACACCAAATTCTTTCATAATTCCATATTAGCAAATAGGAATAGAACCAACGTTCATTCTTTAATAGTGGGAAATGGCAGTAGGATTGTTGCTTTTGAAGAGATTCAAGAACAGTTCCTAGGTTTTTTCTAGAGTACTATTGGAAATAAAAAGGACCTTCTCCCCTCCAAAGAGTATGTGAAAAATCTTTTCCCTTATCCAATTTCTAATAATCTTAAGAACAACCTCTCTGTTGAAGTTTCAGCACAAGAGATTAAGGAAGTTTTCAACTCTTTTAATCCGAATAAGGCTCCCAGGCCAGATGGGTTTAATGGTTTTTTCTTTAACGAAACTTGGCATATTATTAGGGGGGAAGTTACTTGAGACATCCAAGATTTTTTCCAATAAGGGAGACTACTTAAAGAGCTTAAATCTACTTTTATTTCTCTAATTCCTAAGAAAGATCATACTTCCACAGTAGTTGATTATAGACCATCTCTTGCTGTAACATGATCTATAAGGTGATTGCAAAAATCATGGCTAATAGGCTTAGAGAGGTACTCCTTCACATTATCATCCCAAACTATTGTATATGGGATAATATCTTGTTGACTCAAGAAATTTTCAAGAATTACCACCTTTTTAATAACCATAACAGATGTGCTTTCAAAGTAGATTTACAAAAAACCTATGATTCGATTCAATGGGACTTTCTCCTGAATGTGCTAGAAGATGTAGGTTTTCCTCTTAAGTTCATTAAATGGATCGAAGAGTGTATAACCTCACCTTCTTATTCTATCTTAATTAATGAGTCCCCCTCAAAATTTTTTAGAGGGAAGTCAAGTCTAAGATAAGGAGATCCTATATCTCCATTTCTCTTTATTATCTGTATGGAGGTACTCTCAAGAAGCCGAAATGTTTGTATAACTGATAGTCCTTCCTTCAAATACCACTGGAGGTGTAAAGCTCTTAAACTCACCCATCTCGTGTTTGCTGATGATCTTTTATTGTTTTGTCATGCCAATTTGGTTGCTGCCCTAACTTTACTTAAATGCATGCGCACCTTTTCAAATTTGTTTGACATGGACATGAACCCTTCCAAGAGTCGATTCTTTTTATCTCCTAATATGGACCATATAGCCCATCAAATGGAAATTACATCAGGTCTTAAAAGAGGTCAACTTCCCATTCGATACTTAGGGGTATCTCTCCTATGTTGGTAGACTTTAATTGGTTATCTATGTTCTCTCAACATTTTAGGTGTATTGTTCTACTCATTTCACCCTCCGTTCTTCCATTATTAAGGATATAGAGACAAAACTTAGGAATTTTTTATGATCGGAGAATGTGGTGACAAAAGCTCATGCTAAGGTTAAATGGGGTAATGTAGACCCAAAAGAGAGGGTTGATTGGGTATTAACATTTGTCTACTTGGAATAATGTGTTGATAGGGAAAAGAATTTGGATTTTGTTAAATGATAAGGAAGCTTTGTGGGTTAAGTGGGTACAAACTATAATTCTGAGAAGGAAAATTTTCTAGAGTGCCTAAAATAGAGTAATGTAGACCCAAAGGAGAGGGTTGATTAGGTATTAAAATTTGTCTACTTGGAATAATGTGTTGATAGGGAAAAGAATCTGGATTTTATTTAATGATAGGAAAGCTCTGTAGGTTAAGTGGGTACACACTATAATTCTAAGAAGGAAAATTTTCTAGAGTGCCTAACCTTCCAACTATAGTTCATGGAGTTAGAGAAAGATTTTATATGATAGGGATTAAATAGGGAACCAATTCAGATTTAGGATAGGAAATAGGAATTCTACTTTCTTTTGGCAAGATCCTTGGCATCCTAGAGGTATCTTGAAGGATCTCTCAACGCCTAGAGGTATCTTGAAGGATCTCTCAACGCCTAGAGGTATCAATGGATCGGAGCTACCTATATCTGCAAGAGTGTCTGATGTAATCAGAAATAATGAGTGGTGTTGGCAAGAGGTAACAATTGGGCCCATTAAAACTCTAGAACCTCTACAATATCAACTAGATTGTTCACAACCTGATAGTTTGCAATGGCTAGCAAGCTCTTCAAAAATGTATACAATTGCCTCAGCCTACAAATCCATGAGACACCCTAACTAGAGCATTCCTTGGCATAAACTGGTATGACATAAAAGAATCAATCCTAGATATTCCTTCTAAATCAGTCCTAGATATTCCTTCATATCGTGGTTAGCCTTTCTTAATAAATTGCAAGCAAGGGACAAAACCCTTTACCTTCACACCCCAAACTACTGCTCCTTATGTGCCTCAGACAATGAAACTATTAATCACCTGTTCTTTGAATGTTCCTTCTCTAAAACAATATAGTTACACTGTCTTAACCACTTTCAAATATACCTTCCTAATTTGACAAACCTTTATTCTATTCTAAATTGGTTCAACCAGCCACCAAATTTTAGAAACTGTGACATCAATAATGCTATCATCTTCCTTTCTGTTATTGTGTACAACTTTTGGAATGAAAGAAACCTTCGAACCTTCAAAGATGAAGTCTTGGAAGTTGGGAGCATCAACACTAGGTGATCTTTCAAGTTATGGAACAACTCAACTCAAATACAGAGAGAAGGTAATTCTTAGAGTGTTTTATTTTTTTAATGTAATGTCTGCAAGTTTTTGATTTCAAGTCTAGGAAAATAGAGGGTAATCCAATCCCTCTTCGGTATATATAACAAGGGAGACTTCAGTTCTAGGGAATGCTTCTACCTCCAAAAGCTTTAAGCATGTGGTTGCAAGTTATAGGGGGAAACATCTTCATATATGATCTCTCCATTGTAGCAGAAAAGGAAAGGTGGTTACAGTGAAGTTATGCTAACCCCGCTTTCTAATAATAGGAGGTCCCCTACTCTTATGTTTGGTTTTGGAAGCCATATGGGTTTATAAAGGATGGTTGGGTGAGTTGAATAAACATTTGACAGAGAGATCAAGGGCTAGATCAAAGCTAGTAACAAAGGTATGGGCTCTTCGTCATCACCATAGGTACCCTAAACAATGAAGATCCCACACTATTCAGAAAATTAGAAAAATTAAAAGAACTTTCTTCTACTTATAATGTGCTGGTTTGAAGTTATGGTTTTTTCTTTAAAAGTATGATTGATTAGTATATGTTTTTGCTCTAGTTTGTTATCTAGAAATGGTTGTGCTATTAGTAAGATGAACTTTTCTTATAAGGTCTCTTGGTTGGTGGATATGTATATGATTGATGTTGTGGTTTTTGTGGTCATAAGGAACGATTTTGTAGGATTCCTTGTGCCTTCATGTAAGCTTATTCCTTTTGGTTTAAAAAAGAGATTTACATCTTGGCAATCTCTTAGATTTGTACATAACTTTTATTTAATTTATATAATTTACTGAATTACATAAAAAAATTCCAATGCCCCAAATAGAAAATCAACTTAAAGCTGCTAAAAAGAAAGATGGTGATTTGGTACTGAAGCATAAGATATCTAAGGAACGACTTGAACAGTAACAGAAATTAAAAGAGCATGTCACTGCGAAAAAATTACAAGTTGAAACATTAAAGAATCATTAACAAAAGATTTTCAAGTCAAGCTTCAAGAAGCCCGAGTGAAATTCAAGTGAACTTTGAGAATTGAAAATTTTGATACGGAGCCTTTTACATTTATGATTACAAGTTAATTAATTAGTAAGGTTAATTATATTTAAAATTATATTTAACTTTATAAAAATATTTGAATAATTTTAATTATTAATTTCAAATAATTAAGTTTTAAAGTGTAACGAGTTTTGGAATAAATGGTAAAATTATTTAGCTAAAGAAGATTGTGTATAATTTAGAAAAGATATAATTTAATTTAAATAATTTAAAACGTTAAAATTTAATTTACAAATTTTAAAGTTATTTTTGCCTAATAATACTAATTAAATTAAAACAGTCCTGTCCAGTCGAGATAAGCCGCCGCAATCATCGTTCGTCGCATTGGCTTTGCCGCGCGCGAGAGAAAGAGATGCTACCGGAGCAATGGGGATATCCATGTGGGAGCGAATGTACTCACAAATTTGCTCTCCTTACCCAGATTCCCTGTAAATCCCTCCTTCTCTACCCTCTCTTCTTGTTTATCTTCTTTTGTTTCGTTACTTGGTTTGTCAGATAAGATCCTAGGCCAGAGGATACTTTACTATCTGGTTCATTCTGTTGAAGATTTTGTTTTCTCTTTCAGTATTGGGTATTAATTTCTTTATTTAATGCCTTCTTGCGGGTTTTGATTTTATGGTTTTAGATTGATGCTCTTCTGTTTGCCTCCATTGCATCATCCTGATTTAGATATTTGGGGATGCCAATTTGCTGCTTTAGGTGAAAGTGCCAGAAACGGATAGCAATAAAAAGGAACCTGGGAACTAATTAAATTACTACCGAACCGAGCGCCATAAGTACTATATAAATCATGCATTGCATTGGAGACCACAGTTTCTACGTTCTCCCATTTCTTCCATTCTAGTAAATGTCCCTGCTTTGTTATGCTTCGATCGGGTTTTTACTATTTGAGAGTAGTTTTTGGGTGTTTCTCGTTTGCCTAATATAAAACTGTTGATTTGATCAGTGTAATGCGTGGCATGGGTTTTCACAGGGAGAGTGTTTTGCAAGAAGGGCTGTGACGCTGACGCTGATACGTGGGAGGATTGTAAGTATTCATTTGTTTACTACCATTTTTGTGGACTCACCATTTAAATTGTAAATTCCTGTTTTGGCGCCTAGGACTTACGATAATTATTATAGCTTTATGTTTCCAAGTGAAAAAAAGTTGACTTTTAGACATCATGAATTCCAACTGCTACCATTGTTGGATATCCAGGTTTGGCAGAATGCAATCAGATATGCTACAAGGACCCTGTTTTTAAGGACAAGCAATGGAGTGCTTACATTGATCGTTCTCCTGGAGCTGCCAGCTACTCTGAGGTATGTTATGTTCTATGCAAACGAATTGGCATTTAAATATCTTATACAAAGTTTGACGACTTTGTCGACTTATGAATTTGTCCTGTTTGAGTGAGTTTGGCTGTAAGGGGAATCTGGTTTTCTGTCATGCAATTGGTTCGTGTCAGTTTGGAGGTGCTGTCATTTTTCCAATCTAGTGTTAAATTGAAGAAGAATCTGCTATCAAGTCTAATTCTTCCGGTGATTGTCTGTGGCCTTTGGCAATAAAAGGAACAACTTGATGCTAAGTTAGTAGGAGGATAAGCAGATTGATAAGTTTGCAAGGCCATAGAAGGTTGTTCTGTACTTGCTTCTGACATTCTGGTCTTTTAGATAAGTAATGCATTTTGACTAACCAGACATCGGAATGCAGACCAAGATGTCTTTATAACCTGCTTCTTCACATAATTAAGTAATTTCACAGAATATATTCCTGTTAGAGGATCAGTGAAAGAAAGACTGTAATATGGTGATCCTTTTGGAGTGAACTTGAGGCCGATTGATTAAATGTTATCACTTAGTTAAAGTTGTGGCTGGTAAAATTTTGTAATGGGACTCGATGATTTTGTGGGTTGATTGCAATTTTCATTTAAAAACTAGTATAAAGTGAAAGCATCTTCTTGCCATCAAATTACATGACTTAGTAATTACATCTTGTTGATTCTCTATTATTTCCAGGAATGTTTCCATGCCTGTGTAGCTGGTTGTGGTTTCAAGGTGAGTTTATCCTCATGGTTTATATTTCATGCTCCCTTTTCTGTTGGGGAATTCATGGAGTTTGATACTTCTCCGATTACTGAGAAAAGATAAGATTGTAAAGTTATTTGATTTTATGCAAAAGCTTCCACTAACCTCTTTGGCATGCTTCCTCAGAGCAGTTGAAACGAATGTTCTGTTGCTTTTGATGGAGGCAGTATGAGATTTAGTGGCACTAGTTGTTGAACATGATGCCTAGAAGGCTAAAACTTTGCTTTGATGTCCAAGCAGCGTTCTACAACCCTTTTGGGTTGTACTTGATCTGTATGGGATCCATCTGGACCAATATAGGACGCAGTAGACTAGAACTTGATCCTTCCTTCTAAGCTTCTCTATTCAGAAATCAGCTAGTTTTTCTTGAAGAAATATGTCTAAAACTGCTATTCAATCAAGTCTTTTTTCCTTTGTGAGCTAATGAGCATTCCTATCTTATTTCACAGCAACTTCTTTTTTGTTGATATAACACTATCTTATTTATGACAGTTTGAGATGGACCCCGAGACTGTTGATCATGTTCGTCCAAACAGGCCATGTAAGCTTCCTCCATCTGAAAAGCCATGCCCCGTTGAAAAGCCACCTCCATCAGCTACCACACCTGGTGAAGATACGGAAGACGTACCATGCACTTCGGCATAATGAGGGAAATATACCTAAAGAGGGGGGGAAAAAAGCAAGAAGAATAAGAAGACAAAAAATGATGTGACACGCCAAAGATCATGCCAGTAAAGCTTTGTTACTGCTTTGGCAGTTATTGATCTTACATTTCATGGCCATTTTTGCAGTGGCAGTAGCTTAAATTTCTAACCGTGGTATTTGGATGGATGCCTGATTATCCTCATCGTAATCACACAACTAAACGACTGATTACTTTTTTTTTTTCCTTAATTTTGTTCATACGCTTTTATTTACAAATTGCTTTATGAGTGGGATACTTGTTCTAAAATGTATCTCTGCAACTTTTAGGGCAAAGCTCACGCATTTCTCTTTATTTATGGAAAATCTGAGGCTTGATTTGCCCAGTAGGTGTATCTGGACTCCTGGAGACGAGAAATGGAATGAATCGAGGTGATCTTCTATTCCACATGCCCTGTTCCAAGCTTGTGTCATCCATTGTTAGCCACAAATTCCATAATAAATAAATGAAATGTGTGGAACAAGTGATCTGTTTCGGACTGAAGCAGCCCCTTCTTTAATTCAATGTGACCAACAACCAATTGGGATTCAGTAAAGATGATTTTTTTAAAAGTTCTCTAAATAAGAAATTAAAGGTTTAAGCCAAAGTGAAGGGGGTTGTAATTCACATCGGCCTTGAAAAAATGTAAGGCTTGTAAGCACTAGTATTTCATCATTTAAATTAATTTGTTAAGTGATTTACTTGAGATTTATAATTTATAAATTATTAGACGCTTTTAACAATTTATCATAACTAATAAATTATTAGATTTAGTTATTATAAGTATAATGCTTGAAAATCAACCAAAAAAAAAAAGAAATTATGTGATGTTGTGACTATCAATATAACTATAATATTAGTGTTGGGATTATTTAGTACACTTGTGAGTTATTTGTAAGTGTTTTTTTATGAATACTTAATTGATCAATGACAAACATATATATATGTATTCCATATTTTATTTAATTAGCTCCAATCTTTTTTAACATTGGTATTATAGTTTAAGGTATGTAGTATGGTCTTTTCTCTTAAATATAAGTATTTTTTTACTTGTTAACATTTAGGAGAACATATAAATATTATTTTTTAGAACTAATTAAATAAGGTTATCTTAATGGTCTTTTGTAAAGTTTTACTTTTTTGAAATTAATATTTTGCAAATTAAAAATTTATTGGCCCACTACCTACAATGACTACCATTTAGTATGGCAGGAGAGATACATTTGTTGTTTTAAGCGATAGATGACAATTTTTTAAAAATTGAAATAATATAATAGTGAATAATCTTTTGAGGAGTTCTAAAGCCTAGTCCATTGCAAGTAGGGGCTAAGAATGAGCAATTTGAAGAATAAGTGATCCGCTAATTTACTCTTTTGATTGCATAATTTGCATCTCCTGCCAACTAATTAATTCTTATCGTATCTAGAGTTCTCAACCTATTCTTAATGGCTAACCATAAATAGATGAGGCGCTAAGTGTGTTTGAATTGCACTAGGTCAATTTATGCCATCTTACTATAGAGGTAGATGCTCTAAACATCTAGAGGTAGGAATAGTTAGTGAATTTCTTAGAATTCTATCCCATCTAGACTATGGGATTCACAACATTTGAATTCGGGTTATAGAGGGGGAGGTTAGCTCTTAAGTAGTTTAAACCTTATATGCTGCATTTCCACTAGTTTCCTAAGATTATATCAAAAACCATGTATTTTTCCCATTTCCCACAATGTTCTTCATCTGTTTAATTCATTTTGCATCTCAAACATGACATCTAATTCATTTTCTGTAAGTATTCTATGACTAGTACTAATTTTCCAGAAGCTATTTCCTCTCATGAAGGTGGTATGCTTCTATTGGACTTATAAAGTTTGTTTATTTTTAAAGAGTGTCCATATCCTTTATCCAAGTGCATGTTGTTCATTGCCTGAATTGAGTGATTTCAAGCCCTCCTTACTTTTTTGGGGTATATATATCTGATCATTTGATTTTTTGCATGTATAGTATTTGATGTTCCACCTAATCATAGAAAGTTCTTAAGGATCTTATTACTTGCTTTAATGAAATTCCAAGGAAGCGTAAGGTTTGAACTATAGTAAACAAGGAGGTTATTAAGTATTGACATGATGAGTTATAATCTTCTTACATAAAACAAATAATTATTATACCAAATATTGATTCTTCTATGGATTATGTCAAATAGGAATTAGTAATCTCTGTAAGAGAGTTCCTTTCTAGCGATAGGGATCCCTAGGTATGTAAAAAGGGACTCCTTAACTTGTAAATTAGAGGCTTTGATTAAACTATCAGTTGCATCATGAGAGCCTACTAAAATGAATATATAAATATTGCTTGTGTTGATTGTAAGGATTGGAAGTCTCCCAAAAATAATTTAGGAATTCATGAGTAACTTAATTCAGTGGAGATTAGCACCATATAGAAGAATTATATAATTTGTAAAATAGAGGCTAAAGGGCTTCATTCTTTTGCATTTGTGATGATATGTGAAGTTATTGTCATGATTGATCTTGTACTCATCCAACCTAATAAGAACCTTAATACATAGAGTAAATAAGTAAGGAGAAAGAGGATCCCTTGCCTTAAGCCTTTAGCACCTTTCAACACTAAGATTTGTTCTCCATTAATCATAACACTAAATGAGGTTATTGTGATGTATTACTTAATCCAAGTGACAAATAAAAATTCCCAGCTTATAGAGTCAAATACTTTTATTAAGTCAATTTTAAGGCATAAATTTTGTTGGTTAATTTCTTGTTATAATTCTTAAAGAGGTTTTGTGCAATAAGAATATTTGCTCTTATAGATTTGACTTATATAAAGCTCCTTGGCTTGGAATGATCAAGGCATAATTTAAGTATTGTGACTAGTAATTTTGAGATGAATTTATAGATGGGAATGAAACATGAAATAAGTTTGTTAGAGATAAGGGATTTGACACTTTAGGACTAGAGTTATAGGGGTATTGTCCAACTCCTTAACATCATACCTCTATTGAAGAATTCATTTATAGAAGAAGTGACATGATTAGCTATCAAGTTCTAAGATTTTTGAAAAAAAACTTAAAGTTTTAGACCATTAAAACTTGAGGCTTTATTGGGATTTAAGCTAAAGAGGGCCTTTCAATATATGATCTGTTAAAAAGTATGAATATGCTTTCAACTAGCACATGGGAGATAAGATTATGTATGAATTCCCTTAGCACTTACACAAATGAACAATCATGATTAGCTTTAGCTAGGTATTTTAGAAGTAGCTTAAAGCTTTTTAGTTGATCTCCTCTTTCTTCCAAGTTATGCAACTATCATAATCTAATAGTGAGGAGATCTTTCTTTAGTTCTTTTTGTAAATAATTGCATTATAGAAGTAGGTGGTGTTCTTATCCCCATCTTTCAACCATTGCATCTTTGAATTTTTCTTGAGAAGAGAGTTGTGTGCCTCTAGTACTTGTGAGTACTTGGTTAAAGCTTGTTTATCTTAAAGTTTAAAGGATTTATCCATTGGTTCAAAGTAGAGATCACCTTGGATCTATCTAGTTATTCTTTGGAGATATAGACAACTCATTTTATATTATTAAGGTTCTTTTTATTGAGGAATTTTAGCTCTTGATTTATTGGTTGCAATTTTCTTACATATTTTTAAGATTCAAATCCCTAAACCTAGAGAGACATGCCTTTGGAAACTATTCTAAAATCCTTTTAAATTGATCAAATAGTTATTAAATCTGAATAAGGAGTTCCTGATCTTATAAATGCCTAGGTTATGGATTTCCATTAGAGAGGGATCAGAAGCAAGGTTGTTTCCAAAGTGAGCAAAACTAAAAGGAAATTCAATCATCCATTAGGAATTAATTAATGCTCAATCTAGTTTCCTTCTAATTAGATATTTTACACTCAACTATTTAAACCATGTACAGTATTCCCACTATAATTAAGGTCAAAGCACTTTATGTAAGATATACAATCCCTAAACTTAGAGCTTAAGTGCCTGAAGCTTGCATTGCATCCCTTAGAATCTTATAGGTACATGGTACTATGGAAATCATCTAGCATCATCCATTGGGAACTCACATAAGAGTGAATGTCTAATAGAGAGTGGTCATTTAAAAGCAATGATTTGTTACGTATATAAATGTTAAGTTAACAATGATTGGATCAGGAGTAAAGTTTACAGATATATGTATAAGTTGGTTAGTGGATTTAGCTCGAAGAATTCTAAATTTGTTGGGTCATAAGCTAAGATTACTCTCTGACTAATATGGTGTTGATGGTTTGACATTAATTCCTAATTCTTCATATAAAACTATAATCATTTATTACAAATATTAGCTTTTATTTTTCATTTTAGGAGACCTTTAAGGCAACATCTTTTGCTAATAAGATAATCTTGGATTTCCTGTTGCTTTTTAAGGAAGTTAAGCCCTCTTACATTCCATGTGATGACTAATAATTGGAGATTGAGTTGGTGGCCTTAACAAACTTTTTGGTTTTCCTCCTAGATCTTTCTTTTGGAGCTTGAGTCAACTCTTAGTTTTGGTTTTAAGTTGTCATTTACTATAATAATGTTAGGTTATTTATAAGTAGCACTTTATGTGTTATTGACATCCAGATGATTTATATCATTACTTAAGTCATTTTTTTAGTATTAACTTGAAGTGGATTGTTTTCCTAATTATCCAATGTGCATTCATTTTCTATAGCATTAGGTGATGATTCTAGATATTTAACTATTTCTTTTGATGTAACTTGATTAGCCAAAATTTTTTTCCTTGTTTATATAGTAACTTACGGAGTGTTTAATCTTAGGATATAGGTTCATTTGTGTTTGGTTTTAGGCCCCTTGTGGTATCATTTGAACTATTAAGCTTTATGAATTCACTATAGTCCCCCATTTTGAAAATTTTACTCGTTGGGTTCTAAGTCTTATGATTATGGTTTTGTGTAAGTCTCTATTAATATGTTAATGAGATCTTAGCCAGTTCCACTTTAATGCAAACTTTAGTATGGCCAATTCTTCTTATTTTTATAGTTGCTTCATCAAAACAAGGGGTTACTAAAGGTAGCTTGCAAGGTAGCTTAAATTTATAGTAAAACGATATTCTTAGGGAAAATTATGAAAATTGATCTAGTTGGGGAGATATTTCATCTTCGTATGTTTTAATTTAAGGCCATGTTGCTATTAATATACTAAGGGCCTGATTTAGTGGTCTTTTTTATGTTTACAGTTGTATTGTTAAGTCATTTAAATTGCATATATTTTGGGAGTAATTATTGTTAAGGTGTTGAAATTATTATCCGAATTTAATGGAATTGCTTTATAATTGTTTACAGATGGTTTTCAACACTCTAAAGATGAAAAAGGATCAAAAAGAGGCAAAAAAAGAAAGGAAATCCGAAATTCCCAATCTGGCTGAAATTCCCACGCCTAAGAATGGAATCTGGAGTCTGCAGAAATTCCAGAATTTGATTTCCAATTAAAACACAATCTTTCAAGATCCTCTTGCCCTGTTTCCAAGAAGTCTCCCACCGAAAATAGAAGTATACCTAATATGGACAAAATTAAGAGAAGATAATGAGGAGATTCACATCAAATAGGAGACTTGGGTTGATTGTCGTATATATATATATATATATATATATTTGTATTAGGGTTAGAGGGATCATCGTAGGTTTAGGGTAGGTTTTAGGTTGTTGCACTTTATGTTCTTATTTCTTTACATTTTCTACATAGTTTCAATTAGGATTTTCATTTCTTTCTTCAAAAGACCAGGGATGGAGACTATTTACTTTGTTATT
>JANZLD010000002.1:47481303-47492475 GCA_026413575.1 Erythroxylum carthagenense
GGACGATTTTTGATTGGATTTTTGGGATGACTTAGTATAGACGTTTGTATCAGTTTCCTTTTTGGGATATTGTATTGAGACTGTAGGGGACTGATAGACTTGTCTATATTTTGATTGATATTATGAAATGAGAAAAAGCATTACGGTTTTAAAAATTCAGTGATTTTCATATTAGGGATTTTAATTGTATTGATGCCATGCGAGTATTTAGTGATTGATTTCGTTAGTAGCACTTCCTTGTTGTGGGATATGCGTCGGAACCACCCATGGGCGTCCTGGTACGTACCCTACGGTAAGGGGGCGCTACATTAAATCATTTAATTATATATATTAAATCTTTTATTTAAATGATTAATTGTATGTTAAATAATGTTTATATACAAATAATAATTAGTAAATTGTATGTTTCATATCAATTAATTAAAAATTAACAACTTAATGAGTTAATTTTGATCTCATTTTTATGATTATTAAAATAAAAATGAAATATTATTAAATTATACACAATTCACAAATCACAATACTTAAATATTCTTTCATAATTCATATATAATATTATTTTGATCTTATTTTTTCATGAATTCACAATGCTTAATTGTCTTTAAAATTACCAACTCATACAAACAAACTTTTAAACCTAAATTGCCTAATACATATTTTATGAACCATTCACAAAGCACACATGACACAACAAACACAATGTAATTGTAATTAAGAATAAAAACAAGCAACTTAAAACACACAAAGAAAATCAAAAATTGCAATTGAGGGTTGGCTCGAGTTGAGTTTAAATCTAGATCTAAAAAATTGAAATTTCTGGTTTCCGATTTGCAAAGTGCAAACTGCAATTTGGCTAGGCGAGCAGCTAGACTGGAGAAGATAGCTTGCAGCAAATGGCAAGCAGTTTTAGTTAGCAGCAGGTAGTTCGATCAGAGGTGGCTACTTGTAGCATGTGGTTGGGCAACAAACCGATGGTGGAGACTGGAACATGGTGTGATAGCAATGACAATGCGCGGTGCCATGACTAGCAAGGGATTTAGGTGGTTGATGATTATTGTCTATATGAGGGAGATTGGAGAATGAATGATGAAGCTAGGGTTGGGTAGAGATGAGAGAGAGAGTAGAAATGAGAGATTAGTTTGTTACATGGGAGGGGTTTATTTTATTAGGTTCTTTTTTTTTTGCAAATCAATCCCTAAAATTTTTAAACTTTACGATATCGGTCAGTATCGGCCGATATTGGATGAAATCATCGATATTGGTTAATGCTGATGGTTAGTACCAAACTTCAAAAATGCACACCGTTTTTTGCTAGCATAGTATGAAATTCACTTCTCTATTCTATAGTGTTTAAATTTTAGATTAAAAGAATAAAAATAAAAGTAAAAAGCTGATTATTCAATTTTATTGTCTCATTTAATTAATATTGAAGTATATATGAAGAAAGTTATCTTTTCCTGATTAGCCATAGTAAGAAAAATGATGCCTACTCTCTTTATATTCCCTTATCCATCTCGTCTTTGACTTATTTTTCTAGTTCAGTAATCTTTGCGTCCTTCCTACCTTCCCTTAGAGTTACTAGTTCTTGCCTTTTTAGGTATGAAACTAGTTTTGTTGTCACCTTCTTTGAATGTTTCTCCAGCTCCATCCATATCTCGACTCATTTTTCGTCCTCACTTGAGCTATCTAACTTGCCAAGCATCTCACAAACTCTCAATCCTTAACCTCATGCTATCCATTCTATGGAGGAGCTTCTAATGTGAGCTTTCCACCCATTTAGTGGCTCTACTAAGCCACTTCATTACAGAAGAACTTAGAGCTAGGAAATTGGAGACCATACTCCCTTTACTAAGCTTAAGTTCATGCAACCAACAATTGATTAACAACTAGTTTCTCCTCCACTAGATTGTGTTCCTGAAACTGAAGGCTAGTACTTTGATATATTGTCATGATGGAAGATGTCTGGAAACAATTATCTAATCTTGTAAGTCATTGCACAAGACTTGTTAGCTATTCCATCATCTACCGTTGTTTCAGAGTCTACATTTAGTACTAGTAGTCAGGTCATTACTCCTCATCGTGATCAACTTCATTATCATACTGTGGAGGCCCTTATGTGTGCATAAAGTTGGTTAAATAATGAAGATATTGATGATAAATTCTTTTCTTTTTAATATATTAATTTTATCTATTTTATATTATCTTACCTAATATTGTGTTTTAAATTTTTCCTCAAGCAACAGGTATTAATGCAGAGGTGACTAGTGAAATTAATCAACCAATTGCACATTATTTTGATTAAATATATGAAAATGAAGATATATTTAATTTTCTTTTAAGTTAATATTACATTACTAAACATAATGTTTGTACATATAGATGATTTTGATCCAAACTATTGGCGATCTTAGCAACAATATAATTAGATGCTCTCTCAGTCTCCACTGACACTCTCCAATATCCAATATCCAATATCTGAACTTCGTCTATCTAGCATGATATTATCTTAACTTTGTAAATTGAATCATTTCTTGTAAAAATGATTTGAAAAATCATTCGTGTACAATAAAAATTTCTATAGTTAATGAATTTAGTTTTATCAATTCTCTCTTATAATAATTAATAAATTATTTAAGCAAAATTAAAATTCATAATTAATTGAATTGAAATTCTTAACTATAACTAACTAAATGAATTTTCCTACAAATTTCTAATCAATTGAATTAAATTCCTAATTAATTAATTATTTATATAATCACATGTTTCAATGAAAGGTTATTGCTAAGTTCAAATTAATTAATTCAACTTTGTATTTTTAACATATTAGTATTAATGTAACTTCAATTAATTAAATTAATAACTTAAGTTTAATCTTTTTATTGGTTACAATTTTATTTTTAATTATACATTAATTCAATTTTTAATGGAGTCCTTATTCCTTAGTAAATTTTCTAAGGTATAGAATGTGACATATAGCATTTTTTTAAAAATGTCTTTATTAAAGTTTATTTAATTTATTAAAATTTTTATATGAGAGTGTGTATATGTAAAGTAGTAGAGACATATGTGCTCTAATAAGACAAGTCCTCATAATGTTTGAAAAGTACTAACAAAATAATAACTACCATTGGGTGCCTTGACTCGGAACTTTTATAAGTTGAAAAATCATCTTGTTCAACTCGATAATATCTTACAAATTCACTTTTTAATAATATAAAAATAAGTATAGTAAATTTTAATAAAATTTATAATTTATAAAAACATATCAAAAGTATTTATAAAATATATTCTAGTTTTAATAAAATAATAGCTATTTTCAATATAATATACTATACGTATATATTTTTATAACTCAATTACTTTTATATTCTTTTGAAATTGATGCATTAGGATTAACAAAGTGATTGATTCATTATAAGATTTCTATAAATACATATATGCATAACGTATATATTGTGTAAATATGAAAAATAAAATAAAAAATTTAAATGTGTTAAGAGTAATCATGATATTAATTTCTTTTAATATGAGTAATAAAAATATAAAATTTTACAATGATTAGTTAATAATAGATATAATATGAAAAGATAATAATATTTATAGAAGTAAAAAACTCAACAATAACAAAAAGTTACGTGTATAATTATTATTTTAAGTATATAATATATAACAACAACATCTATTAAGAGTTTCATATAGAATTTATTAAAACATTAAAAGTTTAAAAATATTATATTATAAACTTAATATACATATTTTTTTAAAAATCATAATAAAAAGAATTATAATAATTTTTAAATACGTAAAAATAATATTTGAAATAAATTGTACTTAGATATAACTTTTTTACATTTAAATTATAATTAATTGATATTATAAAATTATAAAATTAAAATTAAATTTACTTGTTTGTAGGGAATAATTATAGCAATATTATCATAGCTACATATTTTTAATAAATATATATTGGTTCGTATTTTATATTATTTATTTTATATAAATATTTTTGTATAATTTATAGGCAATTTCATCCTACACTTTATTATAAATGGTTATGCTATAATTTATAATTTATGAATTCAAAAAAATAACTAGAAAATTTCAAATTCTTTCAAAATAAATATATAAAATTTTTAAAATGTATTAAAATGTTGGGCCTTCTCAAGCATGATTGGCTGCCTGTGACTCATCCGAGTCGAGTCATTTTGGCCTACCCAAAGTATATTTTGGCCAAGCCAAGTCTAGGTCATCCCAGCTTGGCCCGTTGTCATTCCTATCTTTGACAATAGGCCCTTACCTGGCAATAAAAGCTTGCAAGCTTTTTAGGTAAGCTTTTATGTCTTTATGAACACACGGTTTAAGTGAGGAGAATAAAGCTTTGTTAAAATTTTTATTAAAATGGAACTATCTAAAGATTTACAAGGAACCATGAAAATTATAATGCTTAAGGAAGAAGGTGAGCTTATAAAGGATGAGGTATCCTTAAAACCACCTTCTTAATAAGGTGGAAAAATATGGAATGCCATAGACAACTATTTAGGAAGGTACCTACGAAGAATTAATAGAGCACCATGATGCTCAATCTAATACTAATTCTAATAATATGGAGATCTAGGATGATTTTCATTATCCAAATACCACTTTTGTTCCTCAGCCTGATAATAAAGAAACCATTGGTATAGGTAATAATCTCATTATTTGTTGGGACCCAAACCGGAAACCGGACCCCAACCGGAAAACAAAACGGAAAACAATAGCGAAGGTCGAACCCGGAAGTGGGCCGTAGCGAAAGCAGAAGTAAAAGCATAAGCGACATTGAAACGAAAACGGGAACGCAGAAGCGAAGCGAACGAAAATGGATTCGTTCTTTAAGTTGGATGCCGCGGTATAATCCCCAAACACTCGCCGCAGTATAACCTGCAAATACCTACGGGTGGGGGGTGGGGTCCAACATTATTTCCCCTACCCAAGATAGTTCCCTAGCTCTTATAGGAGAAGCTCCTCTACACTTAGAATTTGCCAAAGGTCTCCAAACTAAGTACTGCCTATAACCCATACCTAGCTCCTTTGAGCCAATATACCCAAAATCCCTGGGAAATGAAGGGAATGGTACGAATTTCAACATGGTGAGGAGATCCTCTAGTCAAAAAAGGAAGAAACTAGTTCTTACACAGATGTTTTTTTTGTTATCTAAAATGTTAAAGGTTTAAATCGTATCAGTGAACAACATATTCTTTTTTATCTTTTAACTTCTAAGAAGCCTACTTTTGATTGGTCTCCTAAATACTAAAATAATACTTGCCTCCTTTTACAAAGGCCTATGGTCCTTGAGAAAGAATTGGTAATTTTTGTCCAATCATTGTTGTCACTACAACGGAGGGATCATCTTAACATCTAACCCTTTTGGATTAACTATCCTCAATCACTCTTGTACTAACCAGTATGCTCTGTTGTCCTAGTTCATAACCAAATTCCTGTAGACTTTACAATTTTCTATGCCCAAAACTCATCTTCATTAAGAATATTGCTTTGGAAGGATGTATCTAAGCTAACTATTTTTATCCAATATCCATGCTTATTACAGGGGATTTTAACATAGTTTTCTTCATAAATAAAGCTAATAGTCTCTCAATAACTAAGATAAAAATTGAAGACTTCTAGGATTGTATCCACCAAGTAGGTTTAGATGATTTTAGATTCTTAAGCAACTTTTATACTTAGAGCTTAGAGAAATAAATAGGTTGGCCACCTTCATCAAACGCAAATGCTTAACAAAGGGCTTATCAATGCAACCTACCTAACTTAACTTTCAGACAGTGAAAGCATTTTCCTCTAACCACTATTTTTAGACCCTATACCAATTAAGGTACACATCAATTATCAAAATCCTAATAGAAGTCCTTTCATGTTCAATAATCACCTAATGACACATCCTCTCTTTGTAGAAGTGGCTTCCGAAAGGTTAGCTATTAATGTTAAGGGCTATGAATCTTACAAATATCTCTTCAAACTCATGCTAATAAAAAATGAACTTAAAAAGCCCAACTAATTAACTTAGACATTTATAAGACTCTTAATATTGCTAAAGTTGTATTGGAATCAATTCAAGCTCAAATTATAACCTCAATGGATGACTCAACACTCCTCTCTAAAGAGAGATAAACTCTTATTAAGTATGGTTTTGCTTTGAGGGATTATATCTCCTTGATAAGGCAAAGATCTAAGATATTATGGATGAAGGATAGAGATGCTAACTTAAGATATTTTTTCATAGCTTAATTCTAAGTAAGAGGAATATAAATAGGATCACTTATCTGGAGGATGGACACGGATCCATTATCCAAAACCATAATGATATTAAGATGCTAGTATTTAACTACTTGAAGAACTCTCTTTGGAGATTCACCATTTATGCTTCTCCTCAAAATGGTTTCAGCTCCTTTATTCTTGTGGTTATTTCAAACCATCAGGCATAGTATCTCTAGGCCTTATTACATACTGATGAGCTACATCAAGTTATCTTTAACATGAACCCTTATAAGGCTCCAAGCCTGATGGGTTCAATGGTTATTTCTTCTAATAAGCTTAGAACTAGGTTGGACAACATATGACAAGGGCTCTATTGGAGTTCTTTAAGTCAGGAAAACTTCTAAAATAGAGTAATTTGTCTTAATCCATCTAATCCCTAAGGTTCCTAATCCTAGAAAGTTGTAAGATTTTAGACCAATATTATCACCAAGCTTATAACAAATAGGCTTAAATTCACGCTTCAGCTTTTTATTAATCTAAGTAAGGAGCCTTTATCCAAGGCAGGAGCATTGGAGATAACATTCTCTTAACTAAGAAATCTTCAAGAATTACCATAAAGACACTAAGCTAAAGGATTATGCTATAAATTAACTTTGGTAAGGCATTTAGTTTAATAGAATGGGACTTTCTACCTAGAGTTCTCTAAGCTTTGTTTACCTAACCATATTCATTAGTTGAATTCATGAATATGTCACAATAACCTCCTTCAATATCTTTACTAATGGAGAACCAACAGAGAGCTCTGAAGGTGAAATGGGGCTTAGACAAAGATACCTCTTAAAACCTTATTTTTTTCAATATTTATATGGAGGTCTTGCTAAGATGAACCAAAGAAAACATTAACTTACCTACCAATTCCCAATACCATATTAAATGCAAGGAGCTTTAATTCTTTAACCTAACTTTTCCTAATGATATTCTCTTTTTTTGTGAAGCTAAAAAGGACCCAATTAACATCTTACTCATCTTCTTGAATATATTGTGATCCCTTTTAAGGTTATGCATTAATAAGAGGAAGAGCAATTTCTTCTTTTCAAAAGGGAATGTCAACTTGGCTACATCATCTTTGAGTCCACTAGTTAACAATGGCCAGGATGCCTTTCAAATACTTGGGTGTTCCCATAATCTCCTTAAGGATCATATACATAGATTTCAAACCTCTCCTAGATGCTATATCGAAGAGAATAAGCAACTAGAATAATATGTTTTTGTCATTTACTGGGGGGTTGTAATTAAGAAAGTCTATTAATTTAAGTTTCCAAGTGCATTTGTGCACACATCTCTACCTCCCTCTCAAGTTAACAAAGGATATAAAGAGGTTAATCAAGAATTATTTATGAATCAATAACAAAGCCACGCTTAAATGGATGAAGGTGTTTAAACCAAAAACCTAAAGGGGTTTAGGACTAAAAGCCCTAAGATCTATCAATAAAATGCCAAGAGAATTTAGAAGCTTTTCATTAATCGTGAATCAATTTAGGTCAAGTGGATTCATTCCTTTGCTTTAAAAGGAAAAATTTTCTGGATAATCACCCCTAAAACCTCACTTCTCTTGGACAATGTCCAAATGTTGAAGTTAAAGAACTATTTAGTTCCTTACATCTGTCACACTGTAGGAATGGTGTATACATATGATTCTTGTATGATACTTGCCATACTTTTGGCCCCTTTATAAAACCATCCATACTGCAAACTTGATGCATCATATTCTAACTAATACTAGGGTCAACAAATTTGTCTTAGGTTTTTCCTTGTTGATCCCCTCCCATTTCCAAGGCCCAAGTTGTCTCATTTTTAAGAATCTACCTCTTTGTTGCCTCAATGCCTCAAGCACACATAAGATCTCCTAGACCTGCCATAACTCAGGCTTCTTAACAAACCAATCCTGTTTCAATCTCTTCTCAACTCTCCAACCATTTATTAGTTGGTACAAACTAGTATGGAGCACTATCGATCTTCCAAAAGCTTATTTCATCCTTTAATTTGTTGTTAGACGGAGGTTGAACACCAATGATAGACTTTTTCATGGTTCCTTTACCAACTCATGTTATGTATTGTACTCACTCTAAAGACACCAATTACCTATGCTTTTAACGCAAGTTTGTCAAAGGAACATATCTCCTTATCTTACAACTTTGTAGGATTAATTGTGCTACTTCTACATAGGATCAACTTGTGACATGGGCTTCTTTAGTCAAGTTTAAGAGAATTTATGATTGTTAATTACTTATTGTAGCTTTTAGTAGTTTGGTCTACTCCATTTGGTAGGAGAGGAGCAACATGATCTTTAGAAGGAAGAGCTAGAACCTCAGTTGTTTCCATGGTAGCACTATAGCCTAGATATGAGAAACCATAATAATGAGGATAAACTAATGCAAAAATGGAACTTATAGAGATCATCCAATCCTTCTTAAAAAGGCATAACATAAGCTCAACTCTAATAAGAAGGGTTTAGATGGACACAAAGACTAGTTATTGAAAAATCGATAAACTAATGAAAAAATGGAACTTATAGAGATCTTTCGATCCTTCTTAAAAGCCTAACATAAGCTCAATTCTAATAAGATGGGTTTAGATGGACATAGATACTAGTTATTGTAAAGTTGATGCTTACGTTGTTACTAAGATAGAGTGAATGACTTATTTGCTTTGTAGACTATAATTGTTATTGTGATAACACATTGACATGAATGTATAGATGTACCTCTTTTTCATCCTCTTTTTAATATATATATATTTTTTAAAAAAATTGAAGTATATAGTTAGAGAAAATGAGAAATAAAATCAAATGCTAAACGATAACATATTAAAATATTTCAAACAAATATATAAGGTATCATACTAAAGTTGAATTTTTGGTTAAAGAGTCAAGCAACATAATAAATATAGAAAATAAAATAAGAAAAAATTAAAAAAAGTAAAAATTGATGTATAGAGAAGGAAAAATTTTTTATAAAGATTTATAATATAAATGAATGATGATCGATATTTTAAATTATGTTTTAAAATTATTTAAATCACATTAATGTGGTCAAATAGGAAGTGTATAAAATTTCTAAATAATTAATATATCAAATAAATAAAATATAGACTTATTATGATTCGAATATGCGTTTTCTAATTTATTTTAAAATTTTGATCGTTTTTTTAATTTTTAATTTTACGTGTCAGTCACTTAGATTAAACAAATACACTGGCGTGCTTACTTAAAACAGTTAAAAACCCTACGCTCTCACATCCAACTATGATCAAAACCATCGACTGAATCGAAAACATCAAAAACCAAAGAAAAAAGAATCGGAAGTTTGTTCAAAGAGATGCCACAGGTGAGGATAATAGCAAAGAATTTCATGGATATGGTGGCTTCATTGCCCGCCATGAAGCTCGACAGGCTTTACCACAACTCTTTCATTTGTGAAGCCATCCTCAGGTCCTCATTCTCTTTTGCTCTGTATCTTGGGCATAGTATGTGAGCCAATGGCTCCATTGGGTGAGACAAATTTAGAGTTGATTTTATGGTTTTGGTCAGGTCGCTGCCTCCATTGGCTAAGAAGTATGTGTTGCAAATGATTTACATGGAAGGTCCATTTCCTGCAAAGTCTCTCGAGGAATGGGTGCTCGCTGATGGATTCTCCAAGCATAAGGTCGCCATTGATCGCTTGATTCAGTTGAGAGTTTTTATGGAAACTACGGAACGGTAAACACCACCCTATTTATGCACCATCTTTTCGTTTTTGTTAAGTTGCTTCTGCAATGACACTACTAAAGGAGATTGGAATGACAATAATAATATAAAGATCCGAACTCTAGCCCATTTGTGGCTTTTTCCTTTCATCTGGTGAGAGATAAACTTTCAGTGAACATTTCTAATTGCAATTTGAGTATATGGTATGTGTATTACATGTATATTGCGTTTCAATTATTCTGTTAGGATTGATCTATCACAATTTGGTCGATGCTTCCCTTTGTTTTTTAGATTTCCTTTAGCATGCAACATTTAACGACAAATGGAAATTTTTCATCATCTTATACTTTCTCATTTGTCCCGAATTCATTTGCCACTGACAGGAAAAAGGAAACCAGTTATCGAATAAACCCTACTTTTCAAAGTAACCTCCAGAAGCATTTGACTAGTGGGTAAGTTCTTATGTTAAACAATGTGGGTTTCTTTTATTTGATTTTTACCTCAAGATGATGTGTTTCTTGATGTTTCCTTGTGCTGGAGGTTTTGGATTCTGGCTGCGGATTTTGTATGATAGCTCTAGATTTCAAATGGACCTGATTTGCTATATAAGTTGTTAGCATAGAAATACGATCTTATGAATTGCTTTATTCATTTTTCTGCTTTTTCAATCTCATCTCGGATAATGAAAACAAAAGAACTGTCAAGTTTAACTAGCAAGTTCCCTGCTTGTTTACTTTTGTTTTCTAAACATTCTAGCTGTATTGCTTCTTTCCTTTAATTTATGGTATTGTATTTCTTAGGCGTGGACAGAAACTGTTTTCTGAGTATTCAAATGCTTTGATCATATTTTACGACTGATATTTGAAAGTTGCAACTCGGACACCGCAGTGGAGTTTTGCCAAGGGAACCAATGCCTTCCAATATAACTGTAAGGCTCCCAAGCTTGGAGGAACTTGATGCCTATGCTCTTGAACAGTGGGAGGTCTGAACTTAATCTATGTGTTTCACTTAGCAGTCTTGTTTGGTTATGTGTGTTCAAGAAATATTTAGAGTAGTTTCTGTCTTCCAAGGTGACTACTGCTGGATGGATTGGCATGACTAGCTTTCTGCATTGTTTACTAATCTTATAGAAGATCTCATTTCCATATGATACTTATATTTGTGTATGTTCAGTGTTT
>JANZLD010000002.1:47548463-47564199 GCA_026413575.1 Erythroxylum carthagenense
ATCAAGACATTATCAATGCAATTTCTTTGATTAAAGTTTCCAAACAACGACTACAAATGATGAGGGATGATGGGTGGTAGTCCTTATTTGATGAAACATCTTCATTTTGTGAGAACCATGATATTGCCATTCCAAATATAGATGCAAATTTTGTACATCGAAGAAGGTCAAGGCGAAATGCACAAAAAATGACGAATTTGCATCATTATCAAGTAGAATTATTTTAGACTGTGATTGATATGCAACTTTAAGAGCTCAACAATCACTTCAATGAGGTAAATACCAAGTTGCTTATTTGTGTGACGTGTTTGAATCCAAGTGACTCTTTTGATCCTTTTGATAAGCAAAAGTTGATTCAGCTTGCTGAATTTTATCCTTCTGATTTCTCTAAAGTAGAGCTTATTACTTTTGGTAATCAATTTGATAATTATATTGTTGATATGCAATTTGATTATCGATTTTCGATTTAAATAGGATTAGTGATCTTGCCAAGAAGCTGGTTGAAACAAAAAAAGATGTTGTATACTCTTTGGTGTTTTTACTTGTGAGATTAGCTTTGATTTTGCCTATTGTTATTACATCGGTGGAAAGAGCATTTTTTATTATGAAGATAGTGAAAAATCACTTGCGCAATCGAATGGGAGATTTTTTGATGAATGACTGTTTGATCATATATATTGAGAAAGATATCTTCAATAGTATTGACAATGAGAAAATTTTATAACGATATCAAAATATGAGGACTCGTAGGGAACGATTGTAATAGGTTATATGTAAGTAGCTCAAGACAATAATATAATTTTTTGTTTATCAAATATACAAATATTTGTAATTTTCAGTAATATAAGAATACTTTAAATATTTTGCCCCCACTCAAAATAATTTCTAGATCTGTCCCTGATAAAAAATACGGCTTTCTAGTATTGCCATTCGAATTTTGACTTGTGCAAACACAACTATCCTTAACAGGCATAATGAGAAATGTGAAACCTGGAAAATAAGTGAGAGACTTGGTTCCTATTAATAGTTTAAATCCCAGATCTCTCATTTATTGTTTCAGTTATTCTTTCTGTAGCCGTCTATCTAAAAAGTGAAATTGGAGGTTGTTTTGTAGGTATCTGGGAAATTTGAACAACCGATGTAGTCTCATCAAACGGTATGGTCTATAAAGGCACTAATAAGGCCATGTTTTTTATTGAAGCATACAGAATCCTCTCTGTAACTCTGCTCAACAGGTCCTCAAGGATCTGGATGTTGACTTCCAAAACTAGATGTGTCGTTTACTGCTCTGATAAGCCTCTCTATGCCCCTTGTTAAGTCTTCAGCTAGTTGGTTTAGTCACGTTTGATGAAACATTTACTCTTTTTGATATATGTTTTTAGGGCGCAGGGTAATGTCAGACGTTGTGGAGATGATAAATCATTTCCATCAGGATGTTATGCTCCACAATGAAAAAGGATTGAAGAGCTATGAACTGAGCATCCAAGAAGCGAAGTTAAAGCAATGCCAAGGATCGACAGTGAGGGAGTCGTGCGACGCTATTTCAAGCTTGATGTTCATTCCAGGTTAAGCATTGGAACTTGGAAGTGAAGCTAAGTCGGCTCTGGGCAGCACTTGTGATTTCCTTTTTAAATTATCTCGACTCATTGGAACTTGGAAGTGAAGCTAAGTCGGCTCTGGGCAGCACTTGTGATTTCCTTTTTAAATTATCTCGACTCAATGATACACGAATTTTGTTTTGGTAAGGAGGGGAGGAGCAAGGGATACTAGCTCCTCACTATCATGACAATGAAAATGGTCACTGTAATCCAAGTGAATGTCCTGCGAGAAATTACTGATTTTTCCTGCCTCTTTTTGACCTCTCTCAAGGATAATAAATATATCAAGGGTAAAAATGTAAAATCTAATCTGATAGCCATTCTGAATAATACTCTTTGAAGTACATTTTTCTCATCATGAAGAGATAGGCATAGTCATTAGATCTCAGATCCTGGTAAGATATTTGGATTGCTTTAGCCAAAATTAATTTGTTCCATTTGAATTGTAAAGGCTACTTTCAATTGTACAGTTTAAAAATGTTTCATGAATCAAAGCTAGATTCAGATTTTTTTCTCTGATGTACAGAGCCGATAAGATCATCCAACCCCAACCACCGCTGATGTCAATGACGTGAGGCTCATTCTGATTTGTTTCTCTTCTCACATGTTTAATTCTTGGCACAGTTCATGAATTTGAATGGCAATGCTTTCTCCATTTGGACATAAAGTAGAGAAGCAAGTTGTGTGAATCTCCAAAGGTAATCCCAAACAAAATCTGCCAATTGATCAATCCACGTCCACAAAAATCTGCAAGTTGGACAAGTTAAAGAAGGAAGAAATGAATACAATTATCATCTTCAATCCACCATACTATGTATTCTGATTATGCACAATTCTAGAGGCATTTCTAGGATACTCAACAATCTGAATACTAAAGGACCAATCCAATTAAACTTCCTAAATTTGGCGAAGTCCAAAGGGTCCCCGTGAACTCATAGAAGTAGGCAAAAGGAATTCCAGGAATTTGCATGCAACAATTAAAATTTTATGGTGGCAAGAACGCTGCAAACTAGAGTAGGTAACCAACCTCTAAATCAGGAATTGGATCATAAGCTTTGTTCTCTGTCTTATTGAACAAAGTAATGCCCATTATTCTCTGAACTCCAAGTTTTGTAGCAATCAGGTTCTGTAAAGTAAAGTTGTCGCAATGAGAGTCAAATATTACGGTCATCGATTCTAAACATTGAAGTTAGCACTTATTAAATTTGCTGAAGATATTGTCTATAAAGCCATGATGGATCAAGAAGTTACGGTACATCAGACCATAGGTAAACTTCATGACTTCATGCATGTATAAATGATTCACAAGAGCATGATGAATAAAAAATGAGTCACTACTGGCGTGACCTGCTTATTGAACTGTTATAGAAAGCACAGGTAAAAATTTTCTTCATACCAGGGGGAAATTTGTGGTTCCAAATGCATCCAACAGGGGCAATTCCTGAAAATATGCATCATATGCAAAGATTAGTACAAAAAGTTTTTGAATTATGTGTTGAATTATGTGAAATGCCAATAAAAAACCTGCAAATGTTTTGTATTTTCTCAACCCCAAAAAATGAAATATATAATAATACCAGAGAACAAACTTGAGATCACAGGTTAAAACTATTTTTGAACTTTTGATGGGATATCCCTATAGAAGTGTAACAACTAGCCTCTTTTGCAGATTGAGTTTAAGATTAAGCAACAAGCATAACTTAGACCAAAAAAACATCTTTGAAAATAAAGGTGAAGTTTGAAATCTAGACAGATGTAAGGAGACGCATCAAAGCCCAAAGCAGACAATTACCATTGTCTGAAGACCATTAATCATTACAGCCTTCTCATCAAGAGAATCATTTTCAGCTAGCCAAACCTCAAAGGGGCCGAGTTTTCTATCACTCAGATTTGTAACATTCAACTGCACCTGCAACAATTGACTGATTTCACTTACTAGATAATGAAAAAAATACCCTGTCTTAATGCACTTAATCATTCAAGAACGGCAGGTAGTAGAAATGATAAAATGTTGAATTGAAAGTTGAATTAAAAGGAAAATGGAAGCACTAATCCTTGATTACCGAAAATGGTCTATCCATGTGGATGGTAGGGGGAACCTCAACAACATGCAACTCAAGCTCTTTTCGTTTAACAGGCTGCAGAATGAAATTCCCAAATTCTGATTAGAATAAATGATAGATAAACTTAGGTATTTTATACATGAACAGAAACAAGAAATATATATACAAGCACCATACATACAGAACCTACCCAAAAACACAGCAGCAGTATGCTTAAATAAACACCAGTTAATAATATAATTCCAATCCAAAAGATACAAAGCAACATCATTTTGTGATGAACCAAGAAAATCCAACACATGCTAGTATTCTTTTCGCAAATTACTACATCAACAAGGCAAAGTAAAATTTGCATGAGAATATTCCTGACTGTATATATAACCATGATAAAGAAAGATTAGATTTAGGGAACATTAACACAGGTAACAGACAAAAATGTTGGAGATTTTTCCCTTTCCAAGTAAGTAGCTATAAATGGGAGTGCAGATTGTACACTTCTTAGATAAAAAAGTAATCCACTTACAGTGCCAAGGATTTGTTGCGTTTGAAGACGCCCAGGTTCACCTAAATTTGTACGCCACGTTATTTGAAGCTTACCAAGAACATTACTTTGCACAGAACAATTTGGGGATAACTGCAACTGATAAAGATAGTTGTGTATCCCTCCTCCAGATCTAATGAGGACAGGTTGCTTAAATACCTTCCTATATGCATGAGAGATAAAGTAGGAAGTTAAGTTGTTAAAAAGACCATCTCAATAAGGCAATATGAATGTTACAAGAATGAGCAGACATAAACTCAATGCATGAAAGCACACCTTGATAATGAATCAGTCCTTGATTCATCTTCATCAGCTTTTAACAATTTCACAGCCCAATGCTGAGCTGGCTCAAACTCAACTTGATCCATGTAAAGATTTGTTTTTGTATGATTTTCAATGCATGCCTCTAAATAAGTGATGTCCTGAGATGGAAGAGACAGAAATTACAGGAAGGGCCAATTAACACCGGCGGATATCCAGACTTGTTTGAAACTTAGTTATTTATCGAATATGCAAACAGAAGTCTTCATAGAAGCCTACAGATATTCTTTAATCATTTTTCAATATGGAGCAAACAGGTAAGAAATATGAACTCAAGTCAAACAGCCTGTTCTGTAAAACTCCATAACAAAACAGTAACTCTACTTCAGGGAGATTTGGAATAAACACAAATGTGGTCTTCACTGGATTCAGTTTAGAAAGTACTATACATGATCAGCAGCTCAGAAATAAAATGATGCATTACAAATCAGCCCCAATGAGAGATAAAACACAAATCATCCATATAACAACTGTAACCCTTATATCAGTACTATTAGTCAAGAGATTGTTAGTAATAATCTAATATATAGCTGACATACATATTCCTAATTAGTATACACCACTCCAACAAAAAATGAAACAAAAATCATTCACATACCAATCACAACTCTTGTTTAAGAACTATTCTTCCCAGATCAGTGTCTTGCTGGCATTGATGCCACAATACACCATATAAATATTGGCCAGTTAAAGGATAATAAACTTACAGTAGAAGATAGGATCAAGTTGAACATACCTTGACAACCCGCACCTGCAGAAGAATCATAAAAACCGCATGACTTTTTCATTCGTCAAGAAAAAGGATTGCATAAATAAAGATTTTAAAAAATTAGTTAAAGGTTTATGAAGACATTCAGATCAGACGATGAAATAAATTTCTAACGGTGTCATTTGGGAAAAGTTCCATGCACGTACAGTTACTATACCTTTGTTCTCACTGAAAGTGGATTGGCAACAATGAACTTGAAGAACTGTGGAAGATATTTACGTTCGCCATCACCATCATTGTACAATGCAGTGCAAACCAATCTTAGAGTTGCAAGGCCATATAAAAGAATGAAATTAGGTGACACTAACATGACTACAAACCTAAACAGAAAACTTGTGTTGTAATTACATTAGTCATTTAACAGAACTTACGTATGTGCCCCAAGTTCCTTGACATCATGTTCCACAATGAAATCATAGCGGCCCCCTGCACGAATAGTTTCTACAGGTGTTTTTGATGTGTCCAGAAGAAGGATCCTTTGCCTCTCTGTTTGGATTTCTGCCTACACTTCAATGCATACTTTTAAAAGTCATGAACGTTCAATCAATTCTAGACCTTTAAAATCTTCATGGATACATCTCAAATAATGAAAATTTTTCTTCACCCGTGGCTCAAAACATATTTTTCAACAAGCACTTTAATACAGCTAGGCAGGCCTTCCATAAACCAACGGGAAAAAAGAGGAACACTAGGCATTTGGCGTATGAACTACAAAACCATGCGATTAATATTTTGCTTCTCATATAAACAATAACATCATATGCACTTAAAATAGAATACTAATACAATCATCACATAATCAAACAGTATCATTGACATCATAAAGCAAAATGAGGTTAAAAAAAAGTATAACTTGAGAAGAAAGTAGAGGAAGAAGGAAGGAAGGAAGGATCACACCTTGATAATGACATCCCTAACTTCAAAACTAGAACTGTTGTTGATACTAATATAACTACAAAACGTCTCTCCCAAATATATAGCCCTACAACAAGAAGAACACCGCCAAAAGAAAATATTAAAAGCTGAGGGAAAAAAGAAATCGAGATAGGGGAAAGAGGGGGAGAGATAACCCAAAGGCTTGAGGGAGAACGAGGAGGCCAGAGAGAGCGAAGGAATCGGAGGGGTGATCGATAAGATATCGGGAGCGGTAACTGAGATCGGAGGACGAGGAGGAGGGGTTGATGAAGTGGGAATGAATGAGAGGGGGAAGGTGGGAGGCGGCAATGGGATCGTCAAATATATCTTCGCCGACAATTAGATCGGCGGGGTCGACACGGAGAGAAGTGTCAACGTGGAGGGTAGGCCTGCACAGCCTCATGACTCGAAAGGCCAGCGAGTGCGTTCCCGATGATGTACTCATTACTCTCTCTCTCTCTCTCTCTCTCTCTCTCCCCTCTGTCCCTCCTCGAGGCAATTATGCAAACCAAATTTTGCAGATGCAAACAAGCTGGCAGGACTCGGAAGGAGAGTTCAAATATTTTTTTCAATTTATGTGAGCCTCACATAAGTTCCATATAAATAAATACAGGTCTTACAAAAATAAATGGCTGAGATTTACTGAACACAATAGGACACTATAAAATTAGATAGAGGATCTTGTCTCTCGGGAGGAGCTATTACTACTACGCTGTTAACTTTGCTCTCTTACGCTGCCGTTCGGATGAGTTAATAACTTTTAAGTATTTCTCCATATAATAACAATTTTTAATCCTTAAAAATCATGCAATTACAATATGCAAAGTCCTCAATTCTATTGTTTGACCAGACCAGACCAGACCAGATGTTGCTTTGGAGAATACAAGTTAAAAGAAAAACGGAAGTATACCTGTTTCATTAAAAATAAAAGGATAAGCATAACAATATATGGGTAAGGAAGGAGCACATATCCAGGAAGTAACTTCAATTTAAAACAATGCCACTCACACTACACTACTTGACACTGCATTTTGCTCAGACGCAAAATGGAGACCGATTCAATTTAAAACATTGCCACTCACTACACCACTTGACACTGCATTTTGCTCAAACACAAAATGGAGACCGATATCTTCCAGCATAATTGATATGAAAAATATTAACAATTCAATGCTAATAAGACGATTAAGGAAACCGGCCCGACTCTATAGACAACTAATTCAGAGAGGAAAATCAAGCAAAACCAGATTAATATTCTGTCCATACATTATAAGCCGAAAAAAAAAGATAACAGATCCTACATATCTAGTCTTGTTTTATAGGAGACAAATGGAGAAGCAATCAGTAGGAGAGAACACAAATCTCAATATATCATAAAACATACTAAATTTGGATGACTGCAGTCCAATCAACTATACGTGACAATTAAGTAGACGGTGTTGATTCCGGTTCTGCTTCAGATTGTTTGGCAGCTGCAGTAACCTCTTCTTTGGGTGGATCTGAGGAACCATTAGAAACAGCATCTTTGACAGGCTCTCCTTTTGTTGATGCAGCATCTTTGACAGGCTCTCCTTTTGTTGATGCAGCATCTTTGCCAGCCTTGGCGCTCTTTGCATCCTTGGCAGGTGGAGGAGGTATCATGTGAGGAGGAGGCGTGTGCTTTAGCTTCACAAGTATATGGCGCAACCGGGAAAGATCAGTAGGCTTTCCAGGCTTTGGCCCTTGTATGACCGTAATAGATGGCTTCTTTTCTTGATCCTTCTTTCCTCTCTTCTTCTCAATATTGGGAACTTCGTTAGGGATAAGCTCTGTTATTGCTCTCCAATACTGTTTGTCAGCCTCTTTGTGGAATTTCTCTTGGTTGGCTAAGAATAACTGTTCCATACACAAACTCAATATCCTAGATGTAGAGTAAAACAGCGCAGGCAAAAGCCCAGAGAAAGATATTTACTTTGATATTACCTTCTCCTTTTCTCTGTTATTAGTTTTGTTGCTCTCAACATTGACCTTTCTCTTCTCATAGAATGCTAGTATATACTCCTCAGCTTCTTCAATGATCTTCTTCCTGATCTCCTTCTCTCTCTTCTCCTTCTCTTCAAGTTGTAGAGCATTCTGACTGCAGTAAAATCCAATACAATTACCAATTCTGACTGGTAGACAATGCATGATAAAAGATGAAGATTTGTGTAAACCATATCCATCAGAACATAGAAATTTTGTCCTCTTGGAGTAACAAAGGAAAGAGATCCCTTGAGCAGGGGAAAAAGAGAAACTAAAGAAATTTCAGAAATAGTCGACTTCTCAAAGTAAAGGTAACAAGCCTATCAATTTCTCACAATTGCTCGAAAGAGAATTCTATAGAAATTGCCATGGGGCTTCTATAAACAGGCTAGACATTATAGGAATCTCATTTACCTTGAATGGAGTAACGATAAATCAAAATTTGATTCTCGGAGTTCGAATCAGTGTTATATAACCAAAACTAAGGTGTCTTCCAATGTTTAATGTCGCTTGACGATAATCAAAATATATCACATACCATTCAGGAACATAGTTTGTAACAAAAATATCATTCCAATAAACTAAAATACATATGGATCTTAATGTCTTAAATAATCTCGGAGCGAATTCCTAAACAAGGGGCCTTATCACTCATATATTCACATACCCTATTATTACTAAAATTTCTAACCAACTAAAATAACATTGTAACCATCTTGACTAGGATAAAAACACTTGACCATACGGAAGAGAAATGCCACCACGTCTGGTATCCTAATGACAACTCATATCACATAAAAAAACAGGTATGGCATGAAACTCCTCAACTCACTCAAAATCCATGAATCCAACTTTCCGAACACAGTAAAACAAAGTTAAACTTGTTAATTTTAATACGATGGTCAGCAGAAGTGCAGATCAGAAACTTTCCATATAGTTCTCCCGTGAATTATGGGCATGCAAGACTACAAAAATTTAAAGGCCTGCACATCTTCAGATGTTAACACGTCCAGAGTGAAGGAGACAGATCAAACAACTTCACCACTGAGAATTTCTTTAGAGATAGACACTTGAACATAAATAATTAAATATCCTAAATCCAGTACTAACGATTAAAACCACATAGATCTAATCTTGTATAGTCCAACACAAAGTTATAAAAAAAAAGGGTTGACAAAAATCTCACTGCCGCCACTCTCTAAGAGCGAAGCCTTCCTCTGGCGTCATCTCCGTTGGAGGAGGAAGCACGGGACCATCGGAAGAGAAGAGGCCATCGTCAGCTCCAGAATAGCCATTGCCGTGGCCATTATCGACGCCGTAGGGGCTCTCGGAGAAGTTAGGGTTGGGATCTGCATCCGCAGCTGAAGATCCAAAGCCGAATACATCAGGAGAGGAGGCGGCGACGTGATCGACGGAGACTTCGGCGCCGGTATTGAAGTCGGAGTAGGAGCCGAAGTTGGAGTAGCCATCGTCGACCTCGTCGAAAGATCTATGATTGGGCTCGTGGATCTCCTCGAACGAATCAAATGAAGCCATTTTACTTTCTCGGTTATTACTGATCTTTCTTTTTAGAGATGTGGCTTTGTCTATGAGGATGGTCCTTGATGCACAAGAAGAACAGAGTTGCTTATGCTTGACTTTTTATATAGTTACCGCCTTACCGGTCACCGAGACCAGAAAAAGAAAAAACAAAGAATTTACTTTTACTCTAAAAATCAAGATATTTAAGGGATTGTTGCCTTCTTCTCACCATCTCTAATTCCATTTTACTTTTTTTTAAATATATATTAGCTTACGTTATTTAAAAATATTATTTAATATTAAAAAACTTCAAATGATATAATTAATCATTATATTAATTGAATCTACGTAAATGTTTAATAAGAAATCAATCTCACTATTTTATATAAAAAATAAGGAAAGCAGGTGAATAGAGCATGAAAGTTGAGAAAATACTGAAAATAGTTAATGAAAATGTAACTAAATAGGAGAAAAGTTAGGCAATTACAAGAAGTCCAAAACATTGAAGTTAAAGCGATAGTGGCACGTAGTTAGATAAAATGTAGAGAAGGGGATAGTTATAACAAAAATTGTTTGAGGGTGAGAGAAGACTATAAATTCACTAGCATTTAGATAGTAATGTATACAATTCCCAAACGATACATTCAATCACTAGACATTCTCAAGTCAATCCTCGTAGAAACAAATAACTCCAAAATTACTTTGTTATTATTTTTCCAGCTTTCTTACATTGTATATTAATTTTTATTACCTCAAATTCCCTTTGTAGCTTAAATTTTCCCATTTATGTAAATCAAATCATTTATTTTTCCATACATTCTAGTATTTTAGTAGCTTAGAATTTTATTTTCTAAGTTTTTCAAATTCCACTTATATTATCAACAAGAATTTAGGTGTAAATTCTAGGAGAATTTCTTCTTAACACGCATGAATTCTATATTAACACCACATAATTTGGCATATATAATGGGATTACAATTCTACGAACACAGAATGGAAAAGAAATTGTTTTACCTCTAACTCTAAAGGAAGAAGTCCCTGTAACAATCAAGAATTAAGGTTTTGTAACCCAAATGGCATAGAGTCTTGATAAGACAGCCTCGCCTTCAGCTAACTTTACCACTGGTGAGAATCCAAAATTTTCGCAACAAATAGGCATTGTTTAAACAAACAAAATTCCAAAATTAAAGTCTAATACAACCTCCATGATCAATGCAATCAAGATATTGTCAAAGAAGGTTGACAAACTATACGTTGCTCTAATGCAATTTACTAGGCAAAATTCTCCTACTTTAGCAAAGCAAATTTTTAGAGGACTCGGGTGCATTTTGCTCCTAATGATATGGTAGTTGGAGAATGAAGTCCCTTTCCAACTATTTTCTATGTAGATTAAAAATACGTTCCTCTTTATAAAAGAGATGATGTTTCTATGGCACCTCATTGCATTAACCTTGAAAATGGACAATATGCATTTAAGCCCAAATTCTTGGCAAATATGGATTTGTTGGGGAGGTTAAAGCTAATAGATCACAATACGGTTTGGAGGTAACATTACAACTATCAACCATAATTCTATTATTTCCCCATCGTAAATTATATTACAAGTTGATATGGAAGTCGTTAGAGAAATTGTTTAGGAATTGTACGAGCCTGGTTTGAGATAGCTTAGCTGCCCAGAATTTCACCAGCCTCATATTCATCATAAGAATCTTATCCTCATGGTCATGAATTTAACTTATTTTCTTGTGAAGATGGTAAATTGACTATTGAGCACATCATTAGATTCCCCATACAATGTGGAGAATTAGTCATATAACTTCAACAACTTTAAGCTCAAGTTGTTCTCGACTTCATTAATATGAACTACCTTCTCTTAGTATGCTTTATTATATAAGAATTATATCTTTTCCTAGGCTTAAATGGAAAGATTATTTCACACTCAGGTTTCTAAGACTGAGCCTGAAGTTAGCATAAGTGAGTTGTGAAGGGTCACTTAAAAAAGTGGTGAGTATGCTGACATGTTCATCACTCATTTTAAGAAAATAAGAAGTTGATGGTAGATCGTGCTTCCAAAAACTAAATATATGAAGTTCGCTCAAAGAGGGTTGGACATTGAATTGTAGAAGAAATTCCTAGTCATGAAATTTTGTGATTTCTATGAACTAGCAGTAAAAGTCTCTGAATATGAAGAACTTCTTAAGAAAGAGAGACATCGCAAGAAGAATTTAGGAGGCACTTATGTTACTAAGACGAATTCTTATGATTCAATAGTAGCGAAAGTCAATATCTCTAGAACTTGTGCTTACTCCTCTTTAGAGTGTAAATCCTTGGAAATCAAAAGGAAAATGTAAGCTCCATCAACCTAAATTCAATATGCCTTTGACACTTCAAGAATAGAAGAGATCTTTGAATATTTATTACAAGAAAAATTCATCACCTTACTGCCTAAGAATAGAATTCCTATCAAAGAAGAAATCAGAAGGTAAAGGCTATTGCAAATATCACAATATCTGGAGTTGCTAAACCAATTCCTGTTGGGGGTTTAAGAATGTAGTATAGGACCAAATCAATAAGGGAATTATGTTATTCATTAAAACTGACTAAACTATGTTGATAAATGAAGGCCCATTCCTACCAATGGCAACCATTAATGCCATTGAATTTGACTTACACCTATTGTTAGATGTCAAAAAAGTTGAAATTTTTGGAATACCATTTAGCATTAATAGCAAATTCATGAACAAATTTTTTATTCCTAACTATGACACAAACTTTAGGAAAAAGGTTATAGAGTTCCTAGAATCCAAAAAAAGTAAAATTTTCAAGGAAAAATCACCAAGGAAGTTGAATCTTATATCAAAATTGACCAATCCCCCCTTTCACTACCATATATTTTTCTTCCATTTCTTTAAATCCTATGCGTAAAAATTTACAAAAATTTATGGGACAGTTTATAAGCAAAGATATGAACCTCGAATTATGAGTTTTCAACACAAACAATCTAAATTTGTAATGTCACTATGAGTGCCACCATCTCAATAGCAGCAGCAAGTAAGACACTCCAAGAATTTTATACCCTTAACTCAAACTCAAAAAAGATGGCTCTAGCAATAGAGTTCGACTACTAAGATTAAGGAAGATAAGGTAGCATTGTTAGAGGAATCAACTTCAAGAAAGTAAACCATTGTAAAATATGTTTTCTTTGAAGAAACTACAACAAATCTTAATAATAAAAAGGGCAAGGTAGAAGTCATTAGTGAAAAACCATACAAGAAAAAAGAGAATCTTAGATTTCACAGGAAGTCAGCCCACTTTGAGAGATAGGATAAGGATTAGAATGAATTCATTACAATTGGATAAATTCCCATTCAGGTACCATATACCATTTCCACCATGAAACACATTGCTTCATTTGGTAATATAGGGCAAAAAAAGGCAGAATCCCCTCATAGGAGAGGAGAATGCAAGGTGTCAATATTAGCAATAAGACTAGGAATTTCATAAAAGGTGGTGCTAAAAAAGTCAGCTTATGTTATGACACAACATATAAGACTCTATATATTAAGGTTCACATCAATTGAAGACCAACTTCAAGTGTTTTGGTTGATAATAGGTTGGTAGTAATATTATGCCAACTAAAATGATGATATCTTTGGGTAAAAACGATGTGGACTTAATCCAAATCGAAGTATATGTTGATGCATTCAATAGTGAGATTATTGAAGCATGGTTAATTCTTCCTATAAATATTATAATATAAGGAAAGATTTTATTAATTGCTTTCTTTGTTGTTGACACCCACGCCAACCACCAAGCCTTATTAGGGAAGATTGGATTGACTTTGACTATTACATTCCAACATCTCTCCATTAACTTTTACCTTTATGGAAAAGAGATGAAGTAGAAATTGTTTGGGCTGATTAGCAACTATTCCATACTAAAGTTGATGTGATTGAGGTAAAATTCTACATAAAATATGTAAAGTTAGTATAAATTCAAAAGTCGTTATGTTATAAGGAAAGCAAAGAAAAGATGAAAACAGATAGAAAGATTCATAAAAACAACTACCATTGTGCCTACTCCTAAGCTAATGAAGGTTCCTATTATAAAAGAACACGATGAGTGAATTCTTACAAAAAGAAAAGGAAATAGCTACAGCCACAAAGATCAAATATCGAATGCAATATATCTTAGAGAATGATGAAGAAATAAATAGATGTGATAATGTAGAACTAGTTTTAAAAAAGAAGAACCACAAATGAGTGATAATGGTATCTACGAGTTGAAATTAGCTCCTAAGAAGTTTAATGATTATAAGAGACAGAACCAAGAATCATTAAAAGAAGTGAATCTGGGTAATTCATGAGAATTTCATAAAGTTTTTAATTAAAAAACTTATATTTAAAGATGAAGCTTAAACTAGAGGAACTCTTGAAAGCATTTGAAGATTGTTTCACTTGGGACTATATTGAAATGTCAAGAATGAGTAAAAGGTTGGTAGAACACAAACTTCTAATAAAGCCATAATTATGCCCTCACCGTCAACCTCATAGTTGGTTTTCTAAAGAAGTTAAGCTAAAAATTAAAAAAGAAGCTGAAAAATTATGTAAGGTTGGTTTCATTAGACTAGTCAGATATACTATATAGTTAGCCAACATTTTGTGTATCGTTAAGAATAATAGAAAGATAATAATTGGTGTTGATTTTAGGGATTTAGATGTAACTATTCCTAAATATGTATACATAAAACCAGTTGCAGATTCTTTGAAAGATGTAATAGCTAGACATTCTTTGTTTTCTTTTATGGACTATTTTTCTAGTTATCATCAAATTTTTATAGCCAAAAATGATATTTCCAAAATAAAGTTCAAGTGTCAAAGGTCAAAGGTTAATAGGAAAATTTGAGTAGATTGTACTGCCTTTCAATTTAAAGAATGTAAGAGCCATTTATTAGAGGGATATAAATGCTATATTTAATGATTTGATAGAATGTACTTTGGAAGTTTACATAGATGATATTGTCATCAAATAAAAAAAAGAGTGCATATCATATTTAGGATTTAAAAGAAGCCTTTCATAGGATGAGAAGGCAAAAATCGAAGTTAAATCCCCTAAAGCATGCTTTTCGGAGTAAAAGCAGGGAACTTCTTAGGCTTTTTAGTTCATAATAGAGGAATTGAGGTAGATAAAAATAAGGCAAAAGCCATTTTTAAAGCAAAACCACCTAAAATAAGACAAAGCTTAAAAGGTTTCTAGGCTAGTGAACTAAGAATTCGATCCACAATCTAATTTGATAGTTAGATAATAGAAAAGGGTAAATACTAGTATTTACAATCCTTATGGGATTGACCCATACTTGTGTAACATCTCGTCCCCATATTAAGGGTTATGACCTAAAATTTCAGTATATGCGAGCTCAAAGAGAAATTAAGACAATGCATTTTCTTACTCATGCATCATGTTAGCATATATGCACATAAATACGGAATGTTTCGGATAAAGAGTGTACATGCATTCATTGACAACTTCTGGGTATAATTGATATTGAATGTGATTTTATTGAAAATAAAGAGTAGAAGGAGTAGAAAAAGTGATTTTGGTATGAGTCGTGATAAGGAAAGATTTATAAAAAAGATTGGTAGTGATCTAGAAAATGTTCACTAAATATGCTTCAGTCTCTTAACCACAAAGTTTTCTCTAGTAATCCAAACGAGATGATTCTTAATTTGAATTAAACTAGAGATATATGGCTACATTTTGTGTGAAGACATCGAATTTTAATTCTATGTCTAAGAGTCTCAAATATTATCATGAAGTGGAGAATTGGGTGCAGTGTTGGTGTATGAATGAAAAAAATTTGTCTTCAGAATTTAGGGGACAAATTTGGGATTTGATAAAGATGGATTTTGGCAAAATTTCCTTTTGAAAAGTTGTAGATCTTTCTTTTATCTTTCCAACAGTATATTATATGGAAAATTTGGACATCTGAGTCAAAAGTTATGCTTCT
>JANZLD010000002.1:47682385-47694888 GCA_026413575.1 Erythroxylum carthagenense
AATAATATAATTCTAACACTTCATTCTAAATTCTAATTTCAATTCAATACCCCATTCATCCTTGCTAAATTTAAAGAATCAACTAAAAATAATAATAAAACAATTAAAGCAAAATAAAGAATAAATAAATAAATAAATAATAATAAAAAGAAAAATGCGGGGCCTAACACAAACTACTTATGATTAATAAATAAATCACCATAAATAATATAGCTAATAGTCCCCCCTCAAGCTAGAGAGTGGATAGAAAGCAATCCCAACCTGGACATGTTGAGGTGAAAAGGAGCAGCGGCAAGAGCTTTAATGAATATATCGACGAGCTGATCCTTGGAGGAGCAAGGTAGAAGTTTGATAACACCAGTAAGCACCTTCTTGCGAACAAGGTGATAGTCAATCTCGATATGTTTTGTTCGCTCATGAAAGGTTGGATTTGTAGCAAGCTGTAGGGCAGAATCGTTGTCATAGAATAAAGCCGTAGGACCGGAAACAGGCATGTGAAAATCACACAAGAGATAGTGAAGCCATTGAACTTCACAAGTAGTAGAAGCAAGAGCTCTATACTCAGCCTCAGAGGAAGAGCGTGAAACGGTAGTTTGCTGCTTAGCGTTCCAGCTAATGAGAGACTCACCAAAGAACAAACAATAGCCAGTGACTGATCGTCGAGTCTCAAGGCATCTAGCCTAATTGGAGTCATTAAATGCCTTAAGAATAGGCTACGAAGTAGCAAAAAAGAACAAACTAGTAGTAGGACAGCTCTTCAAGTAACGCAAAACATGATAAGTCGCCTAAAGATGGGTGACTGTTGGCTTCTGCAAATATTGACTCAACTGTTGAGTAGCAAAAGCAATATCTGGTCGAGTAGAAGTCAGATAGAGAAGGCGACCAATAAGCTTTCGGAAAGAAGAATTATTAGAAAACAAATCATTACAAGCATCTCTCGGAACTTTAGTGACTATATGAGTTTTCGCAGGCCTGCAGTCTAATAAACCAGTCTCTGTCAAGATATCCAATGTATACTTACGTTGACAAAGATGAATGCCAGTGGAAGTACAAGCTACTTCAAGTCCAAGGAAGTATTTTAAGTCACCCAGATCCTTGATACGAAAGGAAGAATCTAAGAAAGGCTTTACTCTTGCTATTTCAGTGATATTATCACCAGTTAAGATAACATCATTAACATAAACCAACAACGTTGTGAAAGAAACAACATCCTTCTTGAAAAATAAGGAAAAATTAGAGGTGGATTGAACATAGCCAAGAGAAATGAGAGTAGAGGTAAGCTTAGAAAACCACTACCTACTTGCCTGCTTAAGCCTATACAATGATTTCTGCAGCTTACAAACTGAAGTAGAACTAGATGAGTCAAGTCCAGGAGGTAAAACCATGTACACTTCCTCATGGAGATCACTATGCAGAAACGCATTGTTAACATCAAGCTGATGCATAAACCAATTCTTAGAAGCAGTAATAGCAAGCAATAAACGAACAGTAGTGATCTTAGCTATAAGAGAATAGGTATCAAAATAATCAACCCCCTCTGACTGTGTGTAGCCTTTGGCAACCAGACGAGCTTTGTAACGCTCAATAGAACCATCGACCCTGTGTTTAATCCTGTAAACCCATTTACAACCTATTGCAGACTTCCCCGGAGGTAAATCCATAATGATCCATGTGTTATTTTGCTCAAGATCAGCGATTTCAGCCTGCATTGCTTCCCTCCAATGGGAATGTTTACTAGCTTGTAAATAAGTTTTAGGTTCCGCGGTAGCAGTTATAGCAAGGGTAAAATGCAAATGGGATGAAGAAAGATTGGAATAAGAAATAGAAGAAAGATTGGTGTGGTATGACTATGAAGATGATTGGCATCAACAGAGCATTGGTAACAATAGTAGCCATCAAAACGAGAAGGAAACTTTTGAGTACGAGAGGGACGTGAAGATGGTAAGGAAGAAGCTGGTAAAGAAGGAGGTTGAGGAGGAGGGTCTGGTGATGGTTCAGATGGGGAATCATAGATGAGAGAGGAATCAAACATCAAAGTGGGAGTAGATGAGGAAAGAGGTTTTTGAGAAAAGGGAAAAATTGACTCATGAAATATAACATTTCTGGAAACAAATATAGCATGGGAAGAAAGGTCAAAAAGAGCATAACCCTTGATATTTAGTTTAAAACCCAGAAAAATGCATTCTCGTGCTCTAGGATCAAACTTATGGCGATGAGCATGAAGAGTGGTGGCAAAACTGAGACAACCAAATACTTTTAAATTCTGAAAATCTGGTTTTGTGTTGTAAAGTTTCTCAAAAGAAGTAAAGTTGGCCAAAAGAGGTGTTGAAGTTCGATTAATGAGAAAAACAAAATGAAGAACAACATAACTAAAAAATGCTTAGGTAAATGAGAATGAAACAACAAGGCTCGAGACACATAGAGAATATACTGATTTTTTCGTTTAACACTACCATTTTATTGTGAGGTTTCAACACATGATGTTTGATGAATAACACCTTTAGAAGCATAAAAAGCTAGTATGTCAAACTCAGAACCATTATCACTTCGAAACACTTTGATTTTGGTGGCAAATTGAGTTTCAATAAGAGAGTAAAAATTCTAAACATGCATACGAGCTTCGGACTTATATTTCATAAGGATGATCCATGTAAAACGACTAAAATCATCAACAATAGTCAAAAAATAACGATGACCAGTATTAGAAACAACAAGATTAGGTCCCCATATATCAATATGAACAAGATCAAAAATATTATTTGATACTGAAGTGCTTACAAGAAATGAAGTTTTCTTTTGCTTTGCCAAATGGCATGCTTTACAAGCAGAATTATTAGTTAAAGACAAAGAAGGAATATAAGAAGACATCAACTTCAGTCTGGAATCAGAAAGGTGACCAAGACGATGATGTCAAAGGTGAGATGAATCGGTGATAGTAGATAAGGCTGTAGGAGGAGAAACAGAGAAAGTTTGTACTCGAGAGTCCAAAATGTATAGACCATTGAAAACCTTACCTATACCAATCATCTTCATAGAGGGTTGGGCCTGTATGGAGCAATGAGATTGATAAAAAAGGAAGGAATAAGAAAAAGTACTAGTCAACTTAGTAACAGACAACAAATTAAAGGTAAATTGAGGTATGTCAAGAACATTATTGGGATAGAAACTGTTGCTAAAAATGACAGTACCTGAATGTTGTGCACAAACTTTAGAACCATTGGGAAGAGTGATGTTAATAGGTTTAATTTGTGTGTAAGAAGCAAACAATGAGAATGAGTGTGTGATATGTTCAGTGGATCCAGTATCGATTATCCAAAAATGAGAAAGGAAGGATTTTGGAGAAGGAAAAAATTTACTTTCAGCTAAAGGTGGAATGGAAAACGCAGTAAGAACCTGGTTGGTAATATGAGGTGAAGAAAGAGTAGTGGAAGATGGAAGCAATGCAAGTAACTGTTGTATATACTCTTGTGTCAAAATAACACATGGATCAGATGGCAAGACCGCAGTAGACGGCGAAGAGGCAGACGAGTGTGTAACATTATCATCAAACACATTATATGCACGAGAAGTCTACCCACGAGACTTATAACCAGGTGGAAAGCCATGCTTTTCATAGCAAGTATCAACAGTGTGCTTGTATTTACTACAAAAAGTGTAGTAGCGTGAATCAACAGAAGACATAGCCTGAGATTTCTTAGAATAATGCTGAGAGTTCTGGCGAACAGTATTGCTAACAAACACTTGAGAAGAACCAGCTGCTAACTGTCTTTCTTGTTGAATAACCAAAGAGAAAGCCTAGGTGATCGTAGGCAAAAGATCCATCAACATAATCTGAGATTGAACAGTAGTAAAACGATAATGTAATCCTTTCAGAAACCGAATCACATAATCATTATCATGATATTTCCTAAAAATAGCAATTGCACCATATGAACAAGGAGTGCAACAAGAGCAAGAGGGAATTGGCCGAAAATGCATCAATTCATCCTAAAGAATCTTGAGTTCAGTAAAGTAATCTGTGACTGAGCTATCATCTTGTTTGAAGGCCTAGATTTCGTCTTGCAGATTAGAAATGCGAAAAATGTCTCCCTAAGAAAAACGTTCACGGAGATCGCTCCAGATCTCATAAGCGAAATCAATCTAAAGAACACTGATTGTGATCTAAGGTGAAATAGAATGATGCAACCATGAAGTCACCATTGTATTACATCTTTCCCAAGCAGAAAACAACAGATCAATAACAAGCGGAACCATCGACAAACTTGAGCTTGTTCTTGGTCGTAAGAGCCATTTTCATTGCTTGAGACCAAGAATGGTAATTTGAGTTCGTTAAAGCTAGAGAAACGAGAACCAAAGCTGGATTCTCTTTAGGATGAAGGTAATATGGATTGGAAGTGAGGGTAGGATCATCATTTGCCATTGATGATCAAGAAAATCAAAGAAGAAAAGAGAAAACAGAGTGTTTGGAAAACGGTTTTCTCTCTGATACCATGTAGAAAACGTGTTTTCGGTAATTGTAAAGCTTAGCTTTATTTGCAACTAATGATAGTGTTTATATACAGTATACAAAGAAGCAGAAATGGGAAACAAACTTACAGTAATTATAGCAAAACTACTAACTAACAAACTAATTATGATTAATAAATAAATCACCATAACTAATATAGCTAATACCAATAGATCCAAGACAGGTAAGACAAATTTGATCTAATCAAAATATATGTATATGTAAATAAATTTCATATCAGGTTGTGTTAGAGATGTCACATAGAGGAGAAAAAGGATGGCTAAGAAGTTTAGTCTTTATTGGTGAAATGCAAAAGTTTCTGATGGTTTGATGAGAGCTGTGGAATTGCATGTCTAAGCATGCTATTTTTAGTAATCCTTGTGACTGCTATGGTGGGTGGTAACTCGTATTTCAACTAATTGGGCCATTTATTACGCTAGTCCGAAAACCCGTGGGAGGCTAGAAAAAGCAAGTTCCAAATGCTGCATTTGAAGGATACCTAAGTCTATAACCATAATCATCAATCTTATATGTTGGTTTAATGGTAATATGGAAAATAGTATCTTTGACGTGAAGTTTTCAGATATGATGTGTTCTTGTTGCTGATTCCCTCTCATAACCATAATTTGCTCCTGTTAACTGTATTTTAACTTCACTCACTAACATCAGAAGCCTAATATACACGGATGAGGAATTCCTGAAAAGAACAATTGTAACATGCTCCAAGGAAAATGGCACGCTACTCATTAATAGTCTTCACTTGCAGATTTGGCAACATAGATATACTGAAATCGGCTAAGGCTAATTCCTATGAAATCCAACTACTACTGATGGTTCTAGTGGTAGATAAGAGAGAGAGGTTAGGCTTAGCCGAGTTACACATATCAGTCTATTACCAATCATTCTTGTCAGGTTTGAAGCAGCTAATATCTTTATTGTTCGGTATAGTTCTCCCTCCACAAATGGAATACTGGGAATGGAAATTAAGAAGTTCCAGAAATATGTGAAATTGATTCATAATTTTACTGATCAAATCATACGTATATATACAAAAGAATTGTCAATATCCTATTCTAATTAGGAAACAAATTAGTTAACTAAGGTAAATGAAACATATATAGATCTAATTGCTAGAATAATGGAAAAGGTTCTTCAGCAATCTTGGGTTGATTTTGCAGCAATTTTGGACAGAATCATGCTTTATCGTGACCCCTCAAGCGAATAGGCCTTGGAAGAACATGAAGTTTGGACTTATGATAAGCAAACAACTTCTTGGAAAGCAGTTTTGCAAGTGAATCGGCAAGTTTATTTACTGTGTGTATATAGGTGACACGAAGAGCCGTTTTGCAACTTGATCATAGACAAAGTGGAAGTCTATGGTCATGTTTTTCATGAAAGAATGCAAAATCAAATTAGAGCAGAGGTACGTAGTGTTGTAAAAATCAACCAGATTAGAGCAAGTTCGCAGCTAAATAGGACTAAAAGAATAGTAATAAATACATAGATTTTAAGTAGAAAACCATCAAATTAGGGTAAAAACTACGGACAAGGATAGAAGAATTTTATTACTTAAAAAACTGGAGAATTACAAAGAAAAAATAGACCCACAAAAATAAACAAAATATTTTTGTTTCTCTTTCTCTTTCTTTTCTCTCTCACTTCACATCTCTCTTGTTTGTTAATGGGATGCACTCTTTTTGTTTCTCCTGCCTTTTTATAAGTAGGAGATTGAAGGTATGGTTGGCCTAATTGACCAACCATTATTTGTCTTATTAGGTATATTACCAAGCCTACTAAGTTTGACAATTCTCCTACTTGAAGATTTGATTGAGAATCAATTACATTTTCACACAATTCTTTTTATCTTGCCACTTCATGTTGCTTACATCTCTGTCAGGCCGTTTGAGGATCGACACCACATAAACTTGTTAGCATTGATTACTTTTGTTATAAAATCTGCTAGGTTATCCATTGTATGAATTTTCTATATGTCCACCGTTCCTTCTTCCACTTTCTCACAAACGAAGTGATATTGAACTCAAATATACTTCGTCTTTGAATGAATACTAGATTCTTTGCAAGATGTAAAACACTCTGACTGTCACAATACAGATTAATATTCTCTTGTTAATTCCCAAGTTCTTCCAACAACACCTTCAACCACATTGCTTCTTTACTGGCTTATGTAGCTACTATATATTCTACTTCTGTTGTTGATGTAGCTACAATTGACTGTATTTTTGAAACTTAACTCACAGCTCTTCTAGCTAGTGTAAACACATATCCTATAGTGGATTTACTTTTATCAAGATTAATTGCATAATCAGCATCAACATATCATTTGACAGTAAAATCTAATCCTTCATAACATAATGCAACATCTTACATTCCCTTAATATGTATGAGAATTCTCTTAACAGTATTCCAACGCTCTCGACCAGGATTTGTCATGTATCGACTAATTACTCTCACTATATGTGCAATGTCTGGTCTTGTATAAATCATAGCAAACATTAAGCTTCTCTCTGCTGATGCATACGGTATTTGAGACATTTCCGTCCTTTCTTCTTCATTGCTAGGACTTATACTTGAGGATAACTTGAAATTAACAGGCAGAGGGGTATAAATTGACTTACAATCGTGCATGTTGAATTGTCGCAAGATCTTCTTCAAATAATTCTTCTGAGAAAGCCAAATCTTCTCATTATTTTTGTCATGATGAATTTGCATCCCTAGAATCTTGTTTGCTAGTCCCAAGTCCTTCATTTCAAATTCCCTAGCCAACTATGCCTTCAATTCTTTGATATGATTATTATTAGGGCTTACTACCAATATATCGTCGACATATAATAGCAATAATATAAAATCATCTCTTTCAAACGTCTTAAAATATACATAAGGGCCTGGATTCAGTCTACTATATCCAAGGCTCATAATGAAGGAATCAAATCTCTTATGCTAACATCTTGGTGCCTACTTTAAACCATACAGAGATTTATTCAACCTGCAAACCAAGTTCTCTTTCCTTTTTTCTTCAAAACCTTCTAGCTGAAGCATATAAATTTCTTCTTCAAGATCTCCATGAAGAAATGCAATTTTCGCATCTAACTGCTCAAGATGCAAGTCAAATATAGCACACATCTCCAGGACTACTGGAAGTATGGTGAGTCGAACCATAGGAGAAAATATTTTATTGAAGTCAATTCCTTCCTTCTGAGCATATCCTTTTACCACCAATCTAGCATGATATCGCTCTACTTGATCATCAACACTCTGCTTGATCTTGTAAACCCATTTATTGTTAATAGACTTTCTTCCTTGTGGTAGTGATACCAACTCCCATATTTTATTCTTATGCAAAGCTTCAATTTCTTCCTGCATTGCTTCCATCCACTAAGATGCATCTGAACTATTCATTGCTTCTTGAAGAGTTGATGGCTCTCTGTCGTCAATTAAAAGACAATATGCAATATTGCTCTCTATAATATAATTTGAGTGCCAGTTTGGTGCTCTTCTTGTGCGAGTTGATCTCCGAGTATCTGAAACATCAGATTCGACTAGTTCTTACTCCTCATGCTCTAGTGCAGCTTCAGAAGAACCATTTTGATCAAATTCCCTTTCCACTATACTGTTGGAGTCTCTGAATTCTCTTTTAAAGTGCTAACATCTTTTGTTTTCTCTTGATCATTATCTTCCAAGAAAATAACATCTCTACTGATAAAAATCTTGTGGGCAGTGGAATCCCACAGACGATACCCCTTTACTCCTTTAGCATATCCTAAGAAAATACATCTTTTGGATTTTGGATCTAACTCTGTATTTTCTTACGCATTGAACATCACTTAGGCAAGACTTCCAAATATATGAAGGTTGTAATTGTAACATCCCGTCATCGATGGGAAGGTTATATTGGTAAATTGAGACGAGTTAGGATTTTTACCGCATATTGACTGAGCATTCACTTGGCCTCTAATTTTAGAGGAATGAGTCTTTTGCACATGCACATCTAGGTACATGCATTCATGACATTTTCCCAGTTTTTAATTGTGATACTGATATGAATTGTGAAATTGTGAGATAATTAGATTTGATTACGATTTATTTGGAATTTTGGGATAATTGAGTTTGAATATTGAATTGGAAATGTTTAGCAGTAATTGTCGATTGATAGCGACTCTTCGGAAGTTTCTGGAAAATTCGGGAGAAAAATTTCAGACCGGAAACTCTCCGAGTAATGAACTGATTGATTCTATAAACACTGAAATAATTGTCCAATGGCTATGGAAATTTAGAATTTTGATTTTAGGGATTAATATGTCGAGCCATTGAAATTTGGAGACTAATTGGACTAGAATTGAATTGAAAAGTGAAAGAGATTTAAATGTTTTGCGAGGAAAAAGGATAAGAGACTTAAGTGATTAACTTATGCATGCCTTAGACTTTAAATTTGGTTATAAAAGGTACCTCCTCTATCCTAGGGCATTTTCTTCTTCCTCTCCGATTTTTCCCCCTTCCTCCAACGATTGACCTTCGTTCCTTCCTCCTTCTCGATTGTCGCTTGATGCTTGTCTTCTTTGTGCAAAGCCGAGCCTAAATCCTAAGGAAAGCGATCTTTGATGTGGTTTTGGAAGGAAACTGTTGATGTTGAAGGTTTAGAGGATTTTCAGAAAATTTGGGGATTTATGCTTAATTGGTAAGTTAATGGGTTTAATGTTGCTGATTTGTTAGCTTAATGCATTCATGGGGTTAATTGTGAAAGATTGGGGTAGTTTTCGTTAAGTTATTACTTGATTTAGAGAGAAATGACGACTGGTCGGAGAAGATGACCTGCGACTCGCACGTCGCGACGTGCGCGAAGCCTCGCCGCGGCGAATCAACATTTAATTTGTCACGGTGAGCGGGAAGGAAGACGTTGCGGCGAGCTCTAAAATGTTGGACGCCGCGGCGAGCTCGAGTTTTCCACGTCGTGACAAGTCCTCTCCCATGTGTCGCGGCGAGCCCAAGGAAAACGTTTGCCGCGGCGAGTGTCATTATACGTCGCGGCGAGCGCCTACAAGATGCCGCGGCGAGGGATATTTTCTGATTTGATTTAGATTAGTTTTTGGGGCATAATTTACGATGTAGACCTCCAATTGAGGTGATGTTTGATTCGTTATGATCTAGAGAAAGAGGTCTACAATTGAGGAAAAGAATGAAAGTTGAATTCAAGTTTTGAGATCTTAATTATAGAAAGAAAGTTAAAATGTGATTGTATTGCAACCTGAGGATGGTTCTTGATAATTGGGGTAATTTTAGGAACTGAGCATAAAGGATGAATTCGATATAGAGAATAGTGATATTGATTTTGTGGAAATATCCTAGTGGATATGACGTGATAAATTGACTGGATATTAGAATTGAAATTTGGGAGTTCCGTAATATGTTATTGAATTGACATGAGTCTTTATTGATCAATTGAGTGAAAAGTTAATTTTTGACTAAAGAAAGTGGAATTCAGGAATTAGTGCCGGGAAGGTCATGAACATGCATCGTACATTCTGTTAATTGCGACATGTGCATCATTAAATCATTCTGATTGTGCATTTAGTAATGAGTGACTATTTGGCTGTTTTAGAGGTACCGTTGGATCGTCATTCCACGGACAGTGCTGGGACTTCCAGGGTATAGCTCGGAAGTACAGGTGAGTAACCTAGTTGGTTTCTCAATTTCTGATTTGTTACATGCTCTGTGTGAACTGTCTGTGAATATGAATTTTATGATTACGGGTAATTGTGAATTGATGTGCAAACTTGTGAATGATCTGTCTGACTTCGATAAATGCTGTTGGGTGAAATGTGCTATTGTGAAATTGTGAACACATGCTAGGCATGATCAGAAATTGGTAATTAACAGTTATGACTGGAGCAATTTCTGATCGGAGCTATAAGCTCAACCACTGTGAAATGGGGCCTAAGGCCTAAAAGGGAATAGTGCATACCCTGAGGGCTCTCCTATCCCTAATGTGCGTGGGCAGTAGTGCATACCCAGAGGGCTCTCCTACTCCTAAAACGCAATTACTGTTTAATGTGCCCGAAAATGGGACAGTACTGACGCCCAGTCACAACACTGAAATAAAATAGGAATCGTCATGCATTAAGTATCTGATTGTGCTGCAAATTTGGAAATGGGTTAAATGCGTATGTGTGATAACTGTTTAGTGAAGTTTCCGATTACTGTTCTGAATGTGTTATTGTATTATCTGTACGCAATTTGCGTAATGCATGAATTGGGTGAACCATCGATGATGGTTTCTCATTGAGTTCGCAAACTCACCCAACATTGCAATTATTTTTCAGGAATTGACGAGTACCCCGTTAGTGAAACGAGAGTATGATTACTGTAAGAGAGTCCGAGTTTGGAGTGGGAATCAGTTCACGTCTGCATTTGTGTCATTCTGAATTATGTGTAAATTTGTATTTCCGCAAGATTAGTACTGTTATTGCCGAGGGCCCCAATTGATTAATGCTGTATCGTAATTTGATTACTGAAATAGTGTTTTGATTGAAAATATTTTCGTATCGTGGGCCCAAATTGTTTACTGATTTATGCGCACTCGCTGGTTTTCCAAAATAAAAATGTATTACCGAGTTTTTGAACTGTTTTAACTGTTCTAGCATACCACCCTCGTGAGGCACGGGCTCGGATATTACCCTCGATATTGGGTTTGGGTCTCGCGGGAGTGGGATGTTACAGTAATAATCCACTAGTTTACCGGTCCACATCTCCATTGATGTCTTCAATTCAATTGCAGTTGATGGGGCTTGATTCACCATATAACAGGTGGTATTAATTAGTTTTGCCCAGAATTTCTAATCTAAGCTTGTAGTTCTCAACATTACTCTTAGTCTTTTTAATAGAGTTCTATTTATCCACTCTGCTACTCCATTTTGTTGAGGAGTGTATGCCATCATGAACTGTCTTTTAATGCCTTCTTATTTGCAAAAATCATCAAATTTTTTACTAGTATATTCACCTCCATTATCTAAGTGTAAAAACTTGATCTTCTTACCATATTCGAATTCCACCCGCACTTTGTAAAATTTGAAAGTTGGAAACACATATGCCTTTCTCTTGATAGGAAACACCCAACATCTCTCGAATAATCATCAATGAATGATTCAAAGAAATTTGCTCCTCCTACGGACGTAATTGGTGCCTACCATACATTAGAGTGAATCAATTCTAAAATTTCTTTGCTTCAGAACTTTAATGTGTTGAACTTCAATCGATGTTACTTACTCACAATGCAATGCTCACAGAAGGGTAGTGATACCTTTGTGAGACTTGGAAGTAGATTATTCTCTACAAGTATCTATTCCTTGTTCTGAAATATGTATAAGCTCTTTATGCTACGTCATTGCAGATTTATGATCTAGATTACTCACCGCGATGGATACCTCTCCTTCTTGCAAAGTTACTTCCTTCAGCATGTACAAATTTGCAACAATCTTCTCTGCTTTCATAAATACTAGCACTCTTTTATCACTTTCATGATCTTGTTTTGAATCTTAAATCTGAAACTGAGGTTATATAGTTGTGCCACAGACAACAAATTCTTCTTCAGGCCCTCTATATGTCGCACTTTTTCAATAGTCTGAGTTGTCCCATCATACATCTTTAACTTGATGGTGCTGATACCAATGATCTTCAAAGTTTGATCATTATAGCTGTGCATAGATCCCTTAGAGACATATTCATATTGATAGAACCATTCTCTTCGAGAGATCATGTGAAAAGTAACTGTTGAATCGAGAAGCCATACATCAACAAATCTTCTCTTATCTTCAATTATCGTGGCTACTTCACAGACCATTGCACCTCCATCATCTGAAGTATCTGCAGCATTTCCATGAGGAATAGAATCTTTCTTATTCAGATTCTAACATGTTAGAGTAGTGCCCTAAAGGCAATCCCCTTTAGCGCTTTTTGTTCATAGTCATGTACAGACTTTATGAAT
>JANZLD010000002.1:47748634-47775428 GCA_026413575.1 Erythroxylum carthagenense
TTGTGAGTAATATGAATGCCTTACAGGACCAGGATTTTGGGTCGAGTTTGGGTATAGAATTTCAAAACATTGGGCAAGAATTTGGGGCTGAACATATGAATTTTGTGGGAAATTATGGGCATAAGAACTAAGGTGGAGCTTTCTAAAAAACTTATTACCCTAAAAGGCGAAATCACCCAAATTTCTCCTGGTCTCAACAACCCAAGCCACCCTAAAGTTTCCCTAACCAAACCCATTACCCACAAAATCAACCGCATTACCAACAGACCCAGCAACAATAAAACGTTGTCCCTCCAAGTTTCTCAAACTTGAGACAACAAGCCCAGCCACTTGAACCTAAGTCCAACCTTGAATCAATGATGGAAACCTTCATGCAGAAGCAAGGAGACTTGATCCAACAACTTACTAGCCGAATGGACCAATTGACGGTCCATAATAAGATGCTTGAGACTCAGATTGCACAACAAGCTGCATCACTAAGGTTTGATAAGGGCAAGCTACCAGCACAACCAGAGGCTCCTAAGGAAACAAAGGAAGTGGTACTAAGGAGTGGAAAGGTTTTGGAACCTATGGAGCAGAAGAATAGGGCTGAAAAGGAATTCAAAGGAACAAACCAGGATGCGCAACCTGTGCAATCCAACACATAACCTGTGCAATAATCACCTGAGCCTAAAAAATACACACCACCACCACCATATAAGCCACCAATCCCACTCCCTCAGAGATTTCATAGAGCTAAGCTAGACCAGCAATTTGGAAATTTTGTTGACATTCTGAAGAAGCTCTATGTTAACATCCCCTTCACAGAAGCCCTTACCCAAATGCCTACTTATGCCAAGTTCTTAAAGGAAATCTTATCCAACAAAAGAAGGCTAGAGGAATATGCGACTGTGGCTCTTACAGAGGAATCAAGTACCATTCTTCAGAACAAACTCCCTCCCAAGCTTCAAGATTCTGGAAGTTTTTTGATACCTTGCCAAATTGGAACCACAACAATTGGGAGAGCATTACGTGATTTGGGGGCAAGTGTGAGCTTATTGCCATTATCTATCTATCAGAAATTGGACATCGAAGAGCTTAAACTAACCACCATATCATTGCAACTAGTCGACAGGTCCATAAAATTTCCTATTGAGATATTGGAAAATGTGCCTCTCAAGGTTGGAAGTCTTTTTATCCCAGTAGACTTCGTTGTGCGAGAACTGGAGGAGGATACTAACGTACATATTACATTTGGGAGACCCTTTTTAGCCACAGCTGGAGTAATCATAGATGTTAAGAATGGAAAAATGACTCTGAGAGTGGGGGAGGAAAAAATTGAGTTTAATTTGGGAAAGGCAATGAAGGCTATAGATGACAAGGATTTTTGTTTAAGGGTAGACCTTATTGACAAACTGGTTGGTTCTGAATTCAGAAAATCTCATCCAAGGGGTTAATTGGAACATTGCTTAGCGAAGGCTGTAGCAACTGCAGGGGTAATACAGAATTTACAGAGAAGGAATAAAAAATTTTCAAATTCACACGGATGCTCGATGCACAGTCTGTGCAAAGATCTATACAATCTGTGTAACCTGAACTGAAACTATCACCTAATTCGAACAAAGATGAACCTCCAAATATCGAATTAAAACCATCGCCTCCTAACCTTAGGTATGAAGTTTTGGGCCCTAATTCGACCTATCCATTCATTGCTAATGCTCTTTTAAGGCCTGTGTAGGTTGATAAACTTTTAAGAGTGCTTAGAGAGCAAAAGCAAGCAATTGGGTACAAAATTTCAGATCTGAAGGGAATCAGCCCATCTTTCTGCACACATAGAATTCATTTAGAGGATGATGCAAAACCTATAATTGAACATCAAAGGAAGTAGAATCCAAACATGAAGGACGTGGTTAAGTAAGAGGTCTTAAAGCTATTAACTACGGGTATTATAGACCCCATTTTCGACAGTAATTGGGTAAGCCATGTCCATTGTGTGCCTAAGAAGAGTGGTCTAACAGTTGTAAAAAATGAAGGTAACGAATTAATACCAGTTAGGACAGTTACGGGATGGCGGATGTGTATAGATTATAGAAAATTGGATAAGGCCACCCGTAAAGGCCATTTTGCTTTTCCATTTATTGACCAAATTTTGGAAAGACTTGCTAAACATGATTATTTTTTGCTATTTGGATGGTTTCTCTGGTTTCTTTCAAATTCCCATTCACCCTAATGATCAAGAGAGGGCTACTTTCACATACCCCTATGGTACCTACGCATATCGAAGGATGCCATTCGAGTTGTGTAATGCACCAACTACATTCCAACGTTGCATAACAACAATCTTTTCAGATTTTATTGAGAAAATTATGGAAGTCTTCATGGATGACTTTTATGTTTATGGACTAACGTTTGACTCTTGTTTACCTAATCTTGCAAAAGTTTTAAGTAGGTGTGAAGAGGTTGATCTAGTGCTGAATTGGGAGAAGTACCATTTCATGGTACAAGAAGGAATAGTCCTAGGCCACTTAGTCTCCAATCGTAGAATAGAAGTGGATAAGGCTAAAACTGAAGTGATAGCGAATCTGCCTCCACCAACCGCAGTCAAGGAGATCAGAGGTTTCTTGGGACATGCAAGCTTTTATAGGCATTTCATTAAATATTTTTCTCATATAGCAAAGCCTTCGATTAATTTGCTGAGTAATGATGTGTCATTCAATTTTAACTAATCTTGTCTTGAAGCTTTTTGCCGGATTAAGCAAGCCTTGACCTCGCCACCTATTCTTCAACCCCCGGATTGGTTCCTACCCTTTGAAATCATGTGTGATGCATCAGATTATGCTGTGGGAGTTGTTTTACACCAAAGAAGGAACAAGGTGGCCCAGGTGATCTATTATGTGAGCAAAACATTAGATGATGCTCAAATCAATTATGCCACGACTGGAAAGGATTTGCTAGCTGTAGTCTTTGCAGTAGATAAATTCAGGTCATATACTGTGGGCTCGAAACTGATAGTCTACTTAGATCATGTAGCCATCCGCTATCTACTCACGAAAAAGGAGGCTAAACCAAGGTTTATAAGATGGGTCCTTCTCCTTCAAGAATTTGACCTTGAGATTTGTGACAAAAAGGAGCTTAGAACTAGGTTATGGATCACCTCTCGAGACTCACTGCAGATCAGAAGGAACCACTTCAAGAAGAACCACCGATTAATGACTCCTTCAGTGACCAGCATTTGTTCTGCTATGTAGATTTACCAAAACTGTGTTATTCACTACAAGAAATTGCTGCAGTAACATTACAAGTTCCATGGTATGCTGACTATGTGAATTATCTTATTTCAGGAGTCTTGCCACCTGAATTTACTTTCCAACAGAAGTAGTTCTTTTTGGAGCTCAAGCATTATATATGGGAGGAGCCTTTTCTTTTTAAGCAATGTGGTGATGGGGTGATTTGAAGATGCTTACCAAGTGAAGAAGTAGGAGCTGTCCTGAATCATTGCCATGCATCCCCCTACGGAGGCCATTTCAGTTCCGAAAAGATAGCAGCAAAGGTTCTCCAAACAAGATTCCATTGGCCTTCACTTTTCAAGGATGCAAGAAATTTTGTGCAAGCATGTGACAAATGCCAGAGAGCTGGAAATATTTCTCGAAAACATGAGATGCCCGTTAAAGGAATTTTGGAGGTTGAACTTTTTGACGTTTGGGGGATAGATTTCATAAGGCCACTGCCATCTTCTCTTGGCAACAAATATGTTCTTGTAGGGGTCGACCATGTCTCCAAATGGGTGGAAGCAATCGTTGCACCAACTTGTGATGCCAAGGTGGTCATTAGATTCCTCAAGAGAAATATTTTCACCAGGTTTGGCACTCCTCGGGAAATTATCAGTGATAGGGGAAGCCATTTTATCAACAGCTCATTTGCCAATCTTTTGAAGAAATATAAGGTATACCACAAGTTGGTACTAGCCTACCACCATCAGTCTAATGGGTAAGCCGAAATTTCAAATAGGGAGATAAAAAGCATCTTGGAGAAAGTAGTAAACACCTCAAGAAAAGATTGGTCTTTGAGATTAGACGATGCTCTTTGGGCCTATAGAATAGTGCACAAGACTCCAATTGGGACTACTCCATTCAGACTAGTGTATGGGAAATCGTGCCACCTTCCAACCGAGCTAGAACACAAAGCATACTGGGTTGTTTAGAAGCTTAATTTTGACTTCAAGGCATCTGGAGAAAGGCGTTTTCTTCAATTGAATGAGTTGGAGGAGCTTTGTTTAGATGCTTATGAGAATGCCCAAATCTACAAGGAAAGAATGAAGAGATGGCATGATCAACATATTATCCAAAGAGAGTTCAAGGAAGGAGACTTGGTCTTGCTATTTAATTCACAACTCAAGCTATTTCCCGGAAAGTTGAAGTCAAGGTGATCGGGACCGTTCAAGATTGTTAAGGTTTATCCTCATGGTGCGATAGAAGTTAAGGATCCCAAAACTGGAGTTTTTAAGGTTAATGGGCAGAGTTTAAAGCCTTATGTGGCTGGATTTCCAATAGAACTCAATCCCTCTCCAACCATAACGCTAGAACAAACATTTGGCCAAGCTCATTACAGGGAAGTTCTTTGTGCCTCTTTACTCATGACTTAACATATTATTGAATTTTGGGATTGTTTGTGTTTGAGTTTGATCTGCAGCTTTTCTAAATTCTAGGCATACATCATCCTACATAGCCAATACATGTAGTTGACTGCTGACATTCTTTTTGTCCTTACCTGTGCATATACATGCTTACCTACCTACTTCAAATTGTGCATGCGTAACTTGACATTGAGGACAATATCCTATTTGAGTTTGGGGGGGTAAAGGTGAGCATAATTTTGTAAAACTTTCTTACCATTACTTTTCTTTTTCTTTTTTTCATTTTTCTTGCATAGTTGAATTTCCAAATCAAATTTTTACAAATAAGAGCTTTACAAAGGGAAACCTTATTAAGAAATTTTGATCTTTAAAGGTTTTGATTTTGACCTCACTTTTGAGAAATTGATGATTGTTTGGGACCTAATTAGGCTTACCTTTAGAAGGTTTGTGGATAGATTGTTCTAGAATAGTGGTCGGTTTCTAATTGTTTAATTTTACTCATATTCTTTGATTTGAGTCTTCCCATCCATTTTATTTGAGTTTTGATCATCCATGAAATTTTTAGGCAAGTTGCTAGTGAGGTCTTGCTAATCCTAGAGCAAGTTCTCTAGGCCTATCAAGGCGAAATGTGAGCACAAATTTGATAAGGAAGTGATCAAGGGAATTTTCTTTTAATTATGAACCACAATCTAATTTTGGCTTAAACCAACCCTATATTTCCTTTGGAGCTAAGTTGAACCTAAGTAAAATCCCTATTTCTTTGACACCCTCATTTAACCAAGCCATAAGCCAAGCATTCCCTACCTTTCATGTGGAAATGATTATTTAAGAGTAGAATATATGGGGGTGAAAAAAGAATGAAAAAAGAAAAAAAGGGTAAGCAAGTGAGAATTTTGCAGGTATTCTGTATTTTCAGTTTCTTTAAGGGATAAAGGTATAAAGTTATTGCCCTTAGTATTCACAAAACTAAGTTTGGGGGAGAGTCAATTATTTGGGACTTGGGAATTTATTGATATTGAGTTAAGTCTTGTTTTCAATAACATGTTGTCATGTTTGAGTTTTGTGATCCCATATGAACATCACCACGCGTATTCCTTCTTGTGACTTGTATTTCAGTAAATGATGTTGTTGGTTCCCTAAAAAAATCTTTCCTCCTTATTTCCATAGTTTTTACTTGCTCTAAAAAATAAAAGAAAAAAAGAGATCCCTTACATTTTCCTATTTCTTGAATAATTGTTTTCATTTCATTTGAGCTATTATTACCCTTTTTCTTGGTCTAAGTCGAGTTTAAACCTCAACAACCCCATTACAACCCTAATAAGACCTTTTGATCCTTTGAGAAGGAGTGCTAAAAATTAGTGGATATGGGATGGAGAATTTTTGCCTATGGGATTGGCTAACTTGACAATATCTTTAGAGTCTCTTGGGTTGTAATTTGCCTTTGAATTTATTTGACTTTTCTCTACTCTTGTGAGTTGGTTGGTTTCTAATTAGACTTGAATCAAGGAGTGTGTGTTTGAGCAAGCTTTGGTATCCTTGCACTATGAAGGTAGGTATGGTTTGATAAGTGGCTAAAGGTAAGCTTTAATCAATTACTACGATTATGAAAATTCCAATTGTTGAGCGCTCCTTAATTTGTTTTGAACAGTTTTCTTAATTTTGCTTAGGGACAAGTAAGAGTTTGAGTGGGCATTTGTTGAATGCAATTTCTCATTGGAATGAGTGGCATTTTCTCTTAGTTTTTGCATACAATCATTAGGTTTTATACATATTTTACCTGCTAAATTTTTTAGTTTATCTGAATTTGTATTTAGAGTGGTTCATGTTTAATTTACAAGAAATACACTTGACTTTAGTTGAAAAGGTCCACAGTAATGGTTAAATGAAGGAAGCAGAGTCCAAAGTAAAAGGTCCACAGTAATGGTTAAATGAAGGAAGCAGAAGCACTAAATGACAGCTGCTGGAGAGACCTTTGAAAATTGTTTAGCTGAGACAGGACAAAAATGACACCATGTGGAGAGAAAACGCATCAGTAGCTACAAAATAGGAATAGGTTTTAATTGAGGATGGTTACATCCAGCTAGGGGGTCCAAAACGTAGAGTCCAACAACAGTAAAATGGCAGCAGCCAGGGAGCAGTCCAAAATGGCAAGCAAAAAGGAGAAAACGTAAGCTAGCAAGTGGAAAACGAGGTTCTAATTTGGGGAGGATTTTAATTTGAGGGGAGAACTACAATCGCACACCATCGTCTGGGCTCATCAGGGGTAGCACAACGCACCAAGGAGGAGAACGCAAGCAGGCACAAAGGATGCTCCACGCAGTGAAATAAAATAGAGAAAAGACACAGAAGACCCACCAAAACGACGACCATCAAGGGGTGCACCATCAGGGACGCATGCAAGGAGAGTGAATCAACAGAGGAGCTACAGGGCGTGAAATGGAGAGAGCTAAAGTGCACAAAATCGAAAACACAATGGAGGCTGACCCATGTAGACGCTAACATAGGAGCTACATCTGGGTACAGTGGAGGCCAACAGACTACAGGAGCTACACAGTGCACGAACCACGCGAAGCACGCAACTGGGAGAGACAAACGCAAGACATAGTGAGGCAGAGACAAGGGTGACGCAAAAAGGGGATCCCAAAACCTATTCATTCTCTTATTTATTATCTTATTTCTCCCAATGTTGTTTACTCACTTTAATTTATGTGGGATTCATCCTACCACGAGTGAGTAGTTTCCTTAAAGCTTGAAGGTTGGGGTTGAAGCTTTTAGTAAGTTTAAGTGGATTAAATTTTGGTTGAATTATAAGAATGAATTTCTTGGTTTTGATTTCTCTATTTTGAGATTAATTTTGCTAGTATTGTGTTTGGCCAACCATTACTTGACATTAGTTGTTAATTGAAAAACTAATAGGTAAAAATTGATAATGGAACTCCAAAATAGGGAACTTATAAATTTCAGATTTAGACATAGACTGAATTTATGAGAGAAAACTAGGTTAGTAAAGAACTTAATAGACTATGCTTGATTGTTAGTTTATGATAGTATATTAGGATTATTGCATAATACTCCTTCGGTATCTTGAAAAAGGATCTAAGAAACTTTAGGCTTAACCTTCTATCAACCAAAATTTGCCTAATAAATTGATCCAGGTAAAGTCCATAAGTGAAACCATCCTTGAAGCTGACCACATTTTATTCGGATTAATCCCTAGAGATATTCATATCATTGTTTAGCATTGGTTTTATTTATTTTTTATAGTTGATTTTTTTAATTTAAATCCCCGTTCTTACACAGTTGCTTAGTTCAATTAATTGAGAAATCCAAGCCTAGTACTTACACAATTACTCCTTATGGGACGATATTATACTATACTACTTAAAACCCGTGAACTTGCAGAGTTACATCAGGTTCATCACAACTATCGTAAACACACACATGTTCGAGCTCTAATGATATTCATATAAACGAGTTAAGACAACTCTAAAAGTGGTGTAAAGAGGGGTAGTCAAGAAATGTCAACAACTCTAGAACCTATGTGTTTTTATAATAAGTTTTCAACCATTTTTGTAATATAATTAAAATTTTGATCCTTATTTATTATTTATCTTATATTTAACTTCAAAAATTTTCAAACTTTAGAATTAAGTCCAACTTGATTAAATAATATTTTTCTTTGATCTTTGTATATGAAATATTAGGTTCCTAAATATGTTGAAAATAGATATAAATTATAAAATAAATCATATTTATGATTAGATATCTTAAACTCCTTTAATTTGTCTTTAATTATCTTATTAAATAATTTAAATCCATAAATCAATATTAATGTCTAGCAGTATATCATGAATATCCAAGTATTAGGAATCTCAAAGTGGTTTTGACTAATCTTTTTATGATTAATTTTTTGTGTAATTCAATCATTTTATCATATAATATTTTAATTAGACATTGACATAAAATTAATATTTACTATATTTAAGTGTAGACATACTAGTTCTCAACCATTAGTGATTGATTCTATTAATGACATTTAAAAATTATTTTCAAAGTGTGATTTAAAGATTTCTCAATAATAATAAATAATAATAGATCATTTTCCATTATCAATTTAAGGAGATGAATCTCATATTAATCGCTTAACTATCTTCATATAGTTTATAATATATCCAATTATTATCAATTGAGTTACCTTTGATAAGAATAACTAGAATTAAAATATAGCAATCCTTATATGATATAGTTTGAATATCTTAAGTCAAAGAAATCATTTGTACAATCATGATAATGAAAATTTTTACAGAGATATAAGTAATGTTTTAAATAAAATTCTTATATCGGTTCAATTTGGTAAACATGTTCTCTAATAAGTACTTATATGCTTATTTAAATATCTTCACATTTTATTTTATAAGATTGACTAGTTCTTTCATAAGAAAGAAACATAATGCATGCTAGTATTTTTAAGCTCTATTAATATTCAATCTTTATATAATAATGATGAGAAACATTTTAGGAATAATATATAAATGTAATATGAACCTCATAATTATCATAATTTTATTTGTAATGTACATTTATCTCATGAACTTTATATATAATATAATATAATATAAAGAATATTTTTAGCTAATTATGTCACAAATATTGATTGATTGTAGTGTATACACTAACATATTATAACTATAAAATCATGAAGGTAAGATGTTTCCTATCTTTTAAAATAAAATTAAAACTCAGAATAAAAGATGGTATATCACAAAATCTAAATGGATTTACGGACAAGAAACAAATAGCTTTTCCACTTTCAACTAAATATAACACGTTAATACATGATAAAAGTGGTAATTCTCATAGTATTCCCATCAATCAAAGTTACAGCAGAAAGATCTTTATTCTTTACAATAGATATGTGCTAGATAAGCTGAAGCATAAAACACTCCCAGTATCACTTATTTTATAAGAAACATGATCCAATTCTCGTTATCAATGGCTTGGTCATGCACAGTTTGCCAAAGGTAGGCTGAAAAACACATGTAGCAGCCATTCTTGTGTGCTTAAAGCAGTGACGATCAAAGTCATAGCTCATCACAACTTTTTGAGGTACTTTTATCGAACTCGAACGATGAGGAATTAACTTCCGTGTCTTCTTTGGTTCAACATCCGGAGGAACGTAAATTAACTTTTGAATATCTTGGATCATAACCGTGGGACAGTCATATCTATTTCCTGAAACAAAAAACATCTGGAACACTTTTAAGCAGCTTAAGTGGAGCAGCCTGCACGGTCTGGACAAATCGTCAAAGCCGCCCATTAAAGCATGCTCGAGAAACTCTTTGCTCTTCTTGATGATTATGTCGTTTGTAAAAGCAATTGAATCTTCAATATCTAGGTTCGGATTTTGTTTCGAGTGAAGCGTAACAAAGTTTATTTTCCCATCTTTCAGTTCCTTCTGTTGTTATGCAATACATAATACACATACGCATTCGGTCATTTTGCAGCACATCTATATAGTAGAAGAAAACTGAAAAACTTGAAGAACTAGCAAGCTCTTTAATTACCTTATAACTCTGTGTATCATTCAATAAACGAGGAATAAACATGAGAAGCCTAGTCATAGTTTCATACTTGGGTGACCTGAATTTGTGAGTTGTTATATTTGGCTGAAGGAAACAAGAAGCTGGAAGTGCAAGGGTGTGCGTGGCAATTGATATCATGCCGGTATCGAGGTAGTCTCCCATTAATGGAATGCAGCCACTTCTGCTTAGGATTGCTTCGGTTAACCAGGACATAAATGTTTCACGCCACTGAAAAGAAGAAGAAAGATCAGTTGGTGGGTGTAGCCTTTCTGACACAAAGAAAAGGTCAAAAATCAACTACGTTGTTACTTAACTATATTTCGAACATAATCTGTTATTTCAGTCATTCCATGTCTTTGAAAGTGCTTTGCTGCTATTTCTCGTACAAGACTTTCAAGGACTTCAAAGATGGTTTTGCTATAGCCGGTTAAGCCTTTACCATCCCATCTGTGAAATGCATAAAAAAGAGAGTAAACCAAGATATGAGCTACTGTTCCAACATCTTAAGTAATTCTATAAAATTATGAGCTCGGTGTATTGATGCACCTTTGAACAGCACTTGTGAGCTTTCTCAACTCATCTAGAGAACCTTCAATGTCATAAAAATCATCAGCAACTGTAACAACTACGGCGCTTTTGGCGATTACCATTCGAAGATCACAATCCCAAGGCAGTGAAGTGCTCGAAGCAATGGCAAAATAACAGTAGGCAGCTTTCTCTCGACAAAATCTCATCTTAGGAAGGCCCCAGTGATTCAACCATCTACCGTACAAGTACAAAGAGTGATTTGAGAATGAAGCTAGTCGATTTATAGGACAAGGCAAGTTAGAATATAACTAGCTTCAAGAGCATAAAATATATTCCGAAGAATGATTACGTATCGAATATTGCATATTTTATTTGCGAACCTTTTCAGTTCCTCCAATTCTTTCTTGTAAATTGACTGTCGGAACACATAGTTTTGCAAGGCAAGCAGAACTAATTTTTGATTAAGATGGCTTGATAACCTGAAACAAAAGGAATTTTTAGATAATTATGACCATACAACACGTGAAAATTTCCCCTTGAATGCATGTGGAGTGTTGTGTAGTGGTACAATAGGACATAATTGACGGTACCTGTGGTAGGAGGTTTTCCCCATCCACAAGGCATTATTGTTTTCATGTTCGATCCAAGCCCTGTAGTCCAGTTGATCCATCCGAGCAATCCAAGGAAATTCCAGCTCACGCTCAATCTACATATATCAAATGTGGTGGTTGAAAACATAGAATTAATAGAATTAGGTGAGTTTATTTTTACGTCAATAGTTCTATTAAAATTATTTCTACATTTATGTTTACATCAACAGTGCTGTGTGGTTTCTGTTCTTTCCTAAGTTTTTTTGCCATTTTATGCATCAATTATTTTTTATGAATTTTGAATTGAAAATTAATTTTGGAATTCTTTTTCTTTCATGAACAGTATTTATGTCTTTTTGATTGGGTGCCAACGATTAATAAAGGTACACTGAATTACCGCCTCATGAAAATTGAGATACGGAACATGATCTCGTCCTTCTGATCTCCCTGATATTGTCTTCTCAAGTAACTTTTTCGAAAATGACCTGGCCTCCTCAAGTTCATATTCCCCAGGAAACATGAGGTTCGTGGCTCTATAAACATTGAGCATCACACTTGAGAAATGTTCATGGTCATTTCTTATCTTTTCTTCAACTTCTTTAGCCTGCAAAAACCAACAAAAAGTCCCTGCGAAGGTTTTCCATTTCATCAGCTGAGCTATCACGAAAGTAACACCTGTTTTAATATCAATTTGGTGTTTCTTTTGCTTGTTGCGCTAAGATTAGGAAAAATAGTATTTATAACCATACGTACATGGTGAAACTCTAAAACCATGCAGCCGAAGGAGATAGAAGGCCAACGAATCTTTGTATAACTTGAGTGCAAGTGGTGAATCGTTGGGTTCTGCCCATGATTCTCTGGTCATATAACTCCTGATATAAAATAAAATTGGTTAATAAAATCACTACAACAATTTACATGTAATCATTTGCATAAAGATACTCTTCAATAGTTCCCAAGTGACTGAAAGCATTATATTCATGAGGGGACCTTATTAGAACAAAAATGATGGAGAAAGCCTGTTCGTCACTTTTTGAACTACTACTTTTAGCCCATGCACAATGATAAAAGGACAGGAAATAACTTAGGCACAATGTAATTTGATCTGTCTTTTAACTATTGTGTTTCTGCATATAAAACCAATTCTTCTCATTTCTAAAATGCCTTTTATATTTCCTTACTTGTAAACTTGCTCAAGAACTTTTTCAATCTCTTCCTTGAAATATTCCGCAAGACCCAACCTCTGTAACTGGTTGACCATACAAAGGTTTATCAGCTCTTCATCCAAGGGATATGTTTGAGGTACTGTCTCACAAACCACATAAAGTTAGTTCGAACTTCACTAAGGTAAGTTATAAAAAGAAATCTAATAATTTATATTGAATTGCAAATGCAATATTTAAAGGGAACTTTCTAACCTCCTCCATTAGCGAACTTTTTAGTGAGCAATTGAAGGTAACGCAAGCAATCTCTGTTGCCTGTAGCCATGAAAACACTTGCAGTAGCAGATGGAGATTTGGACGATGACCCATCACTGTCCATTTGTTCAAGTATATGTTCCTTGTCATCAATATAATGTGGTGGCAACACCTCGTGGTACGATAGCAGTGGAGGATAATGACCCTTTGCCTCCTCCCTACATTCATTAGAAGTAATAGAAGTTAATTTGTAAGTATTATAAGATAACTGAGCAAATGGGAGAAGGTGACTGAACAATGTACTTGTCGAGAATTTGTTTCCCTTTATGAATTATATTCGTCACCAACGTCATTAATTGGTCTGAAAAATCAATTTCTATTGACAATTTATCTGCAAGCTGAACCATTGCCGGAAAAACAATAGCGAACCACCGAGGGCAATAGTGGTCGATGTCGGCAAGAAAGTTCTCAGAATTTGCTCGAATAAATGACAAACCTGGTAGAATTAGGACAGACTAATAAAAATGTTCATAATTGTTAAGCTATAGGAAAAGGCACTTCAACTCCATCTAATTAAAAGTAAAGATGAAGATTACGCCAAGGAATAATCCATTACTAACGCTGGTTAGTCGAATTCCCTACATTTAGAAAGTTTAAACAGTAAAATTTGAATTGGACTGTATCAAATATATTAGAGCACCACTAGAAAATTAAGTACTGTTACACTTTTAAATTTCCCTAATTGCATGCAACAATTAGTAAAATGTAATATTCAACGTAATCCTATAAACTTTAGCAGGAAAACAGGCGACAACAAGAACGTAAAACTCACTATCTAGCCAGTTTGCGAGACAAGTTATTATACATCGTCAATTACGACTATTACGATAATACCTCTTTCAATATGTATATCACCAGTATTCCATATTTTTAGTGCTATCATGCAGGCAACAGTTGCGGGAAGAGACTCAAGAGTTGGCAGGCCATGGGAATCACATTCTCCCCAAAACCCGGCTTCTGTCTGATTGTTGAGCACCCAATCCAAGCAATTCTTGAACATGGGTCGAAGTGGTTCGTCGGTTGATGGAACCATGGCCACAAATGCAGTGTCGTAGGCAGAAGGAGCAATGAACGATTGTGAATTGATGTCTCTGCAAATCTCTTCCTTGATCTTTTCAACTAAAGCTTGAATGGAACGGTGTGAAGATTCGAATTCCATTACAAGTGCTTAAGCAGAGAAAAAGGATAGAAAATACTACGAAACTATGCTTTGTCTGTTTCCTTCTAGCTTGGAGTATCCATAACGGGCAAGTGCTCCATTTATGGGAGTCCAGGTGATAAGGCTATTTTAGATGTTGGTTACGGGAAAAAGTGAAATTGTTTGGCGGAACTAATTGGCATATGTTCACCCTTGTGCTCCGCTTATAGAAGTCCTGATCTGCAAACTATTTTGTAACACATAGGATAGACTTTATTGCGTATCTCAGATCGTTCATAAAAGGGTTAACAATAAAAAATTTATAATAAAAAATATAGAATATATGATTTTGGTTCCATTTGATTTTCTGAAACAGTTTTTGAAGCCAAAACAAGCTTCAATCTCTATAGACCTTTACGGAAAACATTCACGAATACGCGGTTAACGTTTTTTTATAATTTTCTTAAGATGTAAGCACTCTTAACGTGTCAAAGGATCCATATGCTTACAAATTACATAAGAAACTGCAGGAAACCTTAACATTTATATATAGCTTTCATATCGAGCTTCCTCATCATAAGCTCGATACGGGTCTGGTCTATATTAATCGGGATCTATTTTCCTCCTGAACTTCAACCTATTAATTTAGATTATTTATTGGGTTACTTTATTACCTTTTTTTGAATCAAATTAAGTAACGTAATTGGTAAGTTATAGAAAAACCGAAAAATACAATTAATAGTTGTACAATATTATGAGGAAGGAAAAAATTGTCCAATATTCTACCCTTTGGACAAGTATTAATTGTAGTTTTAACTCAAGTTTAAAAAGGTTTAAAAATTGATTAAGTCACGCCATTGTATTATTACCAAATATTTTGAAAAAATTTAAAAACATTTGATCTGGTCCAAAGGTAATGAAAGTCCAACATTCTGTCCTGTAAGGCTTTCGATACTGAAAAAAATCAAACACATGTGTCATATGCGACACAGGTCTAATACCTTACTAACATGAATGGGAAAATAGAGTGTGATAAACTAGAATGATACTTGTATGATCTAAAATGTATCAACTTTACTTTTAGGTCTCGATTTTTACAACTTTATGTTAAACTGCATGTGCTAAATTTCAGCAAAGAAATCTTGTTCTCTCTCACCGAATGTTAAACAGCATTAGAGAAAATTTGTTTTCTCTCATTAAATGCTAAACATCCTTAGAGAAAACCTTTATATTCTCTAGCTGAATGCTAAACTACATTAGAGAACCTTTATGAGATTAAAAGCTTATATCCCTCTATGTCATGTTAAATTTATAGATATCCGTACTAACTGCAAGTATCAAAATGACATAGGCTCAAGGTCAATCTTTATATATGCTCAATGACCTTTAAAATGCTTGAGATCAACACAATATTAAGGCTTTCTTATTTATTATGACTATATACAAGAACAGTTATTATTGAGGATAAAAAGATGATCGCCTATATTAATAAATAATCATAACGTCATAATACATCAAAATGTACCAATTATTAAGGAGCAAATACAATGATCCCTAACATGTTTAACAAACACTAGTGGGAAAAATCCTTTAGTCAATGGATCAGCTAACATTTCCTCATGCTGGACCTCGCTTCCGGAGTCTAACATTCGGAATCATTGAACTGAAACAGTACTTGTCCTTAACCATATTGAACTTAATTCGGGACAATTAGCATAACTTTCTCTACAAATATCAAATTAAGGGGTTCTTTATATGGTTCGAAAGAAGACTTCAAGATTTACAACATTTATGTAGACCTTAAAGACAGATTCTATCATCTATAGAATCAAAAATGGGACCAGACGGTAAGATCAGATGAAACCAAATGAAGGGTCAAATGAATTGGAAAAATTGTCATTACTTTCCCCATAGATGTTAGATTAAGGTGTTCTTTGGATTGTTAGAAATATAATTTCAAGATATACAACTTTCATGAAGACCTTAAAGACCAATTCAATTAGCTACATGGTAAAAAATGAGACAAGACGATAGGATCAGATGAAACCAGCTGAAAGGTCAGATGAATTGAGAAAATTGTCATAACTTTCCCTAGAGATGTTGGATTAAGGTGTTCTTTGGATGGTTCAAAAGAAAACTTCAATATATACAACTTTTATGAAGACCTTGAAGACAAATTCGATCATATATAGGGTCAAAAATGGGACTAGACAATAGGATCAGATGAAACCAGATGAAGGGTCAGACGAATTGGAAAAATTGTCATAACTTTCCCTAGATATGTTTGATTAAGGTGTTCTTTAAATGGTTAGAAAGAGAATTTCAAGATCTACAACTTTATGAAGACTTTGAAGACAAATTCGATCATCTATAGGGTCAAAAAGGGGACCAGACGATAGGATCAAATGAACCCAAATGAAGGGTTAGACAAATTGGAAAAATGGTCATAACTTTATCTAGAGAACTCGGATTAAGGTGTTCTTTGCATAGTTCAAAAGAGAACTTCAAGATATAAAATTTCATGAAGACAACTTTCCTTAATTCAACCTAGATTAATCTACTTTTTTCACCAAATTCAAAACACGAATTTTACCCCTATGGAAGATTTGAAAATGAAACTCAACAATTTGGAAATATCATTTGTAAAACACAATCATACATCATTAATATCAAAAGATAAGTATTTTACAAGGCTTTAATGGGCATTTCAAGCCACAATATAATAATATTTCAAAATTCCAAAATACATAAGAATATGTGAGCAATAATTTGCTCAAAATGCAACTAAAGCCTTTGTTTACAAAACTAACTTAAAATACAAAAATATGCAAAGTCGAAGTGATGCTTTGACCCTTAGTTACTCGTTCTCATGCTCTTCACCTAAAGATGGGGCAAAAATAGAGGGGGTGAGCTTAAAGCTCGTGGGTAACATTTTTATAATTGATAGTAAGCAAAACTATTTTAAAACTCTCGTTAAATCAAGATACATATATCTTCCAATTATTAATGTATCAACAATTCATAAGCAACTTAATTCATGCATCATCAAACTTGCCAACATATTTGATCACATAAGCACATTGGAATGGTTTGAGTAGATCCAAAACAAAATGTACTACACAATTCCCATAAGGGTCTTGTGTAGCCGTGAACTTAAGGGAGTCCATAAAGGAGCTCCATGCTACTAGCGGACAGACAGGAGAAGCTTTTGGCCAAAATGCACTTGACATACTTAGGGGATCACCACAAACTCACATAATCATGTATTTCACATCTTGAAAACTTGTTGCCCAAAATGGCACATTTTCGAAACATGATTTCATAAACTTGATATCCTTTATAAATCATTTCCATTTTTGTTCCATAGTTCATCTACAAAATTCATACACACAACATGTAGCACTTTCTCAAAGCATTTAAAGAACAATAAATGCACATTTCAAAGTTGTTGAAAACATTTATTTCCTTTTTTTTGAAAGAAATATTAATGGCTTATTATTCAATTATAAAAATGTAACCCACCTTAAATTCCTTGACTATATCTTGTTCGAATGTGCCTCTCTTCTTGATCCTCTTATCTTTTTTGATTCCCTTTTCATAGACAAAAATCCCAAGTTTAAATAAGTTGCAAAATTGAAGATCCACAAAGTATATTTACTAAAATTGATCATAGAGTATCTAAACCGATACATTTCCTAAGCTTCATGAACCAAAACCCTTTCAGATTCAAAGCATCAAACTGTTCTTACCTTAAACCTTCACCAAATGAAGAGATGTTTGGTTCAAAAGAAAGCTCTTATCTTCCTCTACCTTTTTCCCTTCTTGCACAACCTCAAAATCTCTCTAAAAGGTTTAGAAAAGATGAAACCCTGACTCAACTCTCTTCTTTCCTCTCAACCACCGAAATCCCTCTTCTCTCTCTCTTTGATTTGTTATTTCACTTCCTGCTTTTTCATTTTCGTTTTTCTCCCTCGTTAGGAAGAAAACAACACTTCTTTCTTCTCATTTTACCCTTAATGATTGATAAAAGTCTACGTTGTTCTTCCTTTAATGCCTTATGGTTTTTAAAATTAACTAAGCTACCCAAAATACCCTTTTTATGCATTTCTACTACTTTTAGTTTAACTAACGCATGCAATAAATCTACTATCATAGACCTAAAGAAAAACTAACTCCTAAAAAAATTGGGGGCCAACATTTCTCCTCCTCTTAAAGGAGTTTCATCTTCGAAATTATTACCTGAGTCATTGAAGAGTTGTGGATACTTCTCCTTTATAGCTTCCAAGAGCTCCCAAGTGGCCTCTTCTACAGAATGGTTTCTCCACAGGACTTTTACTAGTTGAACCATTTTGTTCTTGAGGACCTTTTCCTAATGTCCAAGATCTCCACTGAAATCTCCTCATAGCTCAGATCATCTCTTAACTGAACCTCGGTGATCTGAATGATGTGAGAGGGATCTGATCTATATCTCCTCAACATAGAAACATGAAAGACATCATGAATCTGTGATAATTCCGGTGGCAGCGCCAATATATGGGCTAGTGGTCTAATCCTCTCAAGAATTTTGTAAGGACTCACATATCTTGGACTTAACTTTCCCTTTTTTCCAAATCTCATAATTCCTTTCTAAGGAGATGTCTTAAGGAAGACTTTCTCACCGACTTCATACTCCATTTCCTTTCAGCGTTCATCAATATAACTATTTATTCTATCTTGAGCTGCTTTAAGTCATTGCTTTAACTAAGTTGACCTTATCTACTGTCATCTGAAGTAACTCTGGCCCTAACAGTTTCCTTTCTCCTTCTTCATCCCAGCATATCAAAGTTCTACATCTTCTTCCATACAGTGCTTCATAAGGGGCCATCTGAATACTCGAGTGGTACAAATTGTTGTAAACAAATTTGACCAATGGTAAATACTCATCCTAAACTCCTTTAAAATCCATCACACATGTCCTGAGCATTCCCTCAAAGGTCTGAATGGTTCTCTCAGATTGGCCATCTGTCTGGGGATGACCTGTGCTAAAATTCAATTTGGTCCCTAGAGCCTCTTGTAAGCTTCTACAAAATCTAAAAGTGAATCGAAGATCCCTTTCAGAAACTATAGAATCTGGAATCTCATGTAATCTTACTATCTCATCAATATACTTCTTTGCTGGTACATGCAGAGAATCAGTCTGTTTGATTGCCAGAAAATGGGTTGACTTTGTCAAACTATCAACAATAACCCATATGGCATCATGCTTCCTACCGGTCTTGGGCAAACCCATCAGAAAATCTATGGTTACTCCTTGCCACTTCTATTCAGGAATGGAAAATGGCCTTAACTTGCCTGAAAGTGCCTGGTGTTCATCCTTGACTTGCTGATACTCTAGACATTTGCTTGCATATTCTACTATATCCCTTTTCATGTTTGTCCACCAGAAATGCCTTTTCAGATCTCTGTACATCCTGATGCTACCTAGGTGCATGACATAAGGCACATTATGTGCCTCATCAAGTATCTCATCCTTTACTTCTTTGACATTTGGGATACAAAGTCTATTCTTTACAACCATAAGTCCATCATCCCTCACTACCACTTCAGATTTCTTGCCATTTTGGATTTCTTCTCGGACTTGTAACTCTTTAACTTTCTCCCTGAGTATCGGTCTCACTCTGAAATTTGCAATAATACAATCTGGCTCCCCCCATTTCAAGCTTATCCTAAGCTTAGTCATCTCTTCCAATAACGACAGATAAACTGTCTGAACATGGGTTATTAATGATTTCCTACTAAAAACATCCGCCACTACATTTGCCTTTCGTGGATGATACTCAATCAACAAATCATAATCCTTAATTAGCTCTAATCATCTTCTTTGTTTTAAATTCAACTCCTTCTGGCTCAACAAATACTTGAGACTTTTATGATCCATAAAAATCCATGTTTGAACCCCATCTAGATAATGCCTCCAAATCTTCAGGAAAAAAACTATTGTTGCTAACTCCAGATCATGGGTCGAGTAATTCAGTTCATAAGGCTTTAGCTGTCGTGAGACGTAAGCTATTACCTTGTCTTCTTGCATCAACACACAACCCAAACCGTTTCTCGAAGCATCACTATAGACTATATAACCCTTATCTCCCACAAGCAGGGTCAAGATTGGTGCACTAGTAAATCTGTGCTTGAGCTTCTCAAAGCTCTTCTGACATCCCTCACTCTAGATAAATTTCTAATTCTTCTTCAATAACTTAGTTATCAGAGCAACTATAATAGAAAATCCTTCAACGAATCTCCTATAATAGCTATAATAGAAAATCCTTCAACGAATCTCCTATAATAACCTACCAGACCCAAAAAACTCCTCACTTTTGTCACTGTCTTGGGTGTATGCCAATTCACCATTGCTTCAATTTTCTCGGATCAACATGCACCCCATTCTTCGAAACATGTCCAAGGAATACTATCTCATGAAGCTAAAACTCACACTTGCTAAACTTAGCATAAAGTTCCTTCTCCCTCAATGTTTGCAACACTATTCTAAGATGTTCCTTATGTTTTGCTTCTCTTGGAATAAACCAGAATGTCATCTATAAACACTATGACAATCTGATCTAGATACTCCCTAAAGACCCAATTAATAAGATCCATAGAAGCAGCTGGAGCATTGGTCAATCTAAAAGGCATGACTAAAAACTCATAATGTCCATATGGTGTCCTGAAGGCTATCTTGTTCACATCAGACTCCCTGATTCTGAGCTGATGATAACCTGACCTGAGATCAATCTTAGAAAATACCTTTTTCCCTTCCAACTAGTCAAATAGATCATATATTCAAGGCAGAGGGTACTTATTTTTAATGGTCACCTTGTTGAATCTCCAGTAATCAGTACACATCTGTCATGTTCCATCTTTCTTCTTAATAAACAAAACCGACGCTCCCCAAGGTGACGAACTCAGTCTTATGTACCCCTTCTTTAACAGTTCCTCTAACTATTCCTTAAGTTCCTTCAGCTCAGCTGGAGCCATTCTATAAGGTGGTATAGAAATGGGTGTGGTTTTAGGAATCAAGTCAATGGCAAACTCAATTTCACTGGTGGCAAACCAGGTAAGTCCTCTAGGAACTCGTCTGGAAATTCCCTCACAACTGAAAAATCTTCTAACTTTCCTTCATTCACATCAGTGTCCACAACATATGCCAATAAGGCTTCACATTCCTTTCCCATCATCCTATCAGCTAGCAAAGTTGAAATGATTCTTAGTGATGATGGTTTCTTGTCCTCTCTGAAAATCACCTTCTCACCATTGCCCATATCAAATTCCACCTGCTTGAGTCTACAATCTAACTTTGCATGATACTTCTCCATGGCATCCATTCCAAGTATAACATCTAAACCTTTTAGGTCTAGAGGTAGTAAGTCCACTACCAGTCTAGCACCATCAATAAAGAGCTTACATTCTATATACGCTTGACTTATAATCACATTCCTTCCTAAAGGAGTACTAACAATAAAGGGATTATTCAAAAGCAACGAATTCACACCATGTAATGACATGCTTGCAGAAACAAATGAGTGCATGGAGCCAGAATCAATCAAAACATATATTTCAGAATTAAATAACTGAGCCATACTAGTAACAACTTCCAGTGCTGCTACAGCTTCCTCTCTGATCATGGCAAACACCCTTACCTGAACCTGTCCTCTAGGTCTTCCTAGAGGAATAGCCTTCCATGTAGCTCCAAAACTGCCCACCTCGGCGACTGGTTTGGTTCCCCTTGTTTCTACTCTCCTTGAAGCTTACAACTGCGACCCCTCTCACCTTGTTACTTAGGGACAGTCCTTGATCATGTGTCCCTTCTCTCTGCATCAAAAGCATGCTCCAAGTAATATGAAGCCCTCTCCCCTATGAAGCTTTCCATAATGCCTCACATTGAGGGTTCAAGTTCCTACGCCTCTCCACCTTGTTATTGCCCCCTACGGTTGAGACTTGCATTGAAGTTGCCCTTGGTTGCTTGTTCCTAGTCGAGGCACTACTCTCCATTTCACTATGTGCGTGGAAACTCTTCATACCGCTCCCAGGCATTGGAGCACTCACCCCTTTCTTGGAAAACTGCTCCAGATTCTTCCTCTTTTTACTCACTTCATTCTTTATATTCTCCAGTTTTTCAGCCTGGAGTGCAGCATCTACTAGCTGCTAGTAGTCACAAAAATTGTGGATCAAGACTTTCTCCTTGATCCCCAAATGGAGACCTCCCTCAAACTTACGGCACTTATCCTCCTCATTGGCCACAATGTTGGCCACATATCGGGAAAGTTGGGTGAACTTCAGTTCATACTCACTCACACTCATGTCCCCCTATATGAGATTCAGAAATTCCCTAGCCTTCTCTTGTACATAAACTCTGGAGAGGTACTTCTTCCTAAACACTTCCACAAAGTCTCTCCATGACAACATCGGAGGCATAATTTGACTGTGGGGTATTGATTTCCACCAATGAAGAGAATCATCCTGTAGCAAACTCACCGCATAATCTAGTTTCTCCTCATCAAAGCATTTCATTTGAAGTAGGACTCTCTCAGTCCTCTTCAACCATGCTTCCACCTATTCTGGATTTGTAGTATCATTGAAATCTACTACAGGAGCTTGCATCGGCCCTTGTGACCCATGACTCATGGCATAAGTGAAAGCCTGAGCAAAGACCTGAAAGAACTGCGGATCCATGGGGTTTGCTTGAGGCATCAGTGGAGGAGGTGGAGGCACTTCCTGTTGCATACTAGGTGTCTCAGGATTTGGAGCATAATGTGTCTCCACGTCTTGCGGGACATAGGATTCATCTGTGCTCCCTTGGCGAGAGTGAGATCGAGTCGTAGCTCCTCGAGTTCTCCTTTGAGGCAACATTTTCACTCTTTGAATATAAAACCATTGAAAACTCTTAGTTCATGCAAAACAGTTCAAATCGTATAAACAATTTCAAATCATGTGAAACAATTTAAAACAATGCAAGTTATTTATTTAAAACAATGCACATTCCTTTCATGTCTTAAGCTACCCATTTCATGCCTAAGCTACTCCTAGACCTAGTCCTACACCTGGACTTAAACCTAGCGCTCTGATACCAAACAATGCTGGACCTCACTTCTAGAGTCCAGCATTAGGAGTCATTGAACTGAAACAATACTTGTCCTCAACTATATTGAACCTGATTTGAGACAATTAGCATAAATTTCTCTATAAATGTCATATTAAGGCATTCTTTAGACGGTTCGAAAGAAGACTTCAAAATCTACAATATTCATGGAGACCTTGAAGATAGATTCTATCATCTATAGGGTCAAAAAGGGACCAGACGATAGGATCAAATGAAACCAAATGAAGGGTCAGACGAATTGGAAAAATTGTCATAACTTTCCCTAGAGATGTTGAATTAAGTGTTCTTTGGATGGTTCGAAAGATAATTTCAAGATCTACAACATTCATGAAGACCTTGAAGACTAATTCGATCATCTACATGGTCAAAAATGGGACTAGAAGATAGGCATAGATGAAACCAGATGAAGGGTTAGACGAATTGGAAAAATTGTCATAACATTCCCTAGAAATGTTGGATTAAGGTATTCTTTGGATGGTTAGAAAGACAATTTCAAGATATACAACTTTCATGAAAACCTTGAAGATAAATTCTATCATCTATAGGGTCAAAAATGGGATAAGATGATAGTATCAGATGAAACCAGACGGATGGTCAGACGAATTGAGAAAATTGTCATAACTTTCCCTAGAGATGTTGCATTAAGGTGTTCTTTAGATGGTTCGAAAGATAATTTCAAGATATAAAACTTTCATGAAAATCTTGAGGATAAATTCAATCATCTACAGGGTCAAATGGGACTAGACGATAGTATCGAATGAAACCAAATGAAGGGTCAGACGAATTGTAAAAATGGTCATAACTTTCCTTAGAGATGTTAGATTAAGGTGTTCTTTGGACTATTAGAAATATAATTTCAAGATATACTTTCATTAAGACTTTGAAGACAAATTCGATTATCTATAGGATAAAAAATTAGATAAGACGATAGGATCTGATGAAACTAAATCAAGGGTCAGACGAATTGGGAAAACTGTCATAACTTTCCCTAAAGATGTTAAATTAATGTGTTCTTTGGATGTTTGAAAGAGAATTTCAAGATCTACAACTTTTATAAAGTCCTTGAAAACAAATTTGATCATATATAGGGTCAAAAATGGGACCAGACGATAGGATCATATGAACCCAGACGAAGGGTTAAAAGAATTGAAAAAATGGTCATAACTTTCCCTATAGAACTCAGATTAAGGTGTTCTTTGTATAGTTCGAAAGAGAACATCAAGATCTACAATTTCGTGAAGACAACTTGGCCTAATTCAACCTAGATTAATCCAGTTTTTCCTCCAAATTCAGAGCACGAATTTTACTCGTATGGAAGACTTGAAAATGAAACTCAACAATTTGGAAATATCATCTGTAAAACACAATCTTACATCATTAACATCAAAAGATAAGTGTTTTACAAGGCTTTAATAGGCATTTCAAGCCAAAATATAACAATATTTCAAAATCTAAAATACAAAAGAATACATGAGTAACAAAAGAATACATGAGCAAAAACCATTTTAAAACTCACATTGAAACAAGATACATATATCTTCCAAATCTCAATTTATCAACAATTCATAAGTAACTTAATTCATGCATCATCAAACTTGCCAACACATTTGAATAAATAAGCACATCGAAATGATTTTGGTGGATCTAAAACAAAATGTACTACACAATTTCCATAAGGGTCTTGTGTAGCCGTGAACTTAGAGGAGTCCATAAAGGAACTCCATGCCACTAGCAAACAGGTGGGAGAAGCCTTTGGTCAAAATGTACTTGACATACTTAGGGGACCACCACAAACCCACATAATCATGCATTTTACATCTTGAAAACTTGTTGCCCAAAATGGCATATTTTTGAAACATGATTTCATAAACTTGATATCCTTTCTAAATCATTTCCATTTTTGATATGTAGTTCATCCACAAAATTCATACACACAATATGTAGCACTTTCTCAAAGTATTTAAAGAAAAATAAATGCGCATTTAAAAATAGTCGAAAACATTTATTTCCTTTTTCTTGAAAGAAACATTAATGGCTTATTATTCAATTATAAAAATGTAACCCACCTTGAATCCTTTGACTATAACTTGTTTGAATGTGCCTCTCCTCTTGATCCTCTTGTCTTTCTTGGTTCCCTTTTCATAGACAAAAATCTCAAGTTCAAATGGGTTGCAAAATTGAAGATCCACAAAGTACATTTACTAAAATTGATCCTAGAGTACCTAAACCGATGCATTTCCTAAGCTTCATGAACCAAAACCCTTCCAAAATCGAAAGCATTAAAATGTTCTTACCTTAAACCTTCACCAAATGAAGAGTTGTTTGATTCAAAAGAAAGCTCTTATCTTTCTCTATCTTTTTCCCTTCTTGCATAACGTCAAAATCTCTCTAGAAGGCTTAGAAAAGATGAAACCCTAGCTCAACTCTCTTCTTTCCTCTCAACCACCGAAATCTCTCTTCTCTCTCTCTTTGATTTTTTATTTCACTTCCTTCTTTTCCATTTTCGTTTTTCTCTCTCTTTGGGAAGAAAACAACACTTCTTTCTTCATATTTTACCTTTAATGATTGATAAAAGTCCACCTTGCCCTTCCTTTAAAACCTTATAATTTGTAAACTTAAGTAAGCTACCCAAAATACCCTTTTTATGCATTCCTACTACTTTTAGTTTAACTAACCCAAGCAATAAATCTACTATCATAGACCTAAAGAAAAACTAACTGCTAAATTTTTTTTTGGGTACGTATGTTGCACGTGACGACACATGTCCTAATCTCGTTCGCCCACATGTCGAGATGGGGCCAGGTGCTAGCATCGCATGCGCCATATGCGTTTATCACCCTATCGAGTTAAATGGTTGGATGCGATTGGCGTGTGCAATGCACGAGCCAACCTTAACTGCCTGCTGGCGGTACTGTATCACCGTCGGGCAAGAACACTAGCCTATTTTTGACTCGTTTTTCATAGCTAGCTTTATATACTACTTTTACGTAATCGTATATGCAAAAATTGAAAAATGAATAAATGATGAAGTATAATGAATGAAAACCAAAAAACCTTCGTTTCTAACAACCCGATCATGTAACGACTCTAATATCATGTGTAACACGTAAGATAGATACTATTACATGTCCTATATCGTTCATGAAAAGGTTAAAAATAAAGGAAATGAGGAAAAATTGATTTCGGTTCCATTTGATTTTTCGAAACAGTTTTCGAGGCCAAAACGAGCTCCAATCTCAAAGAACCTTTACGAAAAACGTTCACGGACACGCGTTTAACGCCTTTCTACAGTTTCTCAAGACGTATGTACTCTTAACGGGTCAGAGGATCTGTATGCTTACGAATTACATAAGTAATTGCAGGAGACCTTAACCTTTATATGTAGCTTCTACATCGAACTTCTCCATTACAAGCTTGATATAAATCCGATCTACACTAATCGGGATCTATTTTCCTTCCAAAATTTGATTCATTAATTTAAATTATTTATTGAATCACTTTAGTACTTTTATTTAAATCAGATTATGTAACTTAATTGATAAGTTATTAAAAAATTAAAAAATATAAGTAATAATTATCCAATATTATATAGTGGGACAAAATTCTCCAGCATATTTTTCACGTTGGGGACAGGGAAACGTGCATTTGTAAGGCCTAACTATTTGGCATACGTTCAATCCGTGCACAGTTGGGTATAGGATTGATAGCTGGCACCTTCATTAAAGAACCGAAT
>JANZLD010000002.1:47925412-47936010 GCA_026413575.1 Erythroxylum carthagenense
GTGATTGTGACCTTGGTGCCTAGGTATGGTCAGGGTTTAGTTACCATTGGTGGCCTCAAAATTGAGCTCGATCAAGACTGATCATCATGAGCTTCAGAAGCCTTATCAAACCAGTTTTATCATTTCTTATAGCTTCGCTTCTGCCGTTTAAGCGTCTATTTTCTGTATCATCATTTTATGAAATAAAGAGAAGTTATTGTGGGAATTTCAATTTAGGAGAAATTCTTTTCTTGACCTAATCAATTTAATGGAAAAATCTTCCTTTAATTTAGTCCACTATATAGATTTTTAATCAATAGAAATGAGGTTAAATTTAGAATAATATAATAATATTATATTTTGGTGAACAGTTTGAGAAGGTATGCGTCTAAAATTAAACTTAACATGCCTTAACAGGAATGATTTGATGCATTGCCTGTTTTCAATAACCAACATAAGCTATTTAATAATAATCCTTAATTCGTAAGAAAGCAAATGCTACATGTGTTGAATATCCAATCTGCACATCAACTTCGTTACCAAGTTTTGTGGTTAATTAATTAAGTGTCCCTTTCGTTGATAGTTAATTGTTCTTTTAGGTATAAATTTTTTCTTTCTTTCGACAAAGAGTCAAAGAGACAAACGGAAAAGGTAATCTGACGAATAGACTGAAAGCTTCCGCGTTAATATGTGAACCGATATGCATCCAGAGACTAGGTTTAGATTAATCAAAGAGTGTTTGGAGACGCGTAAAGAATGCCCTTCCTAACCAAAAGCACTGACAGAAGACTCTTAAACAATCGTTCGGTGACAGTACTCGTATTAATTAAACTAAATGTAGGGATGGCATACTGTGAATACTTGGCCTTCAAACTAAACGTTCACCTTCCATTCCTCACCTAACTATCTTGACTAATTGGTAATTAAGGTTAAGAATAATATGGACATATTTCCTCTCAAAATTCATTAAAGCCTTTTTTTTTTTGGTTTTTTTGGGTTAAAAGTATGATTTGAGTGTAGAATATCTTAGCACAGAACACTACTTTTATTTTAAAAGTTATGGAGAAAATTATCTTTAATCTCTCCTTTTTCTAGTATTTGTTAAATTATTAAGTTTAACCTGTTCGTGTTATGCCAGTAATCCTACAATAATTAACTGTTCGCTCTATTGCCATCAAAGTATATATTTCAAGTGGCCATCTCTTTTCCTTTTGTTTGGGTCAACAACGTAATTGACTATTTTCCTACTTGGTTATTCTCTCACATGGCATGATTTTGACCAGATACTGGCATGGGATTCCATTCAATCCTTTAACCTAAAATATCATATTTTTTGTGTTGCACGTCTCTCTAAGAGTTGAATTTCCAAAATGGTTTAAAAAATAAATTAAATCCAACCCTACAAATCTTAGGTGCCTAACAATTGGTTTAGACTCTGTCATTGTGCCTGAAGAAAAGAAGTCAATAAAATTTCAGGGCAAGTGAGTTGATGTAGAGCTCTTTTGATTTAAGTGAAGTTACAGGTTTGAATCGTCTTTATGTATGCAGTCGTTTAAAATTTGAGGCTAAGACTTTACTTTCCGTAAAAGACTTACTCTGCTTAAACGAGGATTAATTTGAGAGTGAATGACTTAAACATATTTTCGTATAATTAGAATCCTCTTAAAATACAAAAAAAAAAAAAGATGTCAACAAGGGTCGCGGACCAACTCAATCCCATGAAGAAGTTGCTAACGATAAAAACATAGTTGATCATGACCCTCTTCATCGGCAAATTGTGGACGTCATCCTCCTACTCTTCGTTGAGGAAAAAAACATGACATAGATTGATTTACAATGCCTCAATACTTCAAATTAGAAGTGACAGATTAAGAAGGTGACAAATAATTTTACCCTCAGGATGTAGAATCTTAATTTTTATAATCCTGAGAGAAATATTTAACAAAATGATAAGGAGAACAAACCGAAAAGTTGTCGTCAGACATTAACTTTCCTCCACCTCATCTCCACAAGCCACAAACATGCAAAGTGTTTGAACATTAGGTGATTAAGTATTGTTTAAATTTAACTAGCTTAGGCCATCTAATTTATCATGATTGATCGAGTTTGAAAAAAATTATGAAATTTAATTTTAGTCAAATCAAGTTCAACTTATTGACTTCGAATTAAGATAGCCTAAATTGAGACTAATTTGTCATGCTTATCTTCAGTCTCTATCTTTCAAAAGAAGGATCTAATTCATAAAATAAATAATTATAGAGATAGCCTATTTTAATTGGTCAAGTCACTTCCTTAATAAATAAAATTGAATAGGAAACGAAAGATGCATCTCCTATTAACTTTCATAAATCATGTTGCAAATATTATATTAAAGAGAGAGCGTTCATACGAAATTCTATCCAATTTTATTATAGGTTTTGGCTTTATCTAAGTTTTGAAGTTATACCTTTCAAGTTTTAACTTTCCTCGTCTATAAAGCTAAATAATGATGGTGCTTAGAGATGTAATTAAAAAACTATTGATAATAAATTAACCTATAATACAAGCTCATTGAAATTCACTAACCACCCAATCCAAGATACTTTTATTGACAATTATTTTGGACATTATTTTATAATAAACTTATTAAATAGATTAATTGAAATTCAAAAAGTAAGGATATAGTAGAGCCATAGGAATTAGACAAATAAAAGTATGATTAGTCACTTAAATGAGTATTTTTACCATTTAGAAGTGAAACCTCTCCTTCAATAAGATGTCAAAAATTATATAAGAAAAAGATCCATTCCAGAATGGAGCATTCTTTAGGTACATTTTAAATATAGCTTTTTTGATCTACTTGGACAAGAAGCTTTAAGAAGTTCATAACTTAATTCAGTAAAAATTCTAGACTAGATTATATCCACAAAACGTTCATTCTTAAAGATCCTCTAGAATTATAAACATCATTAATAAAACCTCCAATGTTGCTTCAAATGTTATCCTTAAGATTTTTGGCACCCTAAAGATCAAAATTTGTTAACACTCTATAGATGGCTTATTCACTCAAAAATTTATTATTCATGTATTATTCATGCCTCTACATTGTAGTCATAACACCCTCAATCTACTTTTACATCAAGTGAAAGTGCTTATCCCAAAGTTCTCCTTCTAGAACCTGAGTGGAGCCCTCTTAGTGACCTATTGTAACCCTCCAATCAATATCTATCTTAATTGAAAGATTCCCACAAAGCCAGGCCATTCAATTATTAAAAATCTTTTATACTCTAAAACTTAAAAGCGCGAAAAATAGTGGAAAATCTCTTTTTTTTTTACTAAAAATTTTGGTAGAAAAATAATTGCAAAAACCTACATAACACATTTTAAAACACTTCTAATATTTTATATACCATTTTAACTTCTAGAATGGGACCTCAGGTCTACGTCACAAACAATCACAAATATATAATTCTTAACATTTAAAAAACATCATTAAAGACTTAAGCCGTCATAGTTCATTAAGAAAAAGTGATTAACAATACCAAGGATTTTCATAAGATTACACTTTAAAACCCTTTCCAAAAATGCTAACATATATACAAGCAATTAAGTCAATTTCAAGAAAACAAACACATAAGAAAGATAAGAAAAACACAACAACACCTGAGGATATAATTAATCATACAACAGAGTCTTAAGTACTGCAACACCTGTGCACATACTTGGGGTGGTTTGTTTAAAAACATAAAAATAAGGGTGAGCTAAATAAGTCTTAATTAGTTTACTAAAAATTTAAACTTTTCATAACAACATAATTGAAATATTCCCATACAGTAGTAAAGCTCATGGTAAAATACTTGTGATAACAATTCATTCATGCATCATAACAATTAGTACTCAAATAACATCTCGTAAAACACAATTTTAAATTTTCTTAAATACTATTTCGAAAGGCTTTTTCGAAATTAAGCTCATCATATAAAAGTTTCCATTTTCTATTTTCCTTTTTCCTTAACCAATAAACAGTGGTGGCAATAAGTTTTATGAAAAATTTATATTAAAAATAAGTCAACCATTAGAATTCGTACCATAGGATGCCTCTCAAATTACTTTTAAAAATAAATAGTGGCAGAATTATTAATTTCATGAATTTTCTTACTCAACGTCTCCCACCATTAGTTTCTTTGCCATACATTATACTAGACCTAAAGTTATAAAGCTAATCCTACATGGCTTATCCATAACCAATTAACCACTAATTACGAGGCTAGTTTTACAGTGCTTGCTCGCAACAAGTTAATTGTTATAGACTGATAGTTATAGAGCTAGTTTTGCATCGTTTACTCGTATCAATTCACAGAATTGTTTCTACATCGCTTATCTGTGACTAGTTAACTACTATTTACAGAGTTGGTTCTACATCGCTTACCTCTAATAGGTTAACCACTATAAATATACCGTTATAATAATATATAAAGAGCCTAGTGGTGTACCATAGGCAAAAGTAACTCTTACATTTATGACTCATCTTATTTTGTAAATCAAGTATGGAAGGATCCATAATTGAATTATTTCAATGTAACTCCCAATAATATAAAATTTATCTTTCAAATTAAAACTCATATATTTCCAAAGCATACACTTATGCTAGCAATATGTACTTATAAAATATCATTTGCATAAAACTTAGCATAAGTATTCATCTCATGATCAAGTGAAAACCATATGTATAAACTCAATTTAAAGTACACTTACAACTTGCTAGCCTCCATAAATAGAAACCATTTGCTTAAAATCAATTTAAAGAACACTCATAACTTGCTAGTTTCCTTAAACAAAATCCATTTGCATAAAATCAATTTAAAAAACACTCACATGTCATGAATTCTTTTGCAAAGAATTTAGTCATATAAAAGAATTAAAATACATTCGCAACTTCACAAGCTTATCACCAAGCACAGTTACGTGTTCGGTGCCTCTCCTTTTCCTACACAAAATGCATTTCACTTAGCCATTTATTTCCAAATTTAGAAATAAGAAATTAAAACTATAATTTGGTTTAACCAAATTCAATATTAGTATTTAATCACATAACAAGTACACTACTCGTATGTCTGCATACTTCTGTAAGCTAACTTATTGTTCTCCGTTTCCAAATCTAACACCAAAAGTCATTTAAATACCATATTTTACCTATTCTAACTTAACAATTTCTTCAAATTACAATCTCACCCAATTTAATTCACCATATCACAATCATGTATGATAAGTCACGGTTATGACCCATATCTAGAATCCATACCTCCACTTATTCCTTAATTTTCATATAACAAACATTCAAATTAGGTTTTGAGGTCTTTAGTCATTTATTCCCCTATGTCTTTAAACTTTATAAAAAAAAGAAAGGATATATAAATCAAACTCTTTAGCTAAGCCGCGGTGATCAATTAATCTAATCCCACGGTAGTAGACATATGATATTTGAGTGAAGAATTGATTAAAAAAATCGAAACTCTGGCCATTTGGACTTTTAAATCATGAAATATGCACCAAATATCACATGTTGCTTTAACACAAAGATAGTATTAGGTTACCATTTTCAATCTCAATTTTCAATGTTATTTAGCTAGAATTAGGTCAAAGTCTCTTCTAGAGATTTTTATTACTATGTATTAAGTTTCATATCCAGTTAGAATCACCCAATTTAAAGGTTTATAGGCCGAGTTATGGCCAAAACAATGGGAATGGTCCAAGTGAATTGAGAACCTATGATAGAATTTCACTAAACGTGTCTATCTCTTATCATATTCAACCAAAATTGACCTTTTTTTTTATCATACTACACTAAAAACCCTAGCCATGTCATATTCTCTCAAGCTTAATTTCTTTATTGATTTTCTTGTAGCCCATAAATGCTTTCAAACTTATTGTCTACTTTATGGAAAGTCAAAATTACCATTGATCTTTCACAAATCTATTCCATGCAAAACCCATAAAACTAGAAATTTAGGTTAGGAAAACTTATCACTTTCTTTCTATCTTTTGGACAATTAAAGAACACTTAGTCTTGATGAAGCTCTTTTCAAATCATGCTCTAAAACTCATCAAAATTGCAGACTTCCTTCTTCTCCTTCTTCCTGGTCGTGAGTCACCCTTGCTTCTCTTCTTTCTCTTTTATTTTTTGGTCTCTTACTTTCACTATGCTTTTCTATTAATTAGCCAGCCACCCATGTTTAAAGAAGACAAGCATTTTGCTTAATTACAAGTTTGCCCACCATTTTCATTATAATTACACCTTTATCCTTAATAACTTCTTATAATTACAACTTTACAAAAATATCTCATATTTACACTTTTATCCATGCCACTTGTCACCATTTAATTAGTTCTCTTCTAATGACTCATTGATCCACTAACTTCTTATCAAAGCATCAAATTCCCCTTTACAATAAGACCAAATTCCCCTTTATGCATTTAATTCACGAACTAAACGACTTAAATTCAGAAAATATTCCATAACTGTCTTATCATCAAATTGACCACAAAATACTCTAATTAGGGTCAATACTTATTGATTGGATGCTTTTAAAAAAGTTTTGAATGATTTTAAAATCTTTAATACCAGTATTTTTCAAAAAGGGCATTTTAGTCTAATAATTTTGGATTACCCAAATTCTATTCCAACAACCTCCATTTTGACCCGTTTCAGTTCCTATAGACTCTAATCCTAATTTCAGAGCTTTTCATCGTATTTCAAAATTGTTTGGTAACTTTTTTTGTTGCCCAGAAGAATTTTCATATTGAATATGGAAATCATTGAATGTCACCAAAATCGTCCAAATTTCATTAAAAAATGTCATCTAAATCTCCGAAGCACATTTTGGGGCTTCTAAAGCTTGTTTGGACTCATTCTGTAACTTTTTAGAGTTTTCAAAAAATTTCTAAGAAAATTTTGATTAAATTCAAAACCATCTCTGGTCTATCCATGTTCTCCTTTATAATCTCAATAATACATTTAGATGCTTAAATTACTCTGTTACACCATAAATAGAGCATACTCTATAAAATGCATGTATAACACATTACACAATGTAATAATCGAACTAGGATACTACTGTTAAATAAAATATTAACCTCTTCCTCAAGCCTTTAAATCAAAATGCTATGATATGGCTCCTCTCCTGTATTTTTAAACTTTTAATTTTACTTAGTTTGTGAGTTATTTCTATCTACATATGTGCAGAAGCATTTTTTATTCTACCCACAGGATCTTTCCTCCAATTTCATCAAATTTTTATAGTGAGAAAGAATAACACCTTTATAATAACATTCTACCTATAAAAAATTCACTTGAAATTTGGGTAATAAAATCACATAGTTTCCAATCAGAATCCATTAATAAAAATAAATATTTTTCCTTATCCATTTGAGCTTCAACAGTAGATGGTTGTTTGCCACAACTTATACATGTATAGCTTTGGAGTTGAGAAAGTTTTGTAAATGACTCAAGGAGTAGAAAAATTTATGAAATTTCATCTTTATGTAATAATCGTTACCATCACATTTGTTACTCTAATTAAATGGATAGCCTGATAAACTTATATCAATCAAACTATAATAGTCAGTTACATTTTGTAATATTTTTGAACTTTTTAAATCTTATATTGGTTCCCCTCTTTCTTTTTTTTGGTTAAACTAAAATATCATTAAAATTTGTCAATGTTATTATTAGAGAGATTCCTCCCATCAAACATCTAATCTTATCAGAATTTCACTCTCTAAATCTACAAACAAACTTTTATAAAAAAAACTTGTAAAGTATTAAGCTAAACTCGTTTTATTGCTAGAAGTAGTCTTAGCTATAATAAAGAGATCAATTAAGTTGTTTATCCCATAATCTCTCAAGTTTGATTATTCCATCAATAATGAACCTCTATTTTGAGCCTTTCTTTTTCTACTCCTTACTACAACTTTGCCTTATTTTCTAAAAATTTCTTCCTTATACTTTTATATTTAGAAATAGTTAAATTTATTTAGAATAATCATAAGCTCCTTTGCTCTCCATCAACCTCTTCATTCCATTTTTCAAGAAACAACTTATCTTAATATGGAACTCCCAACCAGTTAAAAACTTAGGATCATATCTTGCTTTATAGGAATCAATGATGAACTTTTTAGGACTTACATATGGTTTTCTATTGGTGAAAATGCCCTCATTATTTTTATTTTCCTAGCTCTTAATCCCTTACCTAAATTCAACAACCTCCCAAAAACTCTGCTAACAACCTTTGATGCTAATTTACAAAAAAAAGGATTGATCTAAAAAATTTTATTTATTGGACTAACCTTTACTTTCTTAACTTTATCTCTCTCCATGACAAGGCAAAAGTCATCCATGATAAGACCAGAGTCATTAAAGTTGTGAAAACTCCACTTTAACTTATACTAGCTTCCAAAGTCATTAAAGTTGTGATAACTCCACTTTAACTTATACTAGCTTCCAAAGTCATTAAAGTTGTGAAAACTCCATTTTAACTTATACTAGCTTCACTTCTAAATTCATTTTAGTCAATTACCTCTTGATGACAGGCCCTTATTTTGATGACTAGGTGACCTACCTGGCAACCCACGAAAACCCTCTAGTCGATATCTGGTCAAATTGGAAAGTTCCCCTGGAGCTAAGCCTTTTCCCTTTCTCTTCAAAATACCTTAACTCAATTGGAAGTATAAGCAGTGGAGATTTTCAAAGGAAACCTTTGTAGAAATTTTGGACCTTTTTTTTGAAAATTTTGGTAGCATAACAGCTGCATTTTGATAAAATTAAAAATTTCAAAATCCTTATAAAACATATTCAAAACACTTATATATAAAAATAAAAGTTTCCACTACAATTTCTGGACTTCAAGTTCACTCAGAAGCAATTTCAAAAGGTTCGACCATGTTTATGCATTAACTTAAAAAGTATTTAAGTACAATAACGTTTCCACAAAACTATGTACATAATAGATTCATGAAGATGAAATACAAGTGAAAGACAAAAAAATGCCTAGATAGTAGTACGTGATGAAGACAGTTACTCAAGTGTTGGAGTTTCAATTATTGAAGTCCCTGAGCATACACTTGGGAGGTTATAATTAATAAATAGAAAATAAAAGAAGAGCTACACGAACTCAGTGAGTGTTATTGGTTTCCATTCAAAACATTTATACAAATATTAACCTTCATAAAAAAAACAATTTCTTTTATTTTCAAGTAATAACCAGTGCTCTTATAAAACAAATTCTTTTCTTTTTATAAGATCAATGAACATGTCAAATAAAACATACATATGTTTATGAGATTAACTTCCTCTTTTCTTGTAAAGTAAATTGTGATGGCAATCAATACTTTCATGAACTTTATTTTTAAAACATAGCCCATCACTATTTTTTTTGTCATATGGTACCCTTATGTGTAAGGCCACGGAGTTGCTTCTACATCACTTACTCGTGTTTGCTTAATCTCTATATACCGATTATTATGAAACTAGTTCTGCATTGCTTATCCATAATGATGCTAACACTACATATAAATTAGTGGTTACGGAGATAGTTCTACATCGCTTACCTATAACAGTGCTAGCATAATACAACTCACAGGACATATTTACAGACACGACACCTCCCATATTAGTGGCAGACACCTCCAAACCACTGCCATGCACGTTAGGATGTACTATGATAGATATAATCGTATGTATAAAGACCTAACGGTGTATTATAGGCTAAACCACAATTACTACATGAGCGCTCCTTATTTCAATACCAATTCAATTCATATTCAAAATCCATTTCCATGTCAATTTAGAACATATGCAAATTTCAATACAATGCCAACTCAAAGTATGTGTACTTCTCATTGGCTTCCAAGTGCATCCAATTCTCAATTCAATGTTAAATCAAAGCATATGTAAACCTCATGAAGATTGAATTTTAAATTCAAGTAGTATCACCAATGAAATTATTCATAAACATACTTTTCAAAGTAAGGTAAACATCATATTTACAAAATCAATTTAAAGATACACTCACAGTTTGTCCTTTAACATTAACCACCCTCATGAGTTCGGTGATTTCCTCTTCCTAGTCCTGAGTTTATAATGTTGAGAAAACTTTATTGTCTTACTCAACTATGAGGGAGACCCCTCAAGGGTTCCTAAAACCTGCCAAGTACATCCATAACTTACCACTTTGTTCTACAAATTTTATGAAAAAGGACTTAGTAAAAATCTTAGCATTTAGTATGAATAAAATTCTGTTTTCTTTTCATTCAACCAATGAACAACCATTGAACAAAGTTCATAATTTATACATGTTGTCTTCTTTTCATTTAAATAGTATACATAATGTATACATGTTGTCTTCTTTGCATTGAACCATTCAACTATGTACAACATTCATGCTGCCATTGACATCTATATGCTGCTAATTAATAGCCATTCAAGAACCTACTGTAAGGTTCTAATCATGCATCTTATACATAATATATATGAAATATACGCAGTGAAAAATAAAATGGAACCTCAATTGTAACATCCCGACCCTAATGGGAAGGGTATATGGGTCAATTTGGTCAGGCTAGTAATTTGCATTTCATATTTC
>JANZLD010000002.1:48154921-48176989 GCA_026413575.1 Erythroxylum carthagenense
AAATAAAATATGATGAAAAATGTGAGTACTGAGGAGTAAAGTGGAGATTTTAAAGTTGTTTTTCTCATAAAATATTAATATTTTATTATATTTAACCATAAATATAAAAGAAAAAATAGAAAAAATAGAGTTAATAAAAAACGGGTAGAATATAGGTATCTATGGTTCGGGTTATCACTAGATCCATATCCAAATCCATATTCACATCCATTTAATATCTATTTTTTAGCCTCCATATTCATTTTTTCGGGTTGGGTAGTGCGGATGTTAATAGGGTTGAAAACGGGCTGTCATCCCCAATAGAGAGAGAAGAAGAAGAGGAAGAAGAAGTGGATCCTAATGCCCCTGCTCCTTGAATCAGGTAGTATTACGATGCTACTACCTTCTCGATTTGTTCAACCTAAATTTCATTTCCTCTTCCTTTCTTTTTTCATTTAAATGTATAAAGTAGAGATAGATTGTATAGAAATGGATTTCGAGGAGTTGATATTATTTTGAGCTCTCATTCGGGATTTTACTTGAGTTAATGCTGATTTAGTTAATTTTGTGTTTATTGTTTTGGGTGTTATGATTAATTAATGTAATTACATGTTTTGGTAACAAACCGAGCAGGTGAACCAAATAAAAATGATTAGATCAGATTAATGAGAGTTAGACGATCTAGTTGATCATGTAATCAATCTAGTTGGTAATTTTATAGAGAGAGATTTCATGTGAGACCCAATTATTTATTAAAGAGCTTTATAACAAATTAAATTATAGGTAATTTGTGAATTAAGAGATTGCAAATTCCATAATTAGATTAGGGTTTATAATTTAGGATTTAATGATTATAACTTAAGAAAGAATAATCAACTCTACAAAACCAATATCTCGTAAACACAAATGGCTAAATTAGCATTAATAATTAGTAAAATTCTATCTCTCATAACTTGATTAACTATCTTGACAAATTTCTATTATGACCTGTGTGACAGCTCAGTTTAATTACGTTGTATTAAAATTTTCGCTTCACAATTCTTGAATTAAATTCTCGTATTTACTTTCCGTGTTCAATTGTGCAATTTTTATTTCTTTGTTATTCTTTTCTTTAAGCCTTAGACAACTTAAGATTAAGCTAGTACCCTCCTCGTAAGATCGACACTTCTTATACTACATCCACGACCCATGCGCTTGCAATATCTAAGAGCTTATAAAATTTAAAGCTCGAACGATACGATCAATCATACATTTGTGGTTAATTTAATATTGGTTAACTTAAATCATACACTTGTGGTTAATTTAATATTGACTATCTAAATTAAGTTAATCAAGGTCTCATAAGGTTCCTATAAATAGTTGATAAGGCCTATTTCTGCCTATTTAAGTAAGTTAATGGACATATAAATTCTCTTACACACAATGCTAGTTTCACATTGAGCTAGCTCTTAGAACACAATAATAGTAATTAATAGAAACTAGGAACGAGGATGCTAATAGCAATCGTACTTGCTATTTTATACAAGCTTATGAGTACCGTTTCGAGGGCTAAAAAATGATCCTTACCTTCAATACCGTACTGGTTATGGATACTGATCAGTATCAGCATTTTCACTGGGTACCGGTTGGTACCCAAAATACCATTAGATTATTGGGACATATTCGCAAATTAAAAAATTAAAGGACCAAAATGAAAAAAGTTACCAACCCTAGCATCATCCGTCACCCTCTCACCACTCGCAAACAGACCAAGCCACTGCGCCTCCGAATAGAGAAATATGACGACAAAACACCACTAAAGAGAGAAGATAGCTACTAGCCACCACAAAAGAAAAAGACTCAACCACCATGAGAAAAGAAAAAAGACTCAACCACCAGCCACAAGCCACCAGCTTTTCCAGAGTTCAAAACCTCCATCATCGTGTTTCCAACAGTCCAACCTCCAGCTCCTCTGATCTGTCCTCACCCGCATCGCTAATCATCAGATCTGCTACCGTGCTGTGCCACTCACCGCTGCCTCGCCAGCCTATACAGCAACCATCAACTGTTGCCCGACCCATTTTGTATATTTGTGCATCGCCAATTTTATAATTTTAGGACAATGCCTCCCAAGGTCCTAACTAAACTGTTGTGTTGGGCCGTAGGCCTAACATATTAGCCGGGATGATTTAACCCACTAGTGTTTCTTTTTCTAGCCTTTTAATTGGTTCATTCCCACACATATCCTCTCCAATTCTCCACCATGTTATTCCAATATAATTTCGTTTTTTATAATAAAACTTGTTATGGTATCTCCTTTCGAAAATAAATATTTTAAAAGAATTTTTCTTCTAACTATTAAATTAGAAAATAAAACTTATTTAAAATATAAAAATACTAAAAAATATAATTTATTTATTTATTTTATTTTTATTTGTAGGCATAAATATTGAAGATAATATTAAATATAAATAAATAATAGTTAATTAATATTTAGATATTAATTAGAAAAGATTTTGATAAAAATTTTAACAGACTTATATCTGAAAATTAGATGATTTACATGTTTTTTACAAGAAAATTAAAATTAGTATTAAAAATAAAAACTAAAAACTGAAATTTTAAAATAAAATTCTAAACTATCAATAAGTGATGAAAATGCACCTAGTCGACTTAGTTTATAATTTTTTAAAGTTAAAATGAGTTGATAAATGGATATCAAAAAGATTACAAAGGCTAAAGCTAAATTATAAAATTATGAAGATAAATAATATCAATTCTAGATTGAATCCAATTAACATACTCATCCTTACTAATGTGAAAACTAAGTAATGAGAGAATGATTCGGTCTTTTTTTTAATACAATTTAAAGCTTTATGAAAAATATGTTATTATTATTATTATGTTGAATATAATTACTTATAGTTTTTTAATAATTTAATTATAAATATTTTCTTTTAAGTATTGTACATTGTTCATAGTTTTATATATTTATAATAATCAAACAATTTTTATATTAATCATGTTTATTATTTATATATGAAATATGTTAAATTTGTTATTAATTAATAAAAATAAAGAGATAGTTGTTATTTCAAATTTATATTCTTATGATTTTTATAAACAAAGTTGATATAAAATTAAAACGTATATAGCACCATATATTGAGATACTATTTTACAATTTTAATAAACTTAAGAAGTATTTTATAAATTTTTAAAATTTACACAAACATTACCTGATACTGACAGGTATGGTAGCAAAATTAAATTCAGTCCCGATATTAGTATTGTATTCATAATATTGGTTTTATATAGAATTAATGTTTGAGCCGGTTAGACTATGACACATCGCAAATATTCCATGTTCACGAGCATCCCAACCCCTTTGTTCTGACCGAACCAACAACTGAGTTGGCACTCTTGAATAGTTCTTTCTAGCTTTTCTACAAATAGTGATGGCGACCTTACCAACTTGGGGATCAAACATAAGTACTGCCATGCTTTCTTAGAGCTGAAAAGAGAGAAGTCTTGAATTGACAAAAGTTTAATTAGGTGATTTCACATACCAATTTACTAGTAATTATCAGGTGAAAAGTTCCAAGAGAAGCTTGGATTCATTACTTGAAATTAAGTAGCTTCGTCTAGGATCCCATTTATTACTGAGGAACATGACTGAATGGATGCACGTTTTGGAAGTAAAATATGTCCTTGGCAGAGGTAGTTTTAGCATCCGTCTCCTCCCTAACACGTTTGTGTGCACTTTCTCCCAATGACTTAGGGGTTGTAGTCCCAAGGAAGAAACGAAAGAAACATAGTATCGATCTCTTTATTCCTGATTGTTAAATGGAATACTAACTGTGGAATTGATAGGAATAGGACTATTGCTTTGTACTTTATTCAGTTTATTGCGGTGATTGTGGATAATTATGCCTTAGCAACAAACAGCAGGAACTAAACAAAGAGTCGCCAATGCAATATTTGTACGAAAATGACTAAGAGATTCAGATTACGTTGTCATTATTCTATTCCTACTTTATTTTAAAAGTATCTATCTATATATTATTTATAATTCTCATTTATTAAATAAATAAATGCTTATTGAATATAATAGAAACATAATATTAGGAACTGATGGTGTGTTTCGATATCAAGGCATGTCTTTTTGTGACTATCATTGCGCATTCGGAATCTTTAGATAGATATACCGAAGGCCAACTGGCAATATCTACTGTTGTAATAAATAATAAGGATGATAGAGAAAATATCAACTCAGAAGAGTCCTTAGAATACCAGTGTAAGTTTTCCATATCTCAGTTCTTTTTAACACTTCACGTACGTATATGGTTTAAGTATCATGCATCTACAAATAAAGGGAGCACCCAACGTAGAAATTGACTCCTAAACCTTTCAATTAAATCCTCAACATGCTGTTTCTTATGTTGGGTTTGCCTAACAAGCCCTAAAGTCGGCAGAAAACCACATCACACGCTATCCACGCGAACTGGACAATGGCTCATGTTAGAAACTATATCAGCAATTTTGGCATTTTTGTCCAGTCCATGTGCAAAGCTAATGTGTCTCAATTGAACAAACTATTCATCAAATCCTAGAGATGTAAACTAAACCCATTTCAAATTTCTTTGACGTGTTCCTTCTCGTCCCGTCTTGACCGTTGATTATAATTAGTGATTGCGAGTCACCTGATGGAATCCGTTCCACTCTTAGTTATCTAAGCAACCATCAACTGTGAGGCACAGAAAGGAAAATAAAGCGAAACCGACCCAATATAGAGCATGACAATGATGCAATTTCGTTCGATTACAAGAAACGATGAATAGGTCTATTGAAGATTACAATGAACTTTTGATGGGAAATGTAATTACCATATAAAGAGCAAACGGCAACGCACCGGAATAACCATATGCAAAAGGATAAGTGTCAGCAAGCCTCATATATAATGTTCCCACGTTTTCTATCTGCTGTTTAATAAGTCTGTCAAGTTACTCACGTAACGCCACCATATTTGACATATTGGTTTCTGGTTCTGCTAGTTCAACTTTTATTTTATTTGGAAATTCATAGCAGCTAGTCTTTCAGGTAAACTTAAAGAGGTCATGAAAATTTGTTTGTCAAAGTTAGTTTTTCTGTTGGAAAATTTTCCAATTGAACGTCGCTGTATCCACAACTATTTCTGGACTCACAAAGCTAAGTGGCTAATCACAACGTACAAGGGGCTTCCGAGTAAAAGGGAGAATGAAAGTGCTCCATTATTGCTGGATGCAACAATCGTGAAAAAATTGGAGCAAGATCTTATCGTGTACTTAATGAAAGAAATTTTTTTAATGATTTTTTAATATTAATATCACTTTAGTCTATAATTTGATTAATGCATACAAATAATAAAGTACGAATAACAAATCGTACCTTATTATTAACTTTGGATTCTTTTTTCACAACTCTTTTCGAATCGATTTCTAAAATAGACTTATCTTAACTACTATAGTTTTACAAGTGCTTGATATCTAATAGTAACTACACGAAAAGGTTTAGAGAACTTTATAAGTAGTGTAGTGAGAAGTAAGTAAGAAATGTCAGTTCCCTTAGGCTATGTTTGGTTGGATGTAAGATTTTTAATGAATGAAAATATATATAATATTAGAAAATTGTTATTTGGAAGGGATGAAATGATTCATAATATAATATAGTGAAATATTATTTGGATAAAGGGTTTATAATGTAATATAGTGTAAAGTTATTTATCATTTTACATTTCATCCTAAACTCCCCAAATTAGAGGTTTTTTATTTTTACTATTTGGGATGAGATGAGATATAATATAAAACTTTCATCTTCTATCCCATTTCATTCCATTCCTAAAAGAGTTTTATATCATATGTACACGCCTATGGTATTAGATATTAAGGCGATTGACTTTAGTGTAAGTATGAGTTTGTTAGAGAAATGCTCTAATAGAGAAATGCTCTAAAAGCTATCACATTTAGTACTTATTGTACAAATCATTTTATGATTAATAAAGAAAATTTTCATTATTTCGATGTTCATACATTTATGGATTTGATGTTGATCTTAATTGATTTAATAAAGTTCTTGATACAAAACATAGTATGGAGGAAATCATGAAGAGATCATGATAATGAGATTCATATCATGTGCAATTATATTCGTATCTAAACTTTCCCTAGTCATAGGATTAATGAAATGGGATATCAACAATCCGGATAGACTAGCACATGTTATACTCCTTGATTGGATCAAGCGGTAGATCTCATAAGCTGTAGACATGAGTTGTTTAGAGTTAACATGTGGATGCTTACACTGGATTAACCTCCTATGAGACAATCATATAAATATTTTATTTCAGTGTCAATGATAGTCTTATCATAGCAATGGTGCAAGTATCCTTTGACTTGAGGTGCTTAAGAATATTTCAGATATTGATCTAGTGCTTTGACTTTATTCATCGGTGCCCTTCAGGGATTACTCATAGGATGACGATTGGGTACAACTTGAGTTATTCGAAGGTAATTGAGTAGCCAATAAATGATTCACTACTCCTGATAGAAGAAGATGATACCTATGACCTCTTGTCGGAGTCATTACTCGAAAGTCTCTGGCCAGAGCAAATATGTCTCACGAAGAGAGTCTTCAATGATACATAGAGTAATGAAATCCTCAGGACAATATCTAAATCATTTAGACTAGATGTGACGTAGTGAGTCTAGTGGAAGTTGACACTTTGACCATACTCTAAACCAAGAGGAGTATAGATGGTGAAAGGACGGATACGTGGCCATATTATATATGGAAGGGTTCATAGTCAAATTGTCTTCAATGGTGATTCAAGATATGAGAGAGTATTTCAGGATTGTATCGCGATGTGATCATGATATAAAATATTGTATGGAATGGATTAGAAACAAGTATTATTGGCTGCCAAGTTAGCCATTAACTTCCCAAAATTTCTATTAATGCATGTTATTCATGGTCATTAACTTCCCAAAACTTTCATTAATGCATGCTATTCATGGTCATTAACTTTCCACAACTTCCATTAATGCATGCTATTTATGACCATTAACTTTCTTAACTTCCCATTAATGATGGGGGTTGTGGGAGGCCAAAGAGAGCAGAAAATAATCATCATTTTTTCATGCATCTTGTGTAAAATATAATTGAAAGAAAGGTTCTTTCTTATACAAACACTCCTTTTCTCTCTAGTTGTCATAAGAGTTATGGTCTTTGCTAGCATAAAGAAAGAATTCTAACCATCTCCTAGTGAGGTCATGTGGACTTTCATTAGAGAAGGTTTACGTTGATCGTTGTAGTTTACGACAACCCAACACGGAAAAGATTAAAGAAGAAAGGAGATCATCGGAAAGGTATATAAACATCTTACATTTCATACATCTAGTTTTTGAGGTTCCGTTTTATTTTCTACTATATATATTTGATACATATTATGTATGAGATGCATGACCGGAACCTTACAGTAGTACCAAAGCTATCTTGTGCCTTGTTAGATGTAGAATATATGACATATAAAAATTGTTTTCATAGTTGTGACAGCTTAGGGTCCTGTAATGTTTTGTGCGAAATTAATTATAGAAATTTTTTTTTCACTATTTTCTTTCACGAATCTATTCTTAAGATGTACGTAAATGATTCAATGTGATTAAAAATATTTTTATTGCGATTAAAATTTTTAATTTCGAATTTACAAAAAAACATGCATGAAATTTGTCTTTCTGCTAGGCATGTGATGTCTATTAGCTAAACTAATAAGGTAATACATGATTTTCGTGGAATTTGATTCTAGAAAAATTATGTGAACATATTTGAGATGTGTTTATTCCTATGAAAGTTTTTTAGAATTATTAAAAATATTTTAAAAATTTATCAAACAATTTTCCAGATCTAGACAGTTTTCCATAAATTGTAGGATCTATTTTGTTTGATGTTTTTGTATGTTTATATTTTGGTTCCAGAACCTTAAAAAAAATTTATGTGATAAAAATGTGTTAATTTGATGTTTTATGCATGCCTAAATGATTTTTCTCGAAACTTGATTTCCAAAAAATTTTAGAAATCATATTTGTCATTTTTGATGTCTTATCAATATTTTGGTGATCATAATAAATTTTGGACAATTCCTAAATTATTTTGATCATCATGAAATGACCTTGACATGCTTGGAATGATGATTTCATGTTCTGAAAGTTTTGGGAAATTATAGAAATTAATTTTGAATTAATTTTAGTAGAGCAATAGATTTTTTAGTAAGACTAGAAAAATTGGCATGTGTGACAAATTTGAAGTTGTTTAATTTTTTCATCAAATAATTATTTTAAGGTAAATTAATTATGAATTAATTTATGTAATTAGGCATTCATGTTAATTATATTAATATTAATTCCAAATGAAATAACATATAATAGTAATTTTTTCCAAGTTAGTAAAAGGAAGATAGTAAATCTTAGTGTTGGGTTAGGCTTAGATCTAAGTGTGGGATTGGGTCATTCATGTTAGGATCCATAAGATGTCATAATCAAAATGATGTGTTTACGTATACACATTAGAGAATGCATGGTTAGGAGAATGTGTGGGCTTACATGATGGATGGTTATAGGCTTAGGCCCAATTTGATTAGGTAGTCCATATCATACCATATAGTTATGGTAACTATACATACATACATACATACATGCAAAGTATATATATATATGTATGTATGTATGTAAATGTATGTATGTATGTATGTATGTATGTATGTATGTATATATGTATGTTATGTGTGTGTGTGTGTGTGTGTGTGTGTCTATGTATATGAGGAGTTTGATTAAGGTCTCATCTTACTTAGATAGTCTTATGTATATAACTCATATATATGCATAAGACTATCTAAGCTAGATGAAACCTTAGTCAAACTCCTCACTTAGAATATTAAAACTAATGCCTTCCTTTAATATGGCGAGAACTAGAGTCCTTTTAAAGTTAGGATTGTTAAACCTAAGGTCGCTTTGTACAGATATGTTCGAATTATGGAAATAGGATTTTCAGATTAATAGGTCATTTTTAACTAGAAGCATTGGTTTGTTAGGCAAACCCGAGATCAACGTAGACAGAGGTGAAGTTGTGTGGTGTACATTAGATATATACAGGTCAAGAGTTGATAGTCCAATGAGTATGCACACATCAACAATTGATAGCACTAGATTCAACAGTTGCAATGGAGATGCAATTGGTATGATCGATACCTATTGATTGAACTAAGGTGCCTTGTTGGGCAAACCTAAGGTCATTCTTAGAGATATTAGATATTGACCCACTAGGAGAATTTTTCTATGAGTTCTCTTGGATTTATAATGAGGGTTATGAATTCATAAAAATAGTGGGAGTCATAATGCGTGTTATTAAAGTCCTTATAGAATGCATTTAAATACATTCTCATTTTTCTCTCTTTGACGAAAGGTTGCTATTACCCAAGTCAACACCATGAGTACTAGTATGAATCAAAGATTATTGGTAGAAGCTAACAAGTTGGTGGAAGCTAACAAGCAAGGTCTAAAAGACTCAAGACTTTACAATTGCTCATCCGCTCCAAGATGGTTGATGGGATATCTCCAGTGTAGTACGCATTGAAGATGAGTGGCAACATCAAACGATTGGCCTCCTTAGGTTTTGTTTTGGAACATGAATTAACTATTGACTTAATTCTGATGGGTTTAACCAATAGTTACTCATAATTTGTGCTTAACTATCAGATGAAAAATATATACAGCACAATTCCCAAGCTGGTTAATATGCTTAGGGTGGTTGAGCCATCTGTCTGCAAAGACAAGGCTATGATGCTGGTGGAATCTTCTAGTTCGAAGAAAAAGAGCCAAAAGAAGAAGAAGTTTGTAGGGCCTAAAGGAGGTGTTAAGAAAGCAAAAAAGATTGCCTCGAAAGGAACTTGTTTCGATTTTGGCAAGGATAGTCACTGGCAGAGAAACTATGAGGCCTATTTAGGGTCCTTGAAGTGGAAGAAGGTATCTGATGACTTTTAGACCTAATATATACTGATGTATAAGGTTTGATATCCATACATTCCAAAAGTAGTTTCATATACTTCATTACCTTTATCAATGATCATTCTTGATATGGGTATGTGTATCTTATGAGATACAAGTCTGAAGCAGAAATGAAGTTGAGAAACAACTTGGGAGAAGTATTAAACCACTTCAATCAGATCGAGGTAGTGAATACTTAAGCCAAAAGTTTTTGGATTATCTTAGGGATAATGGAATATTGTTTCAGTGAACTCCACCTTACACGCCACAACACAATGGTGTAGCTAAAAGGAAAAATGAACTTTGTTAGACATGGTGAGGTCTGTGATGGGTTTAACAGATTTACCAAAATTCTTTTGGGGGTATGCACTTGAAACTTTTGTTTATATATTAAACAGAGTCCCATCCAAATCAGCTGATATTGCTTCATATAAGATATAGACTAATAAGAAACCCTATCTTTCTCATATGAAAGTTTGGGGTTGTCTTGCTTATGTAAATTATATTCAATCAGATACGCTTGAAGCTAAATCTGACAAGTGTTTGTTTGTAGAATATCGTAAGGAAACTATAGGATATTAGTTCTAACATGTTTTGGAACAAAGTTGATTGTTTCAAAACATGTTGTCTTTTTAGAGAAAGAGTTTCTTCTATGAGAAGATAGTGAGAGCAAAATTGAAATTGTGGAAGTTCAAGATTCTCAAACAGAAGCAGATCAATTGCCCAGACTCGAGACTATTGTTCATGAAGATGAAACAATAGTTCAACCTTCTAACACACAAGAAGTTCGTAGGTCAAATAGGAAATCATAGATTTGATGTTCATCTTAAATTGATTTAATGAAGTCCTTGATACAAAACACAGCATAGAGGAAATCATGATAAGATAATGATAATGAGGTTCCTATCATATGTAATTATGTTAGTATCTAAAATTTTCTTAGCCATAGGATTAATGAGAGAGGATATCATTAGTCTAGATAGACTAGCATATGTTATATTCCTTGATTGGATCAAGCAGTAGATCACATAAGCTGTAGACATGAGTTATTTAGAGTTAACATGTGGATGCTTACATTGGATTGACCTACTATGAGACAATCATATTGATATTCTATTTCAGTGTCAATGATAGTCTCATCAAAGCAATGATGTAAGTATCCTTTCATGTGCTTTGATTCCATTCATTGGTGCCTTTCAGGGGTTACTCATAGGGTGACGATTGGGTACAACTTGAGTTATTCAGAGGTAATTGAGTAGCCAATAAATGATTTACTACTCCTGATAGAAGGAGATGATACCCACGACGTCTTATCAGGGTCATTACTCAAACGTTTTTGGCCAGAACAAATATGTGTCATGAAGAGAGTCCTTAATGATGCATAGAGTAATGAGATCCTCAGGACAAGATCTAAATCACTTGGACAAGATGTGACGTAGTCAGTCTAGTGGAAGTTGACACTTTGACCATACTTTGAACCAAGTGGGGTATAGATGGTGAAAGGACGGATTACATAGCAACATTACATATGGAAGGGTTCGTAGTCAAACCTCTAACTTTTCATTCAATTGGGGGTCATGACATATTGCTAGATATCGCTCTTGACTTACTTAAATTAAGTGTTAATTCAAGTAGCCAACATAACCGGAAACCTAATGGGTCACATACATAGGAGATCTGAAGGATGAGTAAAATGATTTTAATGGTGATTCAAGATATGAGAGAGTATTTTTGAATTGTATTACGATGTGATCGTGATATAAAATGTTGTATGGAACGGATTAGAAACAAGTATTGTTGGCCGTCAATTTGGTCATTAACTTCCCAAAACTTCCATTAATGCATGCTATTTATGGTCATTAACTTACCAAAACTTTCATTAATGCATGCTATTTATGGTCATTAACTTCTATTAATGTATGCTATTCATGACCATTAACTTCCCATAACTTCTCATTAATGATGGGGGTTATGCGAGGCCAAAGAGGGGAGAAAATAATCGTCTTTTTCATGCATCTTGTATAAGACACAAGTGAAAGAAAGGTTCTTTCTTACACATACACACTCACATTCTTTTTCTCTCTAACTCTCACAAGAGTTCTTGTCTTCGCTAGCATAAAAAAAAGAATTCTAGCCATCTCCTAGTGAGGTCGTGTGAACTTTCATTAGAGAGGGTCTATATTGATTGTTGTGGTTTACGAAAACCCAATGCGGAGAAGATTAAAGAAAGAAGGAGATCGTCGGAAAGGTATGTAAACATTTTAAATTTCATATTTTGTTTTCTATATCTATATGCATGAGTAGATCTGGTTTTTGAGGTTCCGTTTTATTTTCTGCTGCGTATATTTAATATATATTATATATGAGATGCATGATCAGAACCTTACAAAATATATACTAGCTAACATTATATATATTATATATGAGATGCATGATCAGAACCTTACAAAATATATACTAGCTAACATTACTTTGTCCACTTTTAACACCCTTATCATATGAAAATATTGCTTTATACCCCATAGAAATTTTTCCAAAATTTTAACATCTCTAACACTATTAAAATGCTCCAGTTTTGAGACTTTAAGTCTTGTCTAGCCCCCTCTATTGTGCCGAACAACAATAATTTAGAGAAATACCAATCAACTTTAAGTGCAATTCACCTAGTAATTATGTCAAACACCTTTAAAGCACTCTATTGGAACCCTTCATCAAACATGTGTTAGGCTATTTAGTTTTCACACTTCAAGGGCTTAGGTTTGGTATAAGTGCAAGGATATTTGCTAAAAGAAATCATAAACTAAAATGCAATCAAATTTGGATAAGAGAACTAATGAAAGTCTTACCCTTCTCTTTAGGACATTTTAACAAGTAGGCTATGGAAATTCATTTTTGTGACATTTTTGGACAAGAAATGATATGAAATTAGATAATATATAAATAAGGAATCTTTATTAATATCTTGCAACAAATATTACATGAGATGACGTCTAAAAAAAAGATAAAAACTAACAATTTTCTATTTTAAAACACACACACACACATACACAGTATATATATATATAATAAGTTTATGGATAAGTTTCAATAGTTTCCCTAACCATCATGACTATTCAAGGCTAAAACCTGTACTAATCAGTTTATGCAATTGTTTAAAGCAACATGATTGCTTTAAACAATTAGATTAGGATAAATAATTATTCACTAACATAACCAAAAAATTGACAATAATCAACATAACAAAAAATTACCAATCATTAATAATCATTATTTTGTAAACACCATGAAAATGAGCTGAAGTGAGCTTTAACTTGTCCTAAAATTGAATCTTTAGTTACCACAATGTCATGATCATCTCGATTCTGAATGTGGCTGCATTGTACTAAAATGGATAGGTTTTGCACTTTGTACCTTTTTAGTTCCTTAGCCAACAACTTTGCTATATTTGTTTTTATTTCAAAATGTGCCACCACCATGTTGTCAAAGTTATATAATCAATATATCAATCAAACATTGAAAAGAGAGTTTTACAATATGTCATAAATAATATCAAAATATAGCAATCTCTATATGAGATACTTTGGGGATCTTAAATACGAGAATTAGTTATATAATTATCACAATGACACTTTATATAGACATACAAGTAATGTTTTAAATAAAAATTCTCATATCAGGTCAACTTAGTGAATTTATTTGTTAAAAAGTATTAACACATTTATTTAAATATTTCGTACTTTAATATATGAGATTGGCTACTTTTATTAAAAAACATAACGTATACTATTTTTCTCACTGTATTAGTATTTAATTTTAATAGAGCAACAATTGGAAACAATATAGGAACAATACTTAAATAAAATATGAATTTTATTATTTTTTTCATCATAATTTTATTTATAAAATATATCTAATCCACATGCTTTATCTTATATGTTAGTTAATCAAACAAATATACTTAAGATAAAAAAAAAATAACTTTAAGTTGAAAGATATAACTCATTACAAATATACTTGTTTCTTAATAGTTACGATTATTTATGTTACTATTGATCATATATAAACAATTGTCGGATTAAAAAAAGTATAAAGTACTTATCACGATGACATATACATATCTATAAATAATTAAATATAACAAAACAGTCTAAAGTTCTTTTAATAGCATAATTCAACTTATTTTTTAAAGGTCTTACATTCGAACTCTCGTAATTCTAAATGCTTAAATGCTTCTTAATGATAGGAGATGGATGTGAAGAAGCTTCAACAATAACTTGATCCAACCTATCAAAGAAAACATCAATTATCGTCAAACAAACTATAGTTAGTTTGATATAACAAAAGAAGGGTATAACTTGAAATGAAGGAATATATTGGCAAAACAAACAGTGGGATCATCATTTCAAAAGGAAAAAGAAAAAGAAAAAAAAAAGCTGGAAGAGGAAGTCTAGCACGCATTTCTCTCTAAAACATAAAAACGCAATGTCTGGTTTTAGACTGAGAGAGTGCAGGGCTAATGTATTACATAAGAAAAGCATGACATGAAAAGCGTACAAAGGCAGTTCCAAACCCTCTCCGACCCTCAAAACCTGCCCTTAATTCCCTGTTGTTTTGTTTACCTGCATCTGCTTTCCTAAGTGGTGCTCCAGACCATCCACTTCATCAAAACGTGTCACGCTTCCCTTTTCCTTGATTGCCACGTGTCACCCAATAAGTGATCTCTTTGTCTCTTCTCAACCCCGAAAGCTCATATATCAACATTACCATAAGCTCACATAGGCCAACCCATTGGCTCTGCCCAATACTTTGGTTTCTCATCTGAATAAACTTCCAACCTAGATTGCTAGAATTAAGGGCATGATGGAGAGCACCGATTCATCCTCCGGCTCGCCCCACCCGCAACTGCCTCCGGGCTTCCGATTCCACCCCACAGACGAAGAGCTAGTGGTCCACTACCTCAAAAAGAAGGCTGCATCAGCTCCACTCCCTGTTACAATCATCGCTGAAGTTGATTTGTATAAGTATGATCCATGGGAGCTACCAAGTAAGTAATTAAAGTTTTATCTTGGTTAATCAAATCGTTAATTAATTACCATGATCATAGCGACAATCTTTAAACGGTTGAGAATTTTATTCGCTGTGTAGATAAGGCGACTTTTGGAGAGCAAGAATGGTACTTTTTCAGTCCCAGAGATAGGAAATACCCCAACGGCGCGAGGCCTAATAGAGCTGCAACTTCAGGGTATTGGAAAGCTACTGGTACTGATAAGCCTATATTAGCATCTAATGGAGGTCAAAAGGTTGGTGTTAAAAAGGCACTGGTTTTCTATGGTGGTAAACCACCAAAAGGCATTAAAACCAATTGGATTATGCATGAATACCGCCTTATTGATAACAGCAATCCAAGTTCGAAGCCTCCTGATTCCGCCAACAAGAAGGGCTCTTTAAGGGTAGGTTCAATTACCATCTCCTTCTGTTTGTAAGTGCTTGTACTCTTGCGTTAATAAATATATGTGGTGATTGATGTTGGGTGACTTAACGTCTGTTACTGTACATCTTATAGCTTGATGATTGGGTTCTGTGCCGGATTTACAAGAAGAACAACTCGCAAAGACCAATCGACAGGGAAATGGAGGATTCAGTGGAAGGAATGCTAGCAGCACCTCCAAATTCTTGCCACCAAATCCAAAGAAACCCTGCAACTTCAAGGCCTGTGACTTATGGTTCGTTGCTTGAGAACGAAGAGAATTACTTTGAAGGCATATTAACAGGAGGAGGCGACGGCATGCAAAACGAGTCCCTCTCTCATTTACCCTCCTCAAGCTCAAAACCTAACATTTCAATGACCTCAGTCTCAACTGCGTCAAACCTGCCCTCTAAACGATCACAGGTCCCACCTCATCCGTACTGGAGTGGAGCTGCAGGAGTATCCTATGGAGCTTCTACAGGTAAGCGTTTTCATGCCGATCTTAACAGCCATGGCACTGAGGAAAACACTTCCTTTGTTTCTTTGCTACATCAACTTCCTCAGAGTACATCACCCTTTCACCCAAATTCACTTCTCGGCTCTCTTGGTGACGGGGTTTTGAGGCAACAACTACAACTTCCTACCATAAACTGGGATTCGTAATTTGATGAGAATTAATGCAATTTACATCCTACTAATTAAGTCGCTCTAGCTAGCGAATATATTTATACTTAGATATCGTATACATCATATCTATGTATGCCAGTAGTTGAATGATGAAGCTCTCAGTATTAGATTTTTTCTCTGCAACTTAAGCCAGGTATCCTATCCTTGATTTTCTTGGACCGCAAGTATACTTATTTAATTAACGCTGTTGTTGGTACTCTTGTTTACATTCTTGCATATCTGTAAATTAATATGACATGTATATAAACGGCAAAAAAATAAAATAATTTTTTTATTCACAATGAGTTACTAAAAACTACTAAAATATATAATTTATCCTTTGAGAACATGATCTAACTTTCTACTCGACACCTTTTATATATTTCTCAATTATACAGATTCTTTTGAAAACATTAAAATTAATGAAATGCCTTCAGATTTGACATCTAATTGCAATAACGAAATGTGTGATATGTTTCTTTATGATCAGGACTCAGACCTAACTTTCCTTTTTGTGCATTGCCTCACCCGTTCTTTGTAATGCATTATCTAATCTTCTTTACCGTTTTCTCCTCCTTTTATTTCCAATTAGCAAATATTGATTTATAAGTAATTTGAATTGACTTCTCTATAGAAGTTATTTCAATAAAATTTGTCACGCTCACTGCTACAATGTTACAATTTACAAGTACAATGCACTCGTTGAGATATAGGAATAAAATATATTTTAATCAATTAAATTGATTATTTTCCATCCCAATAAGCAGCTCAAATTCAAGGTTTCTATTAACTATGAAATTTCACTTTTATATTGCATTGATAGATAAAAAGAACCTATGTGATTATTTATAAACCTAAATTCGAACACTTACTGATGTCTGTGTCGCCACTCCCTCTCAGCGACATTTTTTCCTTAAACCCACCACTCCAAATGAATTCCAAGTTACCACCGAGTCTTCTTTTTGTTCCTATTAGAACTGCAGGACCCATGTAAATGATAATAAGAAAAAGAAAAATAGCCATGTAGAAAATCTTTAAAAAAAAGTTAGCAAGGATTGACATTGAAAAGAAAATTAAAATAAAAAGCATGTATTTTATTAATCTGATGATACTTGAGAGGGAGTGAATTGACTGATTCTAATTTAAAAATAAATAACCAAAATTGATATAAAAATGATTAGCTTACAACTCAAACAATAATGAAAAAATTTATAAGTAACAACGCAAAAATATAGATGACATTATGTACATAGAATTATTATATTATAGACATGGACAAAAGCAATATTATAGAGACAGAGATAACATGATATTTGAAATAAGAGTGGATGTCAAATTTCACGTTAAAAGATGAAGAAGAAGGGATTAAATGATTTATAAGTCTATATAAAAGATTATTAATCAATTTTTAACTAGTTATATTAGGACATATAGTTCTCTTAAATTCAAAGTTGACTTGCTGAGATAATCTGAACATAGTGTTTTATGAATAACATAAGAATAAACATTCTAATTTGGTTCCACGTTAGAGAAGAAATAAGAATTCTAGATCAGATATGACTTTGATGAGGATATCAAGGATTTAAGGACGAGAGATTATGCCATCCTACATAAGAATGAGCTTTAAATCCCATATTGGAAAGAAGGAAGAGAGAGAGAATAATTTACAAGTACACAAGAGAAACTACTATTTAATTCCTAACTAATTATTTATAGGTATATAGTTCTTTTAAGCTCTAAATAGGATTATTATTAAGTCCATTTGAACTTGGAGTGTTATAGATAAACACTATAATTTATAATGGTTTGTTTCTCTAAAATTTTGAATTCTCTATTTATTATTCTTCCATAAATTAAGAGAAAACTGCTACAACTCACACAAGATAAACCTAACAATCATTTATATTTAGAATTCTCCTTAAACCACTTCTAGACTTAGAATTACACAATCTTAGGAATTACAATACACTCTGCATAAAGCTTTTTATTCTAACAAATAATATTTTAGTTGTAAGAACAAACCGTTTATCATTTTTAAACACTTTTATACTCTTCTTGTTTTATTTCTCCTCTTTCTTTTAGACTTTTGGAAGGCTTTTTATAATTTTCAAGTTTCTAACCATTTAAGTTTAATTTGTTTGTACTAAACAAGATGACCCTTTGAATTCTAATTTTCACTATTGCTCGTTTGTTGATTAAGCAGAGAGTAACTCCTCTTAGTTTCTTCTTTGTCCTTCAAAGCTTCTTTTATGTTTCAATATTTTGGTATTTTATCAACTTATTCGGAGCATATGAATGCCTACTAAAATGTAAGTTGTTAACTATATCTTAAAACAATAATTTGAAGAAGATCATGATCTCATCATATCAAATCCTTTCATACTTTTACTTGCAACCATGGCACCTAACACAATCAATCAAAGTTCATTAATAATTTTTATTTTCATCGAAACATTAATAATGAATTCACTTGATCTAACATCTTTCTAAACTATTATTCTTAAAAATATTAAAATTATGAGAGGATTGATTCTCTTAACATCCAAAATTAATAATTAACTAATCACTTGATTAACTTGCATTGTAATTAATATTTTTCAATCTTCTAACTACATAAAATGGTCAGAATAGTAAGAGATGACATTTTGCAATGTTCAAAAGTTAATTAATCAATCAAGTAATCGTTAAATTAGTTAATTGGTTAAATTTTCAAATACACATACACCCATTTTTGCATATGAAAAATTATATATGATGGCCTCAATCTACATTATAAAAAAAATCATACTTAGATACTCACATTTTTAAACCAATAGGATTTAAACGCCACAGTATTTGAGGTCTATCCATACTTTGATATTATCAGCCTAAAATGATGGTGCATGGTATAAATTTCACCGTTATCATTAGAGACTCGATGATTCAATGGAAGAGGGGCTAAGACGTTAACAATCTAATTTTAATAAAATTGAACTTTGTAATTCGGAAGTCTCTGCCCATGCATAAAAAATATGAATTTACCGCTAACGACGAAATGGTTATTCCATGTCAGAATGGCCCAGTCATTAGATATGTTCTTCTGCTGTTCCAAAAAGTCCTCGTGGGGTACATGCGATATAGCTTTTAATACAAAAATGAATGCCATTCACGCTTTGCATGTATCGCCAGGGGATTGCCTTTCAGTATTGCTAATTGTCTCATTCTCTCAATGTCCTACGCGAAATTGGTGTCATTAGGTCATTGAGCCTCAAGTACTGATTTGATTTCATACGCTGTCACCACCCAGCAGTTTATCTGCCTCATAATTTTGTCTTCCAATCTCAGGATCCCAAGTATACGAGCTGTCACGTTCTGACAAGAAATGGTTGGAAGGGGTTTATGACCGAGGTTACTTATCATGACAGCAAAAGTTTCTCCTAAAATTCATTTACGTAGTTGTTCAAAATTTAGAGTCAAAGTTTTACATTTTTACAACGGATCTATTTAGTTCAAGCGAAGATTAGTTTATGTGTGAATAGTTTAAAAGTGTCTTTCCATAATTAGAATCTTCATAAAACATCTCGTGGATAACAAAAAAAGAAATTTCCCGTAAAAGAACCTGGTTAGTTGACTATGGGAGCAATGCCACCAACAAAAGGAATCAAATCCTTGTACCAAGCTAATTAAATGACCCAATTAAATTAGAATCTGTTCTTGGAAGGAAAGGACAAATAAATTTCTCAGTATACTTATCATAAATACTTAATTTTGTAAAAACAAAGTTTTCTTATATGTCGCATGTGAAGGATTCTCACTTCGTCAACAAACTGTTACAATTAAATGGTGTAATATATAACATAAATAATTAGTTTTTGGTCAAAAACCAAAATTAAACATATTTTCTCTCCACAAAAAATAATTAATTAGCTATATCATTACTTTATTACCATGCTACCTACATTAATTAAGAATCGATGCAGCAATATACAGATCTCTTTAAGTAGCATTTCTATCACTATGCTAAAACTAAACCTGAAGCACTCGTGCGACTTTCTACTCCTGTTTTCCTATTCCTTATATATATATATATATATATATATATAGGGAGACAGAGAGAAATGAAAATTGCACTTAAAAATGTTTATGTCTTCAAACGATGAAATTCTCTCGTCCCTCACCTTTTCTTCCCATCTTCTCTCTAAAATCAAGATTTCACTCCAAGAATTACCCAGCTTTTAAAGAGGATTTTACTAGGATATTGGATTTAGAGAGGAAATAAGTCTGATATTGGTTTTTCAGGAATCAACTCTGCTATTGGATTCTTTTGAATGAGTCACGCTAATAGTATTAGTTTTAATGTCAATAATAGTATTGGTATTAGTCAAGCTTCATTCAACTTAATCAAAGAGTACGATTTTTAGGAGTCGATTGGGAAATTGGATAGTGAAGCATGATAATATTGGACATGGAAACTAAACAATGTGCTGCTCGGTTCAGGAGCAAAGTTAAAAGGGTAAACTATACAAAAAACCATCAATTTTTATCACAAACCTACTTTTAAGTGCGAGTTTAATTTGACCACATATCATGAACTTTTGATTTCTTTTAAAAATATTTGTTAATCTTGCTTAACTGGCATATATGATTTCTAGCATTTAACCAATCATTTAAACTTACAAACACTAATTTGTGTAAGAAATTTCTACTTTTATATTTTTGAAAATTTAAATTATTGTTTATGTATCAAAATTTATGGTATTGATATATCATGCCAACAAAATCAAAATTTTTTTGAATAAAATTAATAATATATTTTACAAATCGAAAGTTATAAGGGTTTTTATGACCTTTACATTATGACCATATTAATATAAATAGATGTTATGAGAACTTTTCAAGTACAAAAAAGTTTTAAAAAATTATTAGTCTTTGAATCACAGTCAAATTCAAGTTTGCTAAAGTTTAATTTGGCCTTCCTTTGTGATTGTTGACTAATGAATTTATTTATTTTCGAATGTCTCACATAACCATGGAATTGATTTTCTCTTCACCTACTTTCTATTTTGTGAATTCACAAGCAATGCATGATCCTTCATAAATAAATTAACCAATATTTTATTTTCATTTTTTTGACTTACAATGAGAAGTTTTATATACCTTCTTTTTTTATTTTCTCCAAGACAATCTGCGTCTCAATGTTCTTCTTGTGCTTTACTTTAGTTCAAATTAGTGGTTGAATTTGGAGATATAGTGAGGAATCTACAATTGCAATCGTGCTAGAGAGACTCTTCAGGTTTTGTCTACAAAGCTTAAATTGTGCCTAACCTTGTAAACTACTTATGAAGTTGAACATGTCTTTCTCTAACATGTTCATCATATCCGATGCACTAATACATCTTAATTTGATTGTTTTAAAGCCTCCCTCATAAGCAAAGAAGATTTGTTCACTACAAGAAATCAACGGATTATCGACGGAAATTACCGTCGGTAAATAACAAATTTCCGTCGGTGAAGTTTATCACTGACGGAATTTGGTGGCCAAAAAATCAGTTTGTGAAATTACCGCAGCTAAAAGTACTGACCGAAATATTCCGTCGCAATTTTTCGATGGAATTGACGACGGAATATTTGTTGTCGGTATTTAATTATCGACGGAATGGGCAAGTAATATTCCGTCGGAGAAATTTTGCTACGGTCGTATTTTCCGTCGGTGTGGCGAAGGTATCTTCAACCACTTTTTCCGACGGTTTAATTTACCGTCGGTAAATACCTTAGTTTCTTTCCGTTGGAATATTTTCCGTCGGTAATAACTGATACTAATTTTTTTTATTTAGTTGTTTTTTATTTAGTTGTTTTGTTGTTATAATAATGTTATATTATATATATACTTTATTTATTTGTGTTGCGTTATATTAGTTGTTCATAA
>JANZLD010000002.1:48232854-48247464 GCA_026413575.1 Erythroxylum carthagenense
TCTACTCCATTTATAGGCAAGACAACACTTCTTCTTCCAATTATGCCCTTAATGATTGAGAATTGTCTCATTTGCCCCTCCCATTTTGTCTTATGTCTTTTATACTTAAATGTCTTGCCAACAATACACTTGAACATTATAACATATCAATTTCTTCCAGAAGATGTCCCCCATTGTCTTAAATTTCTAATGACATCAAAATCATTGAGTTTGGATTAGTGATTCAAAAGATATACTTCAAACATTTTTGGACTACTCTTATCCAAATCAATGTACTACACACAACTTCCATCTGAAATTTAAACATTTTAGAGACGACATTAGATTCCAAGTTCTTGATACCATTTGTATCTGCATGACTCTAGTTTGCCAAAAATCAGAAATCATCTTATTTGGAGCTCTACAGATCAAGATATCATCAAAATACTGAAGTATGTTTAGTAGAATAACATCAGTTCATACTATTGAAGAATACACTCACTGTACCCATTCCACTTTTTCACTCAACCTTTCTCAATTTGATTTAAAGGGCTATGATTTTTGGTATAGATGTATATAAATGTCTTACGAGTCCAATGGTTCAAGAATCAAGTCATTTGGGTGTCTAGAGAAGGAGTTATGATCAAAAGAATCCAATCTGCTTTTGTCCTCCATCATACTGAACCTGTTTCGGGGAACAGCTATAACTTTCTCTAGAAATTCCTAATTAAGGCGTTCTTTTGATGGTTATAAAGAGGACACCAAGAGATAAAACTATCATGAAGACCTCAAAGACGAATTCTATCTTCTGCATCTTCTTCCTTCTGACTTTTTTATCTTTTTACCTTTGAATCTTCTTACTTTGCTTCCATCTTATTTTGCTTCGTCTTACTTTTGCTTCGTCTTACTTTGCTTCATCTTATTTTTACTTCATCTTACTTTTGTCCATCTTACTTTGCTTTGTCTTACTTTTGCTTCATTTTACTTTGCTTCATCTTACTTTTGCTTCGTCTTACTCTTTCTTCGTCTTACTTTGCTGCGTCTTACTTTTGCTTCTTCTTACTTTTGCTCTGTCTTATTTTGCTTCGTCTTACTTTTGCATCTCCAGATATGAAGATCATAACTTTAGACTCGAATGTTCAAAAATTCCATACTATATTCTATTGGAAATCTAAGAGAAAGATCTACAAATCTCAAAAGGAAATGTTGTCGAAATCTATCTAGATTAATCCAGATTTTCTCCCGAAGTCAAAACACGAATTTTATATTCAGCTCCTAATGTATTGCACCCAATTCTCAACTTCATGAAAATTTGAGACTCTTAGAGACAGAATTGAAATTCAATGTCTTCATAAAAAATGTAGCCATATATCTCTAGGTTAATCTAAATCAAGAGTCATCTCATTTGGACAACTAGATAAAACGTTGTGGCTAAAATACTGAAGCACACTCAGTGAACATTTTCCAGATCACTACCAATTTTGTTTCCAAATCTTACCTTATCACAACTCATGCCAAGATCACTCTCTCTACTCCCTCTCTTCTTCTTTTCAATAAAATCACATTTAAAAACAATCATACCTGGAAGTTGTCAATGAATGCATGTACACTTATTTTTATTATTTTTATTATTTTATTTTTTGCAAAGATTCAATATTTATGTGCATATATGCTAACATTATGCATGAGAAAGAAAATGCATTTCCTTAATCTCTTTTTGAGCTCACATGTACTGACATTTTGGGTCCTAACCTTATTACGGGGACTGGATGTCACAGTTACTCCTACTCACATCACCCTAGCTCAACTCTCTTCCTTTCTCTCAACCACCAAAATCTTTCTTCTTTTTCACTTTGATTTGTTATTTCTCTTCTTTGTCTCCTAGTTTAGTTTTTTTTCCCTTCTTTAAGAACAAGACAATACTTATTTCTTCCCATTTTACCCTTAATGATTGACAAAAGTCCACCTTGCCCTTCCTTATAAGCTTAGGTTCTTTTAACCTTAAGTGTCTTGCCAAAAACACCCTTGAACATTCTTATAACCTTAACACTTTAATTCAATCAACCTATATCATATAATCTTTCTAACATTAAAATAATAATTAACTCCACAATCTTTCATAAAGACCTCATGATTAATGTAAATCATACTTATTCATCAAGAAAAAATTTGGGGGCCAATATTAACTCACTTAAATCTGAAAGGAAACTAGCAATCCTCTAGCTAAGGAGAAGATTAAAGCACTTGATTCTCTCAAGTGGTATCAAGATTTTTTAGCTCAGAGTCTTATTGATTTTATACTTAAAATTCAATAAGCTTTTTCTTCAAGAAATTATGTTAGAGCTCTATAGAATTTACACCGTTAACTAAAAAAAAATCAATATTTTGTGGCTTAAGGAAGGTTTCAAAAGTACGGAATGTTTTCTATAGGTTTATTAAAGCCAGAAGAAACAAAAACAAGGTAATCTCATTTAGTAATGATGAAGGTAATAATTGAGGATCAAAAGGCCTTAGAGAGTTAGCATATGCACATTTCAAGAAAACATTATTCATAGATGTATAGGTACTTCCTATCCCTAATGAGTCAAATAATCTTTTAAGAAATATCCTCCCTATTATGTTTTATAATGATATAATCAAAGGGGTAACTGAAATAACCTAAAATCTGAAGTTGCCTTAGGGTTACTTAAAAATTTAACCAAGGATTGCATATAGTGCAACCTCGAGTTCTCTTTGAGGAACCAAAAAAATGAAATTAAATTCATAAGTAACTAAATGCAATGCAACCTAAACTATGAAATGGGGTTTGATTTGATCAATTACCAATAAAAATTGCAATAAATTAGAATAAACATAAAGGACTTGTTTTGGTATCACTTGTAGGTCCTCACAATTTATTTACCAGATGCATGTGTTTGATCTCATCAAGATTCAACATTGCCATGGTACCCACCAATCGTATTACTAGTAGTTTATCGCAGACCCCCATCTACTATGCAAGCCTTATTATATAAGGACTGACATAGATCATCCCTATGTTCTTCTCCTCACATTGACGCCAGATAAACTAGACTAATGCATGCCCTAAATGTATTAACGTCCTATCTCTCATAATCCAAAGGTAGAACATGTCCAAATTTCTTACTGCATTATGGCTTTTATCTCTCCCGCTTAGTTTGTGACTCATAACTCCATATATGTATCCAAATGTTAGGTGTCATAGAGATAACCCCTTAGATGTATTCGGGTTATAGTTTTCATTCTCTTTGATTGTACTCCAGAACTAGCGAGAATACATCCCATATGGGAAGTTTATCCACAAGGTTAAGTAAGTTGGCATCCCTACGAATTCTTGGTCATACAATGCCATTGTGATAGATAACTCTGAATAGCTCATACGAGCCATCTCCCCTAGTGGATAGAACTGGATAGTAAGGAGAGCACCTTGAGCATTAGCTCCTAATATAAGTGCTTCATAACCTTGAAAAATTGGGACCATACTCTAACAACGATAAGGTCCCAAACTTGCTGGATCGAATCGACGTGCCCTAGCACCTACTTGTCAATATTGTGGCATGTTAAGAAAGTCTTCACCTTGAGTCATTGATATTGCTCCTTATGTGTCATGACATTGAAGAGTAACATCGAAGGTCGCTCTAGTTGCTAGACTATGCAACCTCTCCTCATTGTAGCTTCCTTGGTCCCTTTTTTACTGGTCGTGCTCTAGTCATTCTTCCTGAATCTTTACCTGAATGTGAGAAAATACTTGTTTGCCCACACTTATTTCTTGTGCTCCCTAAGTTGTTAAATTTCAAAACAAACTAGAAAAAGGAAGATTAAGGAAATAACAAAATTACAAACAAATAATCTATTGCAAATAAATAAAATAAAATGAATAGAAAATTAATTCCTAACCTATTTAATTACAAAATAGAAATCAATAACACTGCAATTAACTAATAAAACTAATCTAATTAGTCAATTATGAAATTAAACCTAAATATGACATTAATAAACCTAATCTAAAAAATTAATAAAAATTAACAAAATTAAAACATTGAGTTCAGCTAAACATCAAAATTGAAATAAGATTAAGTGAGAAAATAACTTCAATTAACTATAGAAACAACTAATTGATCCTAATTTCATGCAAAGTCATCACAATTTACCAATTGGTGAGCAAAATCATAAAAATTTACGATTCTAATTGAAATTTTATCCAATTATCATACAATTCATCAAATTGAATCATTAAATCATTAAATCGTATAGGTGAGGATAAAACTCAACTATCAAACCATAAGTAACCCTAAAATCAAGCAAATTTATACAAAATCACAAAAGGCTAACCCTATTGGTTTTAGGGATGAAAATCCCTAAAAATTAACAAATACCTAATTATTCATTTGTAAACAAGTGAAATAAATGAGAATACTTACTTGGGTATCACAAATTGGCAAGAAAAACGCAAAAATTGGGTTAGAGATCGAGAGGGGTGAGAAAGAGGGTAGAGATAGGGATAAAATGAAGAGAATGAAACAATTAAGGTAATTTGAAAGTTGTCTTAGGATTACCAAATTTACTACATGACTGTGTAACAAATCATGTAAGTCACAGACTTCTTAAAATCCAAGATATGAATATGAGTTAACGTGGACTTACACGCTCATGTATCTAATCATTTAAGTCCACATAGGCATGTCTATTAGGTGGTTAACTCTCTGTAAACATGTGCAATACGATTAATAAGTGGAAAAATTGAAAAAATTTTGCACTTAAAGTTATAAATTTTAACACACATACCCAAACACTATAAATATGCACAATCTCTTTAGGATGCTTAATATCCTAACCTAGAACATGTGAAAATGAATTATTTTAATGTCAAAATAGAAACAAAACGAAATAGAAATTAAAAGTAAAACCTAACCTAATTCTTGGGATGCCTCCTAAGTAGTGTTTGTTTAACGTTGTTAGCTTAATGTACCTTTCATACTTAAGGCGGCTTATAAAAATTGGGTTTGGTCCTCTTCTTGTTGATTGCATAATCTCTAATTAAGGTACTTGTTGTCACTTTTTTCTTTGGTTGATCGCCTTAAAGTTGAAAAAGTTCTGGTGGACCGTTAAAGGAAACGTCCTGCAAAATATCTAAAAATAAATCATTACATGACTCATTAGATTCATTATCATCAATTAGATTAGTAGCGCGTGATAATGCTAGTCAAAATATAAACTAGATTACTACTATAACAGTGGTGAATCTAGGTCGACCTCATAGGGAGTGTGTGTAAATTTATTGAAATGAAAATAATAAGTTTTTAGGTTTGGGGGGGGGGGGTATGGATTTTTTAGCAAGAAAATAAAACAAAATAAAGCTAACCTAATGAAAATAAATTAAAGAAAACATACAAAAAATGAAGAAAGTTGTGCATTCGTTGCGAATCCAATTCTTCGATTCAAAGAACATCCTAAGGATATTCTAGTATATAACCTATAAAAAAGGAATCCTAGAGCAATCACATCACCAACTTAATCATGGCGTCATCATAAATATATAATTGCCACCAAATTTTAAAGTAGAATTCCTCATTTCATTCTCTAAAAACTAAATAGACATTATAGCTTTACAATATTTTCCAAATATGTACAATGTCAAAACTAGGTACATAACATGCTACATACATGGGGAATTTTACAAAATTTCTAATTAAATCTTTCTGTCTCAGCTAACTGACCTTTGAGCTATTTCTTTAATTTAAAATTACAAGAATTATTCTTCTTGTATAGTCTCTCTATCACTAACGTCCTCTCTCGACCCTAAAATATCAACATTGCAATTTTAATAAGTTTTGTGAACTCAGTGATGTAACCATCCTTGATGGTTTACTCAATTCATATTACATAACAACACATGTAAACACATAATTCATATCTTTTCATTTACCATATAGCATCACATATACCATTTTTATTCAAATACTTGACCACATTATATTTCAGTTAGTCAAACACATATATAGAGTGTATATGCAAATGCTTGTGAGACTCAGTTTAAATTTTTACGTTGTTGTGACTGAGTTCCTAAATTGTCCCATATCCATTATGGATACCAACCTCATTAAGACTATACCGTATCCATTATAGATACCGGGCTTATTGTGCTATCTCTTATCCATTGTGGATATAGGGCTCATTAAATAGAACAAGCCTTTGGATTTTAATCACATTCTGAGCTTTAAGGTCATTTTTAGTGGCTACTCAAGTCTCAATTCTCATTATCTAATTATGCATTCAGGTCATGGAATATGTCACTCATATTAAATCAATCATTCACAATTTAAATCACAATTATCATCACGCCATGGTCCAACATTCAACAATCATGTTGAGTAAACATATAATCATTCCAAATTCACATTCAAGAAGCACTTTAATTATCCCATTCATAAATTAGAAATCTAGGACCTTCATTATCCCGACCTAGTACAATTAATTCCACATTCAGAACATTATTCAAAACAAACACATAATTAAGTGAGACCGTCTAGGTTACTCATAAATTGCTCCAGAAAGCTATTGCCTTGAAGTCCCCGAAATGTCTAGATGATGGCGCTCTAAATTCTCCTCTATATCATGCAAAACACATTTACGTATATCACAATTTTGCACAATTGTATAAATATTCATTTATGCACATCTATGTATATGAAATATGTTCAATGTATGTTTAATGACAATCTTAGGTATCTTGTCATTATTCTTGTCATAATATCATTCATATATCAAAGCCCACATAAGTTAATTTGTACTTAGGGTTCTCACCTAAATAAAACAATTTGAATATAAGTTCATCACCCAATTGATCAATCCAATTTTTTTAAAAAACAGACTTTTGGGTCCACATTGCAAGATAGTTCTGACTAGGAAAATGGAGTAATTAAAAAAACATTCCTTCTACAAAATTACTTTCCCATATCTTAAGTTTCTAATGATACCAAGATCATACAATTTCATTCAATATTCCGAAAGTCATACTCAATTTACTTCGAACTTTCCTTAAACTACATTAGTACTCTATACTCAATTTCAAACTAAATTATGGAATTCTTTAAGATAGAATTGAAATTCAACTTCTTCAGACATTTTGTATCCATATGTCTCTAGTTCAATTTAAATCAAAAATAATTCCATTTGGAAATCTAATTATCAAAATATGATCAAAATACCAAAGCATGGTCAGTGAAACCATTCCATTTATGAAATTCCAGCACTCCTCATCATTTTCATCTTAAATTTATAAATCAATATCTTCTGAATAGATTCAAATGGCCATCAATTTTTTTGAAGAGAAAGAAAAATGTCTTATGAGTTTGTTTGTTAAAAAATCAAGTCATTTGGAGGTCGAAAGAAGAATTTATAACAAAAAGAACAAAGGATGTTCAAAACTGTCCACTTTCAGTAAAGTTTCAAGCGGGTCTGAGATGTCACGATCATGCAGAAGAACAATCGTGCTCGTGCTTTTGCCAGATCCCCTTCCAATGTCACAATCATGCAGAAGCATGATTATACAACTCCTCTTCTCTTCCAAAACTGCAGATTTCTTCTCTCCTTTCATTCATTTTTCCAGATTTCAACACCTACACTTTATAACTAACATATCTTATGCACAATTCATCTTTTCTACTTCCATTTCAGTTCAACTCAACCAAAACAAATAAAAAATCTAGGATTGATATCAAACATCAAAAAACAACATCACTCATGCATATTTCATCAAGTTTACTGCATGTTTTCATTTTCTGCATCTTGCATTTAACTCTAATTATCACAAGCATTTCAGTCCAATTCAAACGTCATCCAAAAGTCATTCATGATACCTATAAAACTTAAAACATAGCTTACTTGATTCAGTAAAATTCCAGTACTGAGAGTGGACAAGAGAATTCAGTGAATGGAGAAAAACGTGAATAAGCATAAATCAACACTCTATGGATTGAAATTCTTACTTTGATGTAAGAATCCAAAAGCCAAATACACAAACCTAAGCAACAAGCTATTTCGGTGATGGATGAACAAAGAGAGAGAGTTTTTATGTTGGATGATTTTGGGGAAGAACACAAAGGAGCTATAGTAATTTCCTTACTAAAACATGACTACGTGTATTAATAAAACTTCTCCACATGTCACCATTGCAAGAAAGCCATTTGTCATATATATATGTTGCCACATGTCACACTTCCATTAATCTCTTATGTCAACATTTTTTCCTAGTCTAAAAGACCATAAATTTTCAAAATATCTGAAATATCACCAAAAATTCCTAAATCAATTTTAATACACCCCAATTTAATTTTCAAGACAATTAAAATCCACAATTCACTTTTATAAACCAATTATACTTGGAAAATGTCAATGAATGTATGTACAGTCATTTTAATGTGCAAAATTCAATATTCACGTATATGTGTATGCCATATTTTGCGTCAGCATGAAATGCACTTTCTAATTTCTCAGTAATTTCTCATTTACCTCTCTTGTACACTATTCTAGCATAAATATAGGTAACGAGATGTTACAATTCTCCCCTCCTAAAAAAATTTTCATCCTCAAAATTTTTACTAGATTGTTTGAATAGGTGGGGATATTGTCTCCTTATATGGTCCTCCATTTCCCACATTGCTTCCTCAGTCGAGTGATTTCTCCAAAGGACTTTCACCAATGGAATTACTCAGTTTGTAAGTTGTTTTGTCTTATAACCCACTTTCTTGATCGGCTCCTCCACATAACTTAAATTACTAGTAACCTCAATCTCTTAAGTTGGTATCACATGTGTTGGATCAGATCTGTATCTTCTAAATATACTCACACGAGATACTTTATATAACTGAGACATTTCGTTCGGTAAAGCTAACTTGTATGCAAATGGTCCTATCCTTTGAATAATATCATAAGGACCAATATACCTAAGGCTCAGCTTGCTCTTGTTACCAAACCTCAACACTCCTCACGAAGGCGATACTTTTAGAAACACTTTGTCTCCTACATTATACTCCATATCCCTTCAAAGCTGATATACATAGCTCTTTTATCTATCTTGAGTCGTTTTTATTTGTCTTCAGATCAGTATCAACTTATCCATGGTATCTTGTATCAATTCTAGACCTTTTACCATTGTTAAGCCCTCTTCATCCCAGTATAGAGGTGATTAACATATTCTGCCATACAATGCCTCATACAATGCCTTCCTGATATTACTGTGATAATGACTATTGTAAACAAATTCAATCAATGCTATATACTGATCCCATGCTCCTTTAAACTTCAATACACATGACCCGAGCATATCCTCAATAGTATTAATTGTCCTCTCACTCTATCCATCTGTTTGAGTGTGAAATGCAGTAATGAAGTTTAACTTTCTACCTAAAGCTAAAAGCAAACTCTTCCAAAATCTAAAAGTGAATCTAGGATCCTTGTCCAATACAATGGACACCAGAACCCCATGCAATCTAACTACCTTATTCACATAACTCGGGACTAGCTGGTCTAGTGAGTTGTTCTCTCTCACTAGTAAGAAATGGGTCGACTTAGTTAATAGATCCACGATAGCTCATATAGCATTATTCTGCATTAGAGTCTTAGGCAATCCTATAATGAAATTCATAGTTATTCATTCCCATTTCTACTTTGAAATAGGCAACAAAAGTAACTTTCTAATTGGAGCCTGATGCTCAGATGTGACCTGTTAGGATGTTATACATTCATAAACATATTCTATTACTTGCTTCTTCATTCCAGGCCACCAGAAATGCTACTTCAGCCTGTTACATATCTTGGTGGTACCAGGATGCATAACATAGCTAGCCATATGAGCTTCCTCTAGAATTTCTTTCCTTAAATCATCCATATTACGAGCATATAATCTCTATTTTAACTATAATATTTCATTTCTTAATTCAAATTTAGAATTTGTATTTATCTTAACTTTTTCAATCAGTTTCACCATTTCAAGATCTTTACTCTGAACTCTTCTAATTCGATCATTCAACGTTGGTCTCAACTTCAGTATGGCTATTAGTGCTTCATTATGCTCTAGATTTCACTCCATATTTAAAGCACTTAATTGAATCAGCTTAGTAACCTCGATAACTAAATTTGACCTACACTACTATTAGATTTTTGACTCAAAGCATCAGCCACCACATTAGCTTTTCTTGGATGATACTCAATTTTACAATCATAGTCTTTCAATAACTCTAACCATCTCCTCTGTCTCATGTTAATTCTTTCTGACTTAACAGATACCTCAAACTCTTATGATTAGTATATATCTAGAATGTTTCTCCATATAAATAATGTCTCCATATCTTTAAAAACAACTGCAGCAAGCTCTAAATCATGTATCAGATAATTTATCTTGTGAGACCTTAGTTGTCCCATTACATAAGCTATAACCTTGTTATATGGCATCAATACACATCCCAATACTTCATGTGAAGCATCATTGTACACTACATATCCTCCAGTTCTCAATGTAATAGTTAACACTGGTGTTGTAGTCAATCGATGTTTCAACTCAAAACTTTACTAACATTCATCATTCCATCTGAAGACTACATTCTTCCTTAGAAATTTAGTTAGAGGGATTGAGATAAGTTAAGTCAAGAAGACTTAACTTCTATTAATTTTGATGACAATCAAATAATAATAATCTTAAAAGTGTGTGAATTGTTTTAATAAGTTTGTTAAATGCGCAGAAAAAATGTAAGTGACACATAGTCAAACCCAAAAGATGCAAAGTCAACACTAGAAGATACGTGGTCAACACTAGATGATGCGTGGTTAACACTAGAAAATACACGTCATCACAAGAAGATATAAGTTATCACTGGAAGATACACGTCATCACAAGAAGATGCGTGGTTTACACCAGAAGATGTGTGGTCAACAATAGAAGATTCACGTCATCATAAGAAGATACAAGTCATCACAAAAAGATACAAGTCATCACAAGAAGGTATATGTCGTCACAAGAAGATACACGTCATCATAAGAACATACACATCATCATAAGAAGATACACATCAACACTAGAAGAAGCGTGATAATAGAAGAAGCACGATAACGGAAGAAGCGACACCAAAAGAAGTATAGTACCAAATGAAGAAAAAGGAATCTATTCTAGAACGTCAGTCATTTAGTTAGTTGGAGTTTGTTACAAGATTCAACTAATAACGTTTTCTAGAAGATTCAAAAAGCAGTTTCTTAAGAAGATAGTTGAAGACTTAGGATATAAATACTATTCTAGTTGTAAACTAAATAATGTTTTTGCAAGAGAGAAAATATGATTGTATAATTCGTAAAGAAACATTGTACTCAAAATACGAAAGAAAGAGAGCGAATACATCTGTAACGTGATGCTTAAAAATATCTTTCCTAGAGAGGAAGAAAGGCTAGATCCTGAAGAGGCTAAGAAATCAGATAAAGAATACTTTGTGAGAGAGACTTGAAGAGGCTCTGCAAGTGTGGAAAGAATACTTGTAAAGTTGAAGAGTATAGTGAAATCTAAGAGAAACTCTGAGGACTGGATGTAGCCCAAGGTTAAGGGTGAACTAGTATAAAATCACAACATCTATTCTCTAACCCTTATATTTTTATGTTCTTGTTGTTAGAAGAGTAGATAATATTTTTTTCGATTGCATTACTCATCGAATTTAGTAAATTGTGATTGTGATCATCTGAATTTTGTAAAGAAATTCAAGAAATTCCTAAAGATTATTATCTTTGAAAATTTTGCACAATTCAACCCCATTTTTTGTGTATTTTACATATTATAGGATTTCTATATTAACAAGTGATTTACTTCACTTGGTTTCAGAGCTAGGTTTTCAAGAAACATTGTTTCTATGGCTAAATCACATGTTTTTATAGCTAAAGGTGCCTCGATCACAAGACCTCCTATATTCATTGGTGAAGATTATCATTATTGGAAGGACAGGATGCGGCTCTTTATAGAATCCACACATATTGATCTTTAGGATATCATTGAGAATGGTCCATATACACCAACAGATGACGAAGGCAATAGCATCACTCGTGACAAATGGTTAGCTGATCAGAAAGCTCGATTTCACTTAAACTCAAAGGCCAAGTTTTTTTTTTAAAGTTGTGCCCTAAGTAGAAGTGAATATGATAAGATTCATAGATGCGAATTTGCAAAGGAAATATGGGACACATTAGCCATTGCACTTGAAGGAACAAATTAGGTGAAAGAGTCCAAGATTAGTATTCTTGTTCATCAGTATGAGTTGTTCAATATGAAAGATGATGAGATTATTGATCAGATGTTTGGACAAGTCTAAACAATTATTAACGGACTTAAAGCTCTTGGGAGAATCTACGATAATCAAGATCACGTCAAAAAGATTCTCAAAAGTCTTCCAAACAGATGGAGACCCAAAGTAATGAAAATAAAAGAGGCCAAGGATTTAAGTAGGCTGAAGCTAGATGAATTGCTTGGTTCATTGAAAATACATGAAGTAGAGCTTGATTCAAAAGATAAACCTAGAAAAGATAAATCTATTGCATTAAAGGCTACTCAGAAGAATCAGAAGATACAGAAAAATAGAAGCACATCTTTAAAAGCATTAAAGATTGAAGAAATAAAAAATGATGATGCTAGTGAATCTGATCAAGATTCGAGTGATTATGATGATGAACTATCCTTCATTTTTATAATGAATAGGAGGATGTGGAAAAAGAAAGCAAAGGGGGATAAAGACTTTTCTTTTAAGAAGAATGGCAAAGATGATTCAAAGAATGAGAAAAGATCTATTGTCTGCAATGAGTGCAATAAACCAGGATATTACAAGTCCGAATGCCCATTGCTCAAAAGAAAACAGAAGAAAAGTAAAGAAAACAAAAGGAGCATGATGGCAATTTGGGAAGATCTGGATTCGTCTGAATATAACTCTGGCTTATAAACATCAGAACAAGCAAATATATGCTTGGAAGCTGAAAAGGAATGCGAAGATGAGGTAACTTCTAACTTTAATGAACCTTAGGATGCTAATTTAGAATTGTTAGAAGATTCATATGCTATATTAAAACAATATAATTTGAAGAACACAGAAGTCTTTCAAAAAGAAAATGTCTGCCTTAAGAAACAAGTAGATGATATGAAAAAGAAAGTAACTGTAGATAGATCTATAGAAATTAATCAACTGAAACAAAGAATTAACAATCTCTCAGTAGATTTATCAACATTTCAATACAAGAAAAATACCCCTTTAGTGACGTTTTAAAAACGTCACAAATGTTAAAAAATCGTCGTAGATTGTTATTTGTGACATTTCTAAAAGCATCGCAATAAACGTCGTTGAAGGTGGAGTAAGGAAACGGTTTCCTCGATGTTTTGTAGAAAACGTCGAGAAAACCTAGGCTATTTTTGGATGTTTTGGAAAATGTCATAAAAGCTTAAGGGAATGGGCGACGAGTGAATTAAACGTCGTGGAAACCCTAACGTTTTGTGCGACGTTTATTAGACGTCGTTGTAGCTTGACAATCTGTGACGTTTGGGATTAAACGTCACCGATTATTAGCTTGAAAATATATTTTTTAATTATGTTAAAATAAATTTATTTCAATAAATTTTCAATTTTATATAATTAAATTTGTGTGACTCATCCGAAATTATTAATAATTGTGAGAATTATTAAAATTAAATTTGAAATTTTATTTGAATCCTCATATGATTTTAAAATTGAATTTTAGTGGAATTATTATTCTGATTGAATAATTAATATTTGTGAAAATTATTAAATATTATTTATTTAATGACTATTTAATATTATATATTGAATTTTTTATTTATAAATTTATCAATTTGTTGAGTACATCATGGATTTGCGAATGATTAATAATGTATAACAAGAATTTAATCCATGTAGACAATGAATTATAATTTAAAATCCCAAACATGTCATAATATAGTAATTAATATGAACAATATCTCATAAGTGTCTAATATATCAGTATGAGTACTTATCTATTCATCGCGAATACTATGTGTAGAACATATGAGTTTCAAGACCTTTTTTTATTGTTCGACGTCGGTAGTTAATTTATCCTGCATTTCTTCAAATTTTTTGGTCAATTCATCGACTTTAGACTGTAAGCCCTCATTAACCTTCTTGGACTCCTCTAATTCATCTCGAAATCTCTTTCTGACCGAAGTCTTCCCTTGTGGTCGAGGCCCCATTCCCATGCCAATAATGTAATCTGTTCTAGTCCCCAAGACTTTATCGCACACTTCATTCACTGTCATCAGATGACCTTGTTCTGTTGAATGCATCAATTTGTGACACATTAAGTCCTGAAAAAGTAAAGAATTAATTACATACACAATGTTATTTAGGAAAAATTTATAAATAAACTATGTACTTACCCATTTTTCTTTGTATTCGGGAGTTGTCCGTTGACCTTTTGTTTCATCATAATGAGTGTGATACCATAACTTCATCAGGTCACACTCTTCTCCGTCTCTGTCACTCTTTTGTATAGAAATATATAAATAGTAATATTTATTATAAAATTTGAAATGTCAATAAAAGAAAAATATAATTAAAAAGA
>JANZLD010000002.1:48321353-48337699 GCA_026413575.1 Erythroxylum carthagenense
CAGTTTAATTATATTGATGCCATGAGGTTTATTTAGAATTGATCGTTCGTAGTGCACCCTCATCGTAGGTTATGTATTAGAATGACCTACGGGCATTCCGGTGAGTACCCTACGGTGAGGGGGCGCTACAAATAAAATGTATCATATATGCTGGGCTATAGTCGAGGGAGAGAATTGTTGATCTTGGTATTGAATTTTAAATCTTTTTAGTGAAGTCTAAACATAAGTGAGAATTCATAGACTTTTGTAAATGATCAATAAAAGGCAAAATTTTAAATTTTAAATATTAATATTGTTTATTTTTGTATGCTTTGAATTATTCCACTTACATTATATTGTTTTTTGGTTCTTTTTTTAAGATTTAGTGAATGCATTAAAAATTTTCTTCTTAGAAGTTAAGCATAGAAATTGTACCAGATATGTATATACAAATTGGTTGAAAATGCTTAAAGGCCATGTATATAGGAGTTTATTTTGGCAAGCAATTAATTGCATAACAAAATTAGAATTTAATGAGATAATAGAACAATTATCGAATATCTTATAAATGGATTACGATGACTTCAAAGTGAGGAATCTTAAGAATTTTGTGACAGCATTTATAAGTGTAAGACCAAAGTGTGAAATTGTTTACATCATATCATAAACATTTAATGGGTTCATTTACTAAGCCTGACCAAAGAAAGTAATCAATATGCTATAGTATATTATAATTGCTTTAATGATATGAATTCATTAAAAAGGGATATGATGACCAAATCTAATAATGATATATGTCCAAGCGTGAGGATAAAAATAGAGATTACATAATAGGAAGAAAGAATTTGATCCATTAACAACACTTTGACACTCTTTCGATGTCAAGTATATACTAGGTGCAAAAGTATAAAAAAAAAGCTATAAATATTTTACTTCCACCCATAGTTTTCTACCATATACAATATGATTACAAAGGCAATTTAATAGCACAGATAAATGCTGTATGACTATATAGCAATGTAAATTTTAAATATGATTCACACATTTAAAAATAATTATCAAGGAAACTAAAAAATTTTAATAGTTGTCTGAATCTTTTTAAGAAGATGATTAATTAGTCAATAATGTATGTGCATTTCATGACTTTCTTTTATTAAACAATGATAAGAATTATTAATATTAAAGGAGATATTAAGGTTAGTCGTGCTCCCAAGGAGCTACTATTAGTAACTAAAATATTTAGCATGTAAGCAATAAAAACCCAAAAGCCAAAAGATCCAAACAAAAAAAGGTGAAAAATAAATGGCAAAAAGAGAACAAGATTTGAATAATTAGATTTCGGAATGCATGTAAATAGTTCATTTCATATTATTTCAATAAATTTTAAAGTCACATACTAAGTCACGTTTGTTGTTAAATGTACTTTAGTTTGGGAATAGTTTTTGCACTAAAAACACTTTTTAAGAAACCATAAAAAATATTATGGATTTTTCAATGTTGAGTTGTTCTAGCAAATAACAAGTTGAGGCTAAAGTTAATGGAATAATGCCTAGAAGTAAACTTAATTGGATGCTAAACGAAGCATATTGAGAATCTACATGTTCTTATACCTTCAAATTGTTCAAAGAATATAAGAAAAAGACCTCTCCACAACATAGTTAACTCTAATGCTAGCAAGCTTGATTAATTGACATATCTCTAATTTGAACTCAGTAAGTATATTAAGTGTTCCAAGTAAGCATAATATAATTAACTCATATACGTATAACAAAAATCAATAGGAAAGTGAGTGTACATTAGTTTCATGAGCATCGATGAAAGACATTTTATAGTAGAATAACTTTTCTAAGCTTAATTAAGAATATCTTATCAAACAAAACTATCTGTATAATTAACAAAAAGGCTATGAAGTAAACAAACAAATACAAAATAATCCTACACATCATTTCTGCATTACTTGATTTTCCATTATTTCTCTAAAATTAGTTGTAAAATAATTAAATTGGAGGCCTAAGGTTGGATTCAAAATGAATATTAAGGAAAGTTAAACTTTGATAAAGAAAGCAAAAATTCATGGCGTTTATAGGATTACTTCACATATGCGGTTATTTTAAATAAGAGATTACATTCATTTCCAGAATGTTATGAAAATGAATAAAAAGATGAGAAAGAGACACATACTAGTAAAGAAAAACAAGGGAGCAGGGCAATAAATAGCAAAATCTAAGATGAGCAAGCTGAGGTAAATAACAAACCAGGGCAAGGAAACCAGTGAAGTAAGGAAATGTATCTAACAGCAAGGAGAGGTTTCTAGTATAGCACGAAGACAACGAAGTCGAGTGCCAGTGGAGACAAAGAAGCAGAGTGTCACTTATGGTGTTATGATTTTAAAGTCAGATTGAATTTTTGGTTTTAAAATTTTTACATATTTTAATTTATTAAATAGTTAATTTTATACATAGCATAATTAGAATTTGTGGTAGTCACGTAGTAAAAAACTAATATGCCATGGCTCACTACGTCATCCAAGTTAACAAAGAACTTAAGGTCAGGCTATTTTTACTATAAATTGAAAGTTGAAGCATTTTAGTGCCGCTTTCTAAAGTTTGAACTAATATTGCAAAATTAAGTAAATATTATATTTTTTTTACAATTATACGATTATAATATTGAAACAACTTTTATCAAGTCTATTGATAATTCTGATATGATAAAAAGTGCTCAAACTTTAGTTAAATTATTTTTAAAAAATTATCAAGCTTATTGGATCAAAAAAATATTGTCCACTTTGTTATAGATAATGCAGCTAATTATGTATCAATTGGATACTTATTACAATCAAAGTATGAGTATGTTTGTTAATCTCCAAGTGTTGCTTATTATATAAATCTCATTTTAACGATATTGGTTACGTGTTATGTATTTCTATTCTTACTTCAGATGTATCTAAGATCGTAATTTTTATATATATCATCTTAACATTTTGTCTCAGTTAAGAAAATAAGAAGATTGATTTGAGATTGTGCATCCTACTACTACTAGATTTCCAAATAGATTTATAACTTTAAAAAGTGTTTATGGTCATAATCAAGTATTTCAAAATTTAGTAACAATTAAACACTTTTCAGGTTATAGGTATCAAAAGGCATGAAAGGGAAAGAGGTTTATGACATTATTTTAGAAAATGAATTTCGGTATGCTTACTTGATTATTATAAAGATTATGGCTCTATTTATAAGGTTGATAAGGATTGTTAAATTAAATGAACAGTCATTTTTGTGTGTGTGTATGTATATATAATGGTATGTATATTTTCAAGATAATTAAAAATCTGTTTAAAGGAAAGGAGAAATTTTACAATCCTTATACACGTATTCTTAACTAGTAGTGGGATAAGCTTCTTATCCCAATGATCCACTTAATAATTTAATTTTTCAATTGCTTACATAATGAAGATGCATGTATATATAATGATATTATGGTGGTCTTTTTAATTTAATTGAAAGATGCTTTTCTAATGAGGAGCAATAAAAAGTAAAAAATTAAATTAGATTGAAATGAAATAGTTCAGAAAGTGTCACTAAACCATCTATAAATAAAGAATTTATGATGAAAAATTAAGAATATTTGTATAAGGATAGTAAAATTTCTTCTTGGTATGCACATATATATGATGGTATGTATAGAATTTGCAAGATAATTAAAAATCTTTTTAAAAGAAAGAAGAAATTTTACAATCCTTATACAAATATTCTTAAGTAGTAGTGGGACAAGCATCTTATCCAAAAGATCCACTTAATAATTTAATTTTTCAATCGCTTACATAATGAAGATGCATGTATATGTATTGATATTATGGGTGGTATTTTTAATTTAATTGAATATAAAGGTTCTAATGATGAGCAATCAAAAGTAAAAAAACGAAATTAAATTGAAATGAAAAAGTTCAAAAAGTGTTGCTAGACCACCTATAAAAAAAGAATTTATGTGAAAAGAAGATGTAGTCTGTCAAGTTTTGACAATTTTATATCTTAATTTAAAATACAATTGAATGGTAGAGATATTTTTTAGAGAATGTGCTCCAACATTAAGAAAGCTTGTTATTATATTACTTAATTAAATGATTTCTGCATCAAGTTGTAAGTGTGACGCTTTAATACCCCATGGGAGTATACGGGATGTCACGTAGACAACATAACATACATGCATACAGAATTGAGACAAAACCAAAACATATGAAACATTCATCATAATTTCATAAACCAACCTGAATTAAGGTTATTACAAACCTTCAAATAAATCCAAAGTCATATACATCAAAGACAAGCCAAAAACAAACTTTTTAAAAAATACAATTTTTAACAAAACAAGACTAAAAAATCATTGGCTATTACGGTTGACTCGTCCCAGTCCTTAAGTCCTTCTCTCTTAACCTACAAGGGACAAATCCACCGTGCTAAGCATATAGCTTAGTGAGTAATAACTAATCTATGCATAAATTGACAATTAATTATATACAATCATGATATATCAGAAGCATGCAATAACAGTTTATTGGAACGAACAATTCAAACATATAATATTGGATCTCAAACAGATTGTACGGAAAACAAAATTGAGTCTCACAAGAGAGTATAAACCCTTCATAATCATAACACAATTTCTTGTTTATAACAGAGTCAAACAGAAATTAGAATACAAAATCATATGACTGTTAAATCTATTTACAAAGGCAGGTAAAGGGACTTAAACAGGAGATACCATAATTGGTATCAACAGGAGAGACATATGTCTCGATATAAGGAGACACAGAAGTGTCAATGCAGGAGACACCGAAGCGTCAATACAGGAGACATCGAAGTGTCAGTACAGGAGACACCGAAGTGTCAGTACAGGAGACATCGAAGCGTCAATACAGGAGACACCGAAGTGTCAGTACAGTAGACACCAAAGCATCAATACAGGAGACACCGAAGCGTCAATATAGGAGCAACTGCAAACCCTTTTAAGCATGCCTATTTACCCACAACTAGGACTCAACAGTTTTAAAACAAAACAAAGTCTTTTCAGACATTTCATGCAAAGCAAGTAATCAATCATATTAACATGCAAGTAGCACTTCAATATCACATTCATTAATCAATACCTCGGACCTTCATGTCCAGAATCAGTACACATTCATCAATGTCAAATTCAATTTAGTAATAAACAAAACAAATCAAGGTGAGACTATCTTAGGTTACTCACAAAAGTTACCGTCTAAATTACTTACAAAAATTACCATCTAAAATTACTTACACAAAATACCGTCTAAGATTACTTACAAAAATCTCCCTTATTACCTATTGTCTCGACGTCCTGGCAATATCTGGAATCGATCGCTCGATGCGTTCCTCTATAGCATTTAATACAAGCACATATTACTATTGTGCACAATTATAAATTCAATTATGCACATTCATGTATACTGAATATGTATAATGCATCTTCATGACAAATTCGAGTTTCTTATCCTTAATCTTGTCATATTATCAATCAAGAGAAACCATACTAAATTTCTCAATCTAGATTTATTTTACACTCAACTTTCGAGTCCACGTTGCTCAATTATTCTCATCAAGTAGTTGAGGTAATTAGGTAATACTTCCTTCTAGAAAGTTGTCGCTCTTTTTCTTAGGTTTCCATTGATACCAAGTTTGTCCAATTTGGTTTAGTATATTGAAAGTTATACTCAAAAGATTCCAGACTATTCTTGAGCTTCATCAAAATTCTTATCTCAACTTCTAATCAAATTATGAAATTCTTAGAGGCATAATTAGAATTTAATCTCTTCGGACAATTTATATCCTTATGTCTCTAGTTTACTCCAAATTAAAAATCACTCTATTCGAATAACTACAAAGAAAGTTATGCCTAAAATATCAAAGTATATTTAAGCCGTTAGGAAATTTCGCCGCAGTGAGCCAAAAGTTCGTCGCGGCGAACTTTCCAGATGGCAGAATTCGTCGACCTTTTTTAAAAGTTTTCCGCGGCGAGTTCGAACTTTCACAAAAATAAAATCCTCCAAGTTGGCCGCGGGCAACTCTACTGCGTTAATCATACTCTTCTTCTTTCATTTTTTCCCCAGATTTTCTCACTTCCATCTTATTCAATGAACACATAACACACTTAAATCAAATCTTCTACTTCCATTTCAACTCCACAAATTCAAATAAACTAAAAGTCCAAGTTCCATAAACACATCAGAAATCCGAAACTACCTATTCACTTTCTCTCACTACTGCATATTTTCCATTCTTACTATTGTGACTTAATTTCAAATTACAACCAATGCAGAACTTATAGCCACACTATTCTTTTTCACAATTTTATGCACTTAACTACATCACAGTGAATTTCCATATCCCCCAATCTCAAAAACATAATCTATATATTTTTGAAATTACAACAAGTTTAGATAAAACATCATGGGCATTACCGAAGCTATAATATTGAAACTTCTCATGCAAGTGCTCATTCTTCACACCTAAAACATCATCCAACTCATGCATGTACTTATTTCTAATACACAACACATTATCAAAAGCATCCACAGAACTTAGAAACTTAACTTCGCTTACCTTGGTTTGGCTTAAATTCCAACAATGTAGTTCTCGGTGGATGAAGAACAACTCCAATGAAGAACATGGAAACTGCAGAAATTTCCTTACCTAAATATGTGCCTACGTGGGTTACTACCAATTTGACACATGGCTCTATGCATGTGATCCATTTGCCCTTCATACAAGCTATCACATGTCACCAACATGTCAAGCTATTTCTCACACAATGAATGATGCCACATGTCAATCTTTAATCAGTCCACATGTCATACTAGGATTGGTCAAACTTTCAATATTTTTCCAAAAGAATTTACCAAAAATTCCAAAAATAATACTAATAGTCTCCGAATAAAATTTCCATAATTTATTCACATTTTATAATTCCATTTTACCCGAAAAAAATGTCATGAATGCATGTTGTATGTGTCCAAAATGCTTATACACAATAAGCAAATATTCAAATATGCAAAGCATAAAATGTACTGAATTTCCTTAATACTCTAACCCGTAATATGGGGCATTACATGAACAATATGCAGAAGCTGTTTTACAATTAGCATAACTCTCTCTAGAGATGTCGGATTGAGATCATCTTTGGACGGTTTCAAAGAGGACTTTGAGATCTAAAACTTTCAAGAAGACTTTAAAGACAAATTTTGTCGTCTAGAGTGTCAAATTTGGACCAGAAGATGTTCTGATCAATGTAAGACAAAGCAGAAAGTCAACCTAAGATGAAGGGTGAGATGAATTGAGAAAAACAGACGAAACAGAAAGCAAACGAAGCAAAGAGCAGATGAAGCAAAGAGCAGATGAAGTGAAAAGTAGGCAAAGCAAAGAGTAGACGAAGCAAAGAGCAGTCAAAACAAAGTCAACTTAAGACGAAGCAAAGTCAACTTAAGACGATGCAACTCTTAAGACGAAGCAAAGTCAACTTAAAATGAAGTAAAGTCAACTTAAGATGATGCAACTCTTAAGACGAAGCAGAGTCAATTTAAGATGATATGATGTCATCACAGACGATACGTCTCTATAGACGATACATCTTTATAGACGATACATCTTTACAGACGATATGACGTCAACACAGACGATATGTCTTTACAGACGATACATCTTTATAGACGATGCATCTATGCTCCTGAGCATCTCCCCTTATAAGGACCATAATTTTCTACTCCACTATCTAAAAATTCCATACAATATATTCTCAGTAAACTTCTCTAACGTATTTTCCTTCACTAAATCCAACACTAAAATTTTTATTTCTAGTCTTCTACTCCATTTCATTCTACTCATTCACTATAACCACAATTCTCAATCTATCCCATTACTATTCAATATACCTGGAATGTCAATGAGTGCATGTACAATTATTTTCATTTGTGCAAAGATTCAAATTCACATGCATGTATGCTGACATTTTGCTGAGTATGAAATGCAAATTTTTCTAACTCTCATATTGCTATTCTCTTCATTATTGAAATTTAAATTCTAACCTTTAATATGGGGACGGGATGTTACAATTCTCCCCCTTAATAAATTTCTTCCCCGAAATTCTCATCTGATTGATCAATAAGGTAGGGGTATTATTTCCTCATATGCTTCTGCATTTTCCATATAACTTCATCACCTGAATAATGTCTTCAAATTGACCATGATCAATGTAATTAATCCTTTCCCTAATCACTTCTTCAAATATCACGTTATCTTAGCAGTTTCTTTAATACAATTCAGGCTACTCAAAATCTTCACTTTAAGTGCTGACAATACCTCTTAGATTATATTAATATTTCATCTCTCACTTAGTATTACACATCTCTTTATTGCTAACACACTTAACTCTTAAGTTTGTCTCGCCATATCCCATAACTTTGAAGTGATCCACCAAAATTCATTCGTCTTTCATAAGTCACTAATTGGTACAATTTTGCTTGGAACATTTTAATCTTCAATACCATAATATTGTTGGGGCCATTGTTAACTCCAACAGATATAACCCAAAACTCTTTGTGCCCATGATTTGTTCTCTTAATTCTTTAAGTATCTAATTCTTCAATGAAGTACTATTGTCTTATGTTATTTTCGATTCTCCCAATTGATTTCTTCTTCTCGAATGATTTTATCAATTCATTCTATTTCTTCTGTTTTCACATTGATTTGTTCTAATATATGTTCATTCTTACTAGTTTCTTCACACATTTCAATTTATTTTCAATCTTAACTTCCTATGTTTGTAACACATTCATCATATCAAATTTGTATCTGCCGAATATATTTACATAGAATATAATGTGGACTCAAATCCTCCTCCAATTAGCATTAATATCTCCTTAAAGTTAATAATCCAATCATATAGTTGAATACTTCACATCAAACAAAAATGTGTATACTTTCAATAGCATATTCTACCTCTTATGCCTGAGTCTCCGCTAGGGATCCAATATTCACTTTTGATTCATTACATATTCATTTATGCTTTGTTTCTTCATTGATCAATCTTAAATTGAATAATCTGGTTTGCTGAATCTATCTCAGTGAAATTTTTCTTTGCAAGCAGATTGCTTCATACCATCCTCGATACTACTCATGGAATTCTTATCAATCAACTATTTTCCATGATTACTTATGAGCCATTCTTAGTACCTCAAGAAGACCAATTTCAACTATTCATCATATCTTAATAAGATCAATTTATGCCATAAGTTACATGATCAGAACATCCCTTATAATAAGACTCAGTGAGGCATTAAACAATTTCATTTACTCTAATACCTTGGCATATATCACAAAATCATTACATCTTATCTAAAGATGTATTTATGTCAATTCACCAATTAGTAGCTTATGCTAAGGATACTTTAATCCCATGTAATTCTAGACAACTCTTCTCCTTTTTTGTGCCAATCCTATCGTGGGGGTTATGCCATGATCGTGTCCTTTTTCTTCTTTTTCCTCAAATTCATCATATATCTATAACATCAATAATAATCTCAATTCATTCCTAATTGATCACTATAAGCATTTTCACGTCTTAATCTGTCTTACTCTAACTCATCTTAGACTTTGAACTATAGGAACTATGACCGACCAATATTCAATAATTCATAGATTGCTTCTTATATTATCTCCATACATATAATACACATATGCTCCATATTCTTACCTGTCATGGTGATCCCATTATCAGATGTGCACTCACAATGACAAATCAACTTAAACTTAACAACTTTTTCATATATCACTATCGTCATCTCATCTTCCAATTGTCATTTATTTCATCTCCCACATGTATATTCTCAATCAATTCATAATTATAGGGCATAACCATTATGAAACTCAAATCTCCATTCCACAGATATATTCTCATATTGAATCATGAACTCTTATATTGATAATCATGCAACCATTCTACGTCCAAGTTCAACCTTTCAAGGTCATAACAACTTGGCTTATACACTTTAATCTCATCATTTCTACTTATATCCCTATTTTCCTCAATCAATCCACAGCAATTTACCTACTCACACCTATATCACATTCAAGGACATATCACCAAAATGTAATATTGAAGTCATATTTAATAATACATCCATCAATATAATTGTGCAGAATCTTTATCTATTTTATCTAACCATATGCTATTTCCCATTTCTAGATATCCTTCAACCTTTCTCTTCTCACATTATGAACGATCATCATTTTTCTCAGTGCTTCTAATAGCTTAGACTCTTAAGGAATACTCATGTATATGACTCATATGAATGCAACTCAGATTGGGGATCAGTTGCTACTGTCTACTATGACATGACTAAAATGCATGTGACTTAACACATATTTCATAATGCCCATAGAAGATAGTACTTTTGGGCTCTGATACCACATATGTAACACCCCACTCCCTCAAGACACGTACCCAACATCTATGGATGATATCTGAGTCTGTGCCCCACGAGAGCGACGTGCTAGAACACTTAATCATTAAAAAATCGGTATAAAATTTTCTTTTGAAACCACAAACATAATATGCGAAAATCTATAACCAATTCGGGCCCACTTTCATTCATAAACATTTTCAATCAACACAATACAATGAACAAAATTTTCAATAGCCATTTGGGCCCTCTCACAAATGCAAAACACTTTAGTCATTTCGGAATACAAATTTATACAAAAAGTTACATAATATACAATCAAATACAAAATATTTGTCAAACTTTTGTTACATTACAAAAACCATATACAAACATTTCTGATTTAGAAATTTATTTCAAAACAGAAATATTCGAATACATAAGTTACAATAATTGCAGAAGACTTAATTTGATACAAAATAAAATAAATATTAATTCAGACGCCAACTGATTCCAACCTCTATCTTTTACCTGCATACCGTAGGTATACTTCCGTTGACCTAACGGGATATTCTTCTGATCCTAAAAATAATTGCAAATTTTGGGTGAGTTTTGTGAACTCAATGAGTGACCATCATCAATGGCTCACCCAGTCACCTAACACATAATTCACATCATTTCACAATTTCACATTCAATAAAATTGAAACACTCATATAATGCATATGCAATGCATAAGAGACCCACTTTCCATTTTTTATTTTGTTGTGACTGAGTGCCTAAACTATCTAGTATCCAATGGATACCGGGCTCATTACTAATGTCCCTTATTCGCTTGGGGAATACATGGCTCATTTTACATAATGAGCCTTAGGCTCTTAATCATTTTTGAGCTCGAGGCTCATTTTTACTCGTTGAGCTAAGCTTTAAGCTCTGATCAGTGGCTACTCAGGTCACAACTATCATTATATTTCATGCATTCATGAAATGGAATGCATCATTCACATTTGCATAATCTCATTCAATCACTTTCCCATATCGTCGGACCTTAGTTCGACGTTCAACCTTAGAGTTGAGAATTCACACTTTCATTCATGTGCAAATGCACTTTCAGAACCCATTTAACAATCAAATTACATACTCTTAGTTCATCTAATTCATATTTAATGAGCACTTCAATATTTCCTTCATACAACACATTCATCGAACTTTCTGTCCGGAAACCAACACAGTCAATGACATTCACTTAATCATTCAGAAATCAATCAATACCTAAAAGTCAAACAAAACAAACAGTGGAATGAGACCATCTAGGTCTACTCACAGTACGCTCCAAAATAGCATTTGCTTCCTATTCTGGATATGCCTGAATGCGAACATTTATCCTGCACATCCTATTTATGCAATACACCATTCACACACGTTACAAAACTCATTTATGCACAAACAGTTATATGGACTATGTACAATGCATGCTCAATGGCAATCCCGGGTACTTTACCAATTTTATAACTTAATCACTCATCAATTCTTTAAATCACAACCAAATAAAAAATCTATTATTTGTCATCATCATCTAAAAACCAGAACACTCATGCATTTCATCACATTTTCTACACTTCTTCACTTTCAATTTTTTTCTGCATTTCTAACTTTTGTATTTTCTTCATTTATTCCTCTAACTATCACTTTAATCGTTCTTTATCACTTTAATTGTTCTTTCACATCATTACACATTTTCATTGATCTTTCAACTCCAAAAACTAGTTTAATACTATCCCATAACATTTCAGTCATCAAATCCAAAGAAAATCACCATGTGCGACACACTAAATCTCCTCACTCATTTTCCAAAAATAAGAATATCACTGTTCTTAACCATTTAGCAATGAACTAACGATGCATGTTTCATTTTATGCAAAAAATACATAATCATAAAAAACTTACTTATTTGAAGCTCTAATATCTGCAAAATTACGTAACCCTAATCCCTCATGCACCCACGTACATCAACTTGAAAGTTGGCAGGGAGGTTCGGTTTTTCTTGGGATAGAAGAAAGAAATATCAAAGTGGAAGTGATAATAAACAGAGAAAAACAAGATTTAATTTTGGTGAATATTTGATGAAAAACTCTGTGTTGGAGGAACTCTAAAGAAAGAAGTTTCAAGAAGGATAAAGACAAGGACAACAGCTTGTCTTTCAAGGTTATTAAAGCTTAACTTTAAAGCCTGGACACCTGCCCATCTCTTATCCACTCATCCACTTCCCTTCATTAAGACTTACTTAAGTATAATTTACACTTAAGTTTAAAACTCAATGATACCACTGCAATCACAAGTTGTAACCCAATAAATCTTTTTCATATTTTTCCATAAACACAGCATTTTGAGGCAAATTTACATGTTCTTTCTGACTCCGATACTGAAGTTATTTTGTAACACTTTTTTCTAGAAACATATTCCCCTATGTCTTATGTCTCCATTTACACCAAAATCATTCAATTTGGTTTAGTGATTTGAAAGATATACTTCAAACATTTTCGGATTGCTCTTGTCTAAAATAGTATACTATGTACAATTTTCATCCAGAAGTTGAACATCTTAGAAACTGAATCACAATTCAACTTATTCAGATGATTTGTAGTCCTATGTCTCTAGTTGACTCAAAATTAAAACTCATCTCATTTGGAATCCTATAGATCAAGATATAATCAAAACACTGAAGTATCAGTAAGATAATCCAATTTCACTGTTCCAATAGATTCCACACTTTCATTTGATCAAAATTTTTCAATTTGATTCAAAATGCTACCCATTTTCTTGTGGAGAGATAGAAAAATGTATTAGGAATCTATTGGTCTAAGAATCACTCGAATTGGAGGTTGGATGACAAGGTTAACGCTGAAAGAATCAAACAAGGTTTTGTCCTCAATCATGTTGAACCTTTTTCTTTTGGGGCAACTAGCATAACTTTCGCTATAGGTATCAGATCAAGTCATTATTGGATGGTTTGAAAGAGGACTTATAGGTCTATAACTTTCATGAAGACCTTGAAGGTAAATTCTATTGTCTAGAGAGTCAAATTTGGACCAGACGATACAAAATGAATAATACACAGAAGCTATTTTACAATTGACATAACTCTCTCTAGAGATATCAGATCAAGTAGTTCTTTAGATGGTCACAAAGGGAACTTCAAGATCTACAACCTTCATGAAGACCTTGAAGACAAATTCTATCATCTGTAGGGTCAAAAGTGGGACCAAACAATAGAAAATGAACAGTACACAGAAGCTATTTTTCAATTTACATAACTCTCTCTAGAGATATCAGATTGAGATCATTTTAGGACGGTTTCAAAGAGGACTTTGAGATCTAAAACTTTCAAGAAGACCTTAAAGACAAATTATATAATCTAAAGTGTCAAATTTGGACAAGAAAATGTTTTGGTCAATATAAGATGAAGAAGAAAGTCAACCTAAGACGAAAGGTGAGACGAATTGAGAAAAACAGATAAAGCAAAGAGCAAACGAAGCGAAAAGCAGACAAACAAAGAGTAGATGAAGCAAAGAGCAATCGAAACAAAGTCAACTTAAGATGATGCAACTCTTAAGACGAAGCAGAGTCAACTTAAGATGAAACAAAGTCAACTTAAGACGAGGCAACTCTTAAGATAAAACAAAGTCAACTTAAGACGATATGACATCATCACTGACGATATGACGCCATCACAAACGATACATCTCTACAGATGATACATCTTTACAGACAATACTTCTTCACAGACGATATGACATCATCACAGACGATACATCTTTACAGACGATGCATCTATGCTCCTGAGCATCTCCCCTTATAAGGACCATAATTTTCTACTCCACTATCCAAAAATTCCATACTATATATTCTCAGTAAACTTCTCCAACGTTTTTCCTTCACAAAATCCAACACTTAAATTTTTATTTCTAGTCTTTCTACTCCATTTCATTTTACTCATTCACTATAACTACAATTCTCAATCTATCCCATTACTATTCAATATACCCAGAATATCAATGAGTGCATGTATAATTATTTTCATATGTGCAAAGATTCAAATTCACATGCATGTATGCTGACATTTTGCTGAGTATGAAATGCAAAATTTTCTAACTCTCACATTTTATTTTCTCCATTATTGAAATCTAAATTCTAACCCTTAATATGGAGACGAGATTTTACAGATTAGGTTATTAAGCTTATTCAAGAAACGTGAGATTCGATCAGTGTTGGTGGATAGGATCGCTTCTTCACGATCAAGGACCCATCTATAGAGAGTTGACTCTAGATTTCCTCACCACCTTCACTATAAAGAAGTGACGTTACACCTAGGACATTGATAATACATTGAATTTTTGAGTGCTTAGAGAAATGCATAGTATAAGCTATAACAAGTTTTCACTTTGTATAGGCTTATACTAGTACGTTACTATCAAGGAATATGTTGCATTATCAGTGTGTTTCCTAGTAAGATTTACTTAGAAAACACTAGTAGAACATTATCTAAGAGTGTCTGTAAGATCTAACAAGGTCCAAAGTGTTGTAACTGATATCTCCTATGGTGAGATATGTGTATGCATTAATTCCCTACACGATCAATGGGAGGGGAGATGACACTGGAGTCATAGGGATGGCAATATGTCTTACCTCTACAGTATTATAAAGAGGGTCCCCATCTAACTCATGAGTGCATTGATCAGGTTTTTCAAGTATCAGGCATACGAAAATAGAGTGAGAGCTACCTATATGAGCCTATGTATGGCTAGACTAATTCAATATATGGGACTACTAGAAAGACTACCCAGGATGACATTGACACATCAAATGGTGCTTATCACCCTCGAGATGTCAAGTCAAAAAGGACCAATCTACATTTTAGTGAGAGTTTAGGAGCTTAGAGTTATAGATGGAGCAGAAAGGAACCACCTCGGTTTACTAGAGTAACACAGTTAGAGGTGTAAGATCAATAAATGGAGGAGATGTTTATATGAAATGCAAGACACTTAGGATTCACAACATCACCTTTATTGATGAGAGTTGCTACATTGTCACCAAATCATCAACAATCGAATGCTCCAGCTACTATAGAAGTAGCATCCTAAGACACTTAAGACCCACACACTCCTATCATACAAACGAATCTCCTGATAGAGGCAAATGATAAGTAGACAAATGGCCACTTATTAGACTAAGAGTCTAATATGGTCACTTAGATTGTTCAAGAGTCTTAGAATATTTGATAGGGAATTTTTGTTTCTTTTATATTTGATTTTTATTTTTTGTATATTTTTCTATTTTATTTTGTATTGATAGTAAGGGATTAGCATTACTAAACAAATATTTAAGTGCTAATTTATTTTATTTTTTCATTGTAAATATACTAAACTATAATTCTTTTCATATGTATAAATAGATTGTGTTCCTTTTATTTTCTTTCTATTGTTTAATATTTTATTTTGTTTTGTTTTATTTTTACAAAGATAATAATAGATGGAAATCACATTGTAAATACAAACTTCTAGATTATAAATAGAGGACGTATTAGTTCACTTTGCCTTTTTTTTCATGTTGATTACTTTTTTATTTGTTTATATATATATATAATAAAAAGGCTTAAGTAATTTGATTATGCCTCATCTTCAACCCGAGTTTTAGGTAGAACAGTGGTATCAGAGCCTAGAAGATAAATAAGCTGCTTAGGTTTGTTTGTTTTATTTCCTATGTTGCTAGAGTTTATTTTGGAATTAAGTTTTATGTTACTTATTTTCTATATTGTTTATCTTACTATATAAAAGATATGAATAAAGAGTTTATTGTATTAAAAGAGCAAGATAATTCATTAAAAATAGATAAAGAAATAATTGAAATCCAGAAAA
>JANZLD010000002.1:48806224-48821830 GCA_026413575.1 Erythroxylum carthagenense
TTAAGTGATCTTCCAAAATTGCCCCTGAAATTTATTTTAATTCATGTTTACTTTAGGACATTTTTCTAACCATCAAAATGAAGGAATTTGCTAAAACTTCCTTCTAGAGAAATGTTCTTCATTGTCTTAATTTCATAATGCCACCAAAATCGTTTAATTTAGTGCACTACTCCAAAAGTTATACTCCAAACATTTCGGACTATTCTTATGTTAAAACATTTTCTAGCGATTTACTTCCATCCAAAAATTGACATTCTTAGTGACTAAATTGAAATTCGAGTCCTTTAGAGAATTTGTATGCCTATTTCTCTGGTTTAATCCAAATCAAGAATCACCTCATTTGCATGACTAGAGAAAAAGTTATGGCCAAAATACTTTCAGCTCTTATTAATCCTAGACTGAACACTAAAATCGAATTCAATTCAGAAATTGAAAATCTTAGGGGCTTAATTGAAATTCAATTTCTTCATATGACTTGTAGCCCCATGTCTCTGTTTTATTTTGCAATAAGAATCAATTCAATCGGATCTCCACAGATCAAGAATTTCTCAAAAGACTCAACCATGTTCAAAAAATGTCCCAACTCACTTTGATTAAATTAATCTTCCTCAATTTAATCTAAAAAATTCATAAATTTCTCATGAGGATGTAGATAATTGTCTTAGAAGTTCAACGCTTTTAAAAGCAAGTCAATCGGATGTCGGACGGAAAAGATAGAAGCAAAAGATTAGACAAAGGTCGGATTAAGGAGGCAATAGCAAAATCAGAAGAACATAAAACGACGTCGCACGCAAAGGAAAGAAACGGCGTCGCATGGAGACCGAACGGCAGCGTCTAGAAGAGAAGAAATGCAAAACGACGTTGTGCAAAGGAGGAAGAATGGCGTCGCACGGAGATACGAACGTGCGCGCTGGGCAAGCAGCGCCCTAACTATTTTTTCATATATATATATATCCAAATTTTCCAAAAATCATAGCTCTTGATCCCGAATCCCAAATTTGTCAAATTTAGTATCAAAAGAAAGATAAAAGGAAGCCCTATAACTTCCATGAAGAACTAGAAAACTAATTCCATCTCTAAGTGGGTCAAAACTTCACTCGAACATTCTGCCCAAATAATATCTCTAAAAAAATCACATAAATTATAAAAAAGAAACCTACTACTTTCATGAAGAACAAAAAAATCAATTTGGCCTCTAAGGGAGTCAAATTTCTAGTCAAAAGTTCTGTCCACTAATAATCATGCTAAACAGTAACAAAAACTTCTAAAAATCATAACTTCCTATTCCATGGTCCAAAAATTCCATACTTTATATCAATGAAAATATCAAAACATAATCTAAAACTTTTATGAAGAACTTAAAAGTAATTTCAACCTCTAACAAGGTCAATTTTTTAGTCGAAGTTTCTGCCCGATAATTGTCATCCTAAAACAACATCCAACTTCCAAATTTCATATCTTCCATTTTCCACAACCAAAAATAACAAATGATACATCATTATAAAGATCAAAACCTAAACCACAATCTTCCAGAGACTTTTTGGTCAAATTCTAACTCTAAGAGGTTCAAAAATACAGTCAAAGTTTCTGCATATTATGAAAATTTTGATATCATCTCCCCTAAATTTTCACTAGCCAAAATCTTCAACCTGCACAGCACTTCACTTGTCCACAATCTCAAATTTCCACATCCAAACACGATACATAATATTTAATCTTTTTATCAAACATAGGCAAAACACAAGGAAAACCTAATTATCTTTCATTTTATCAAAAGCTCATAAATTCATTTATTTTTTTCAAAGAATCATACTATATTTCCTCATTTAATTTCATTTTATAATTTATAATTTTCACGAAAAGTTCGGGGTCCAACAACTGTTTATCTCCAAAAAAAAAAACTCAAGCAAGCTACCTCACTGTAGCTCTCAAACATTACGTTATTCAACAGATTTTCACATATGTGTCACTAGCGGTATGTTTTATTCATAGACACATAAATGCCCACACTTCCTTTTATATAAAATTCAAGCAACGTTATGCATTATATTAATTAAAACCACTAAACCTTTTTCCAATTATCACACACATGCACAACGGTCTTCGGCTGCCGCACCCTTACATACTATGTTTCCCAATAGACAATTAATGCACACCAATGGACAATTAATGCATACCCACTCCAATGTTACACTTTCTCACATAAACTCTATGCCTTATGTCCCAGCAACTATATGATCTTAACTTCAAATTTTTTAATTCAAAGAAACGTGTGCAACATTAATATCTCATCATCAGCTCACTTATATCACTCCCACATTAACTCAATACCGCATATACACTAAAAAGATTAACTTCTACCGTAGATTGAAGATATGCACAAATCCCTCATATAATAAGAGTTCCACTTTAATTCAAACATACAACAACCTTATCCTTTTAATTTCATCAATCCACCAAATCCGCAAATGCAGCAGTAATTTTCAACATATCCAGTTGTAAGATAATTCTAATATTACCAAGATGATAGACTCTATAAGTTATATCTTATATGTCCAATTAAAATGTCAAAACTAAATAAAAGATATATACAATATATCCTAACAATCTCCCCCTTTTTGGCATTTTTTGTCACAAATATGAAACTCCACATAAATAATCATAATTGGACAAATAAAGATGAAATTCACAATGCTCCCCCTTAATCAAACATCATGTTCCAAAGAGCTACATTCATCCAAATTTCTCCCCCTTGGGATAAAAAGATGCTAAAAAGCAAGACGAATAGTCACACGTAGACCTTGAAATCTCCCCCTAAATTTAACATTCACCATAAACAATTTGATAGCTCCCCCTTGAGACAAAACAGTATCAAAATGCATAATCATAATAATCAACTAGAGATACAGCGGAAGAAACATAAGCACATTAATATGACAATTTACCACCATTCAAAACATCGAGAGATATGCCTGAAAGAGAGAGAGATACTTGAGAGAGATCCATACTGATGCTCTAATAGCAACAACAAAAAAACTAAAGAACAAAAAAATCTTTTCTTTTCTTTTTCATTTCATTTTTCCTCTTTTTTTAACAACAAAAAACTTTAAAAATGTAAAGCACACTATCCCTATACCCCTCGAAGAAATTCAAACCTAATCTTTTTCTTTGACTCGAATGAAGATGTGTAACACAAGTAACTTGCAAGTTCTCGATAGTCAACCCTTTTTCTTTCTCTTGTTTTTCTTCTTTCGCTAACATCTCTAATAACATTTTTTGCTAGGTGATTTCTTCGTATTCGAGATGAGCAACCATGGTTCAAATCAGCTTCCATTGTTTTGGTTGGTTCTTTATCTGAAGTAACTGAAAGTTCTTCAGTTCGTGTAGTTACTTCCTCAACAGTAACTAATTACAAATCAGTTTCTGTAGTTACTTCCTTAGTAGTAACTAACTACAAATCTGGGTATTTTCTTGTTTTTCCTTCACTACGTTTTTATGCTTGTACTTGACCCTTTCTAATCCAAGCTTGCTTTGATACCATGGGATGTTACTGGAAATTTAATGGAGAGAGTCTAGATTTTCAGTTTTGACCTATTTGAAATATCAATTGCAGTAATTGATAACATCTTGGCCTTATATGTCCAATAACTCCACAAAAATGACATGTAGGTATAAATCTTCGATTCTTTCTCGATGTTTCTTCTTCTTGGACAGATCTGGACATATTATTTTTGTCTTCATTCACTTTAGAGTACTCACCCTTACACTAATGCCTTTAAGATCCCCTTTAACCTTATCAGTTTCTATCAACTAATTTAGTTTTTCCGTGCCTCCTTTTAACATTCTCAATCCCTTTTCAGTACTTACCAACTTCATTCTAGCTTCACCAAGCTCATCCGACATCAACATCAACTTCTTTTCTAACTCTTGTATGGTGTTCTTCATAGAAAGATTCTCTTCCTTCAATCTTTCATTCTTTCTACACGTTGTCACCCATTTTTCATATATAGCCTTGTAATCCTCGTAACTATTCCCTTTTTATCATCTAGGTCACTTCCATCACTGTCATAATCTATTAATAGGTCTTGAGATGATTTGTTTTTGAAAATTTTCAATTTTCCCTCTTTTCGCTATGTAAGGCAACCAATGCAACACTATTCGTTATTTCTTCCTTGCTACCATATTCATTCTTGGAATCATTCTCAATCTAGGTGCTTATGAAAGACTTTCCTTTTCTCTTCTTCAAAGTATTAACACATTTGGATTCAATTTGTCTGAAACCTTGATATTCATAACATTGGATTCTCCTTGCCTTCCGTTCACCCTTTTGTGTTTTGACTTATTGTCTTGAATTGTTACTCGATGAATTTTCGCCAAATTGTCTAAATTCAGATCTCTCCTTCTTCATTCTTTTCAACCATTTACCAAAATCTCATGTGAGTAGTACCAAGTCTTTGTTTTCATCTTCCGTATCATTCACACTTTTTCCAATTTCCACCTGTAGTGCCTCTTTTGTAGCCATGTTCACGAAACTAGGATCTGCTCCAACTTGCTACCAAGTTCTAAATCGGTGACCTTTCTCTGATACCAATTGAAAAATTGAAGGGGGTTAATTGTTTTCGCAAACTTTCCATAAACTTATTTGGCACCAATAAAATAAATACAAGCAAAACTGAAATAATAAAAATACCAGACATTTGGTAACGTAGTTCGGAACACCTTGCCTACATCTGCGGGGCCCTCACCCAGCTTAATCACTTTCACCGAAGTACAATAGCTTTACCTAAGGTTTTACTAAGCTTACATCACTCAACTCTTGACACTATCTCTCAACCTTACTTCCTTTAAAAGAATTTCACACCCAATAGTACGACCACCTCTTATTAACCTCGATAGAGGATTTTCGCTATCAATCTTTTAACGAAAGAATAATGAACAAATAACTTAAGTGATTAAAATAATAAAGATCAAAAATAAAATACACTTGAGATAGAAAAGAATAACTTCCTGATGAGTTCTGCTTTACTGAAATAAATCTGGAAGTCGTCGTAACAACAATGAGCTGATTCAGATAAACACCATAACGAAGCCATAGGTCACCCAATCAATAGAAAGTGCAACAACAAGATGGATTAATTATCAACATAAAATCAGGTTGGAGATAAACACTATAATGAATTCTAGTAGGTGTTATCTCAGATACGAACAACGACACTGCCTCTTACCACCAATGATGACTATAACAGAAGAAAGATCAATTAACGCAGTGTGTTTTCCAAAATAGGCGATTAACGCATATCCACTGCACTGCTATTTATCTCTAAAAAAAACTCAAGCAAGCTACCTCACTGTAGCTCTCACACATGACGTTATTCAGCAGATTTTCACATGTATACTACCAGCAACGTTATGCACTATATTAATTAAAATCGCTGAACCTTTTTCCAATTATCACACACATGCACAATGGTCTTCGATTGCCACACCCTTACATACTGCGTTTCCGAATGGACAATTAATGCATACCCACTCCAACGTTACACTTTCTCACATAAACTCTATGCCTTATGTCCCAGCAACTATATGATCTTAACTTCAAACTTGTTAATTCAAAGAAATGTGTGCAGCATTAATATCTCATCATCAGCTCACTTATATCACTCCCACATTAACTCAATACCGCATATACACTAAAAAGATTAACTTCTACCGTAGATTGAAGATATGCACAAATCCCTCATATAATAAGAGTTCCACTTTAATTCAAACATGCAACAACCTTATCCTTTTAATTTCATCAATCCACCAAATCCGCAAATGTAGCAATAATTTTCAACATATCCAGTCGTAAGATAATCCAATATTACCAAGATGATAGACTCCATAAGTTATATGCTATATGTCCAATTAAAATGCCAAAACTAAATAAAAGATATATATATATAATATCCTAACAATTTTTTACTTTTACACCCACCAACTGATCTTTCTTCTTCTTTTCAGTGGCATGAAACATTTCTATCCTGGTTAACCGAAGCAATCCTAAGAAGAAGTGGCTACATTCTATTATTAGAAGACTACCTTGAAACCACACACACCCTTGCACTTCCAGCTTCTTGTTTCCTTCAGCCAAGTATGACAATTCACAAATGTATGCTACCTAAGTATGAAACTATTAGTAGGTTTCTCTTACTTATTCCTCGTTTATTGAATGATACACAGAGTTATGAGGTAATTAAAGAGATTGCTAGTTCTTCAAGTTTTTCAGTTTTCTTCTACTATATGCCCGTGCAACAAAATGATTGAATGCGTATATGTGTTATGTATTGTATAATAACAGAAGGATCAAAAATAGGGGAAAATAAACTTTGTTACGCTTCACTCAAAGCAAAATCCGAATGTGGATATTGAAGATTCAATTGCTTTTACAAACGACATAATCGTCAAGAAGAGCAAGGAATTTCTCGAGCATGCTTTAATGGGCGACTTTGACGATTTGTCTAGACCATGCAGGCTACTCCACTTAAGTTGCTTAAAAGTATTCCAGATGTTTTTTTGTTTCAGGAAATAGATATCACTCTCCCATGGGTATGATTCAAGATATTCTAAACTTAATTTACATTCCTCCGGAAGTTGAACCAAAGAAGAAACAGAAGGAAATTTCCATCGTTCGAGTTCGAGAAAAGTACCTCAAAAAGTTGTGATGATCTATGAATTTGATCGTTACTGCTTTAAGCGCACAAGAATCGCTGCTACATATGTTTTTCGGCCCACCTCTGGCAAATTGTACATTACCAAGCCATTGATAACGAGAATTGTATCATGTTTCTTATAAAATAAGTGACATTGGGAGTGTTTTATGCTTCAATTTAGCTAGCACATATCTATTGTAAATAATAAAGATCTTTCCACTATAACTTTGATTGATGGGAATACTATAAGAATTACCACTAGAATTTTATCATGCATTAACGTGTTATATTTAGTTGAAAGTGGAAAATCTTATTGTTTCTTACGCGTAAATACATTTAGATTTTGTGATATACCATCTTTTATTATTATTTTTATTTTTATTTTAAAAGACAGGAAACATCTTGTTGAGATATGGAGCCTGATAATCAGCTTTGGACTTTACACCAAGCCTATGATCATTGATAAATTTGATGTATTCTCTTAGGCATATAAATACGTTATATTCTCCTAGTGTATCATATCATCGAAAACAATTCATAGTGAATAAAAAACCCTAGCCACCCATAGACGTAGCCATATTTTGGTGAACCACGTAAATCTATATGTTCGTTTTATTTTTCGCACTATTCTTTGATTATTGTGATTGATCGTCCATAACAACTGGTATCAGAGCCTTGGTTCGTATTATAACAATCTGAAAAGATGGAAAGCTCGAAGTTTCAAATTGAGAAATTTGATGGAAGCAATTTTGGATTCTGGAAGATACAGATGGAAGATTATCTATATCAGAGAAACTTCCATGAACCCTTATCAAGGATGAAGCCAGAAACCATGAGATAGGAGATTTGGGATCTGAAAAATCAACAGGCGCTAGGGTTGATCCATTTGTTGTTGGCAAGAAACGCTTCAACATCGTTAAGGAGACAACGACTGCATGAGTACTGAAGACGTTGTCTATCATGTACGAAAAACTGTCAACTATCAATAATGTATATTTGATGCGTTGCTTGTTCAATCTAGAGATGTCCGAAAGTGGATCTATTATAGACCATATTAATGAATTTAATATGATCATCAGTCAGTTGAACTCTGTTGATATTAATTTTGATGATGAGATTAGAGCCTTAATTTTGATGTCTTCTCTACCTGAGTCGTGGGATACTGTTGTTTTCGCAATTAGCAGCTCAAATGGATCTGTGTCGGACCTCGAACGTTTCATAGAAGTTAGAACTATTTGAATGAGAAATTTTAGAGATTAGTCATGAGTAAGGAACAAAGGAATGAAGATTTTTGAATCAGATATGATAGGCAAGGGTTAAGTAGTGAATGAGAAATATGGATATGTCCAAGTTTTGCTTTGGTGTTTCTGGTGAATAAAAGATTTTGAAGTGACAAGAATTAAGGTGAAAGTTAGAAGTAGAATGAAAGACAAAAATGAAGTGGCATATGTGTAGTAAGTTGATGAGGAATATGTATATATGTGTATGTTCTGTAATTGGTATTCATGATTAATCATGGATTATAAATTTTTTTATAGATGATATTGATTTGAAATGAAGTAGAAAAGGTGATCTTAGTATGATTTGTGTTAAGGAAAGATTATGAATCAAAATGGATGGTTGATCTAGAAAATATTTATGGAGTATGCTTTAGTCTTTTAGCCACAACTTTTTCTCTAGTTATACAAACGAGATGATTCTTGATTTGGATTAAACTGGAAAGCAAGTGACTACATTTCTTATGAAGACAAAGAATTTAAATTTAGTCTTTAAGAATCTCAAAGTTTGTCATGAAGTTAAAAATTTGGTGTAGTAAAGTGAATGAATGTAGAAAATTCATGTTCTATATTTGAGGGAAAAACCTAAATTAATCTGGGCTAATTTAGGCAAATGTATCTACTAGTAAGTTGTAGACCTTTCTTTTAGCTTTCCAACAATATATAGTATGGAATTTTGGACGTCTAAGCTAAAAATAAGGGTCCTTACAAGGGAAGATGTACAAGAGAGAAGTTAGATCTTCTGCCTTCTTGCTTCTTCTGTGATGACGTCATCTCCTTTGTGTTTCCTTATGATGACGTCATCTTCTTTGTGTTTTGTATCATTTGCTTTTTGTTTCTTCTGCCTTTTGTATCGTCTGTGTTTTGTATCTTCTGTGTTTTGTATCGTCTGTCTTTTGTATCTCCTGCCTTTTATATCGTCTGTGATTTGTATCTTCTATATTTTGCTGATGTGTCTTCTTCTGTGTTTTGTTGACGTGTCTTCGTCTGTGATTTGCTGACGCGTCTTCTTTTGTGTTTTGTTGATGCGTCTTCTTTTATGTTTTGCTGACGTGTCTTCTTTTGGGTTTTATTCCTTCTGGATTTTACTTCTTTTATGTTTTACTGACGCGTCTTCTTCTGTGTTTGCTAACGCGTCTTCTTCTGTGTTTTGTTGACGCGTCTTCTTCTATGTTTCGCTGATATGTCTTCTTCTGAGTTTTATTCCTTCTGGGTCTTACTTCTTCTGTGTTTTACTGATGCGTCTTCTTCTATCTTTTGCCAACTTGCTTCTTTTGTCTTTTGCCTCTTTTGGGTTACTATTCATAAACTTCTTTTGGGTTACTATTTATGAACTTCTTCTATCTTTTTGCTTCTTCTGCCTTTCACTATCTTCTGGTTTATGTTCGACCCTCTAGATAATAGAATCTATTTTTAAGGCCTTCATGAAATTTGTAGATCTGGAAGTCCTCTTTCTAACCATATAAAGAAAATATTAATCCGATATATGTAGGGAAAGTTATAGTAATTTTCCCACTTCTTCTGTCTTTTTCCATTCTTTTGGTTTTTCCTTTGACTTTGTCTAATCCTATTGTCTTGTCCAGTTTGGCCATTCAGATGATAAAATCTGACCTCAAGGTCTGCTTCAAAGTTGTATATCTCAAAGTTATCTTTGAAATCGTCCTAAGATGATCTTAATCCCACATCTCTAGTGAGAGTTATGCCATTTGTCCCGAGATAAGTTAAATATGATTGAGGACCAAACCTTGATTGATTCTTCGTCCATAATTTGGTTATCCGACCTCCAAATGAAGCGATTCTTGAATCACTAATTTCTTAATCCATTTTTCTATCCCTCCATATATTTTGATAGCTTTTGGTTTTGATTAGAAAAAGATATATTAAATCAAGTAAGGGTATCGATTGGAAAAGTAGGAATTGGATATTTTACTGAACATGATTCAGTATTTGATGATTTCTGGATTAATAGAACTCCAAATACGACGATTCTTATTTCAAGATAAATTAGAGACAGAGAGCTACAAAAGGTATGAAGAAGTTGAAATCTAATTCAGTTTCTAAGAAGTTTAAATTTCAGATAGAAGTTGTGTATAGTATATTGATTTGGACAAGAGTAGTCCAAAAATGTTTGAAATGTATCTTTCGAATCACTGAGCCGAATTGAATGATTTTTGTGTCCTTAGAGACGTAAGACAATAGAGAAGATTCTTCTAGAATAAAATGATATGTCAAAATGTTCAAGGGTGTTTTTGGTAAGACACTTAAGTGTGAAAGATATAAGGCATAAATGGAAGGACAAATAAGACATTTCTTAATCATTAAGGGCATAACTGGAAGAAGAAGTGTTATCTTGCTTATAAATGAAGAAGAAAAACATGAATGCAAGGGAAGCAAAAGAGAATAAAGAAAGGAGAAAGAAAGAGAAAGAGAGAATGTCACGAAAAGGAGAGAGAAATACAAAGAGAAGAAGAGAGTGAGAGAAAGAAGAGAAAACAAGCTAGGGTTTAAAATTCCTTAGCCTATAGGAGAGATTTTGAGGTTGTTCAAGAAGAGAAAAAGGTGGAGGAAGAGAAGAGACATTCTAAGCAAGCCTATAAGTAAGGAATCAGGTGGTACATGTTTATAATAGAGTAAATAAGCCATTATAGTTTTCTTTAAATCAAAGAAGTTTTTTATTTTCATTTGCATCATAAATGTTGCATTATTGCTCGTAAATGATGGTGAAATCTGCTATATGTTTGTTACATGGTTTGAGTGATATCTTTTAGGAAAGATGTATATTTATGAAATCATATTTTTCAAGAAAGGTTTTCAAGATATACAAGCATGTGAAAAGCAAGTTTTTATGAGAATGTGCCATTTTGGGCATCAAGCTTACAAGATTTTGAAATTTATGTGTTATGTGGGCTTGTGGTAGTCCCTCAAGAACCATCACGTGCATGTTGACCTAAGTATAGGCTTTTCTCGCCTATCCGCTGGTGGCACAAAGTCTTTCAAGGACTCCCTCAAGTTTACGACTACACAAGAACATTATATGGGAATGTGTAGTGCGTCATGTTTTGGACTTACCCAAACCATTCTGATGTTCTTATGTGTTTATGATTTGAGAACAAGTTGAAAAATGCATAAATTGTATTGTTTGTGATTTTGATTACTTGACAAGACAAGAATTTCGAGAAACATGTGTTTTATAGCTCAAGAAAGTTTCCAAATTTGCTTATGTCGCATTTTGAGTTGGTTTTGGAAAACATAAGGATTTGGTAACTTTTCAAGAGTTTGTAGTTCATGTAACTTTAGTATTTTGAGATTTGTGATTAGGTTGTAATATGGCTTGAAAGGCCATTATAGCTTTGTAAAACCCTTTTGTTTTTGAGGATATTGATATGTGAATGATGAAGATTATTCATATGTAATGTATTAAAGAGAATGATGTAGTAAAGATATGCTCAAGTCTTATGATATTCGCAAGAGGTTAGGTTCCAGAAACGAGTCCCAACAATCTGAGAAGCTAAGGTTTGATGAAGTCCGAGATGTTGTCTTGAGCGAGAGCATTCGCAAAAGAGAAATCAGGGATTCGTCTGGTAATGCACTCAGTTTTGAGGGAAGGGGTAGGAGTAAGTCGAAGGGAGGCCATAATAAACATGGTCGATCGAAATCAAAAGGGTGGGAAAAATTTCAAGGCAGGAAGGATGCTGGGAACCGATTTCAGAACCGGACCCCAACCGGAAAATGGAAAAACATAACGAAAACAAAGTGACAGAAACGAACGAACCGATCATAACGTGAAAGAATCCGAAACGGAAACATAAAGCGAAAGTTAAAGAAATTAAATCGGACCAAAGGTAAAAACACAAATCGGATCGAAGGTCATAAAGCGGAAACAAATCCGAAAGCGGAAACGGAGGAACGGATTTACATAATCTGGAAACAAAGAAACAAAACGGATCAATCAACTGAATGTTCAAATTCTGACATCCGTGAACACATATTTTAGAAAAGCGTATCGCGTTGGAAACCTTAAGACTAAAACAATCCGAAACCGGTATAATTTTTTTTCTTTCTTTCTTTTTCATTTTAATCATCTTTATACAAAGCAATACACTTATTCAATTTGGAATTTACCAATTCCGTAACCTCAATTTTCTATCCTTCAAAAGAGAAATCATAACTATCAATTTAATCAAAATCTTATTATTCCTTTTTTTTCCATAAAAACGATCACACAAATCCATAAATCCACAATTCATACACAATACACACTTCAATATTTCAATTCCAGTCAATCAACACAATTCATCGGACCTCCTGTCCGGAATCCCAACAAAGGAGGTCACTTGTTAGGACTATGGTGAAAAAGGATACTTTAAGAAGGACTGTCCTAAACCTAAGAAGAAAAAAGGCTAGAAAAATAATAAGTCCCATGAAGATGATGATTCTATATGTTCTGCAGAAGACATTAGTGACACCTTAATTCTTAATGTGGACAACCCGGTTGACTCCTGGATATTTGATTCCGGTGCATCATTCCACTCTTCTCCGAGCAAAGAGATATTCCATAATTTCAAGTCCGGATATTTTTGGAAGGTGTATCTTGCTGATAACAAAGCGTTGGAGATTGCTAGAAAAGGGAATGTGTGTATACAGACCTCAGGTGGAGGTAGATGGAAGCTGCAGGATGTCAGATATATTCTTGACTTGAAGAAGAACCTAATTTCTATTAGCCAGTTGGATAGCACGGATTACAGGGCAGTGTTCGAGGAGAGTTCCTAGAAAATTGTGAAGGGAGCTACGGTGATAGCACGGGGCACAAAATTTGGAACTTTGTACAGTACCCAAGGTGTTTGAGCACGGTTACTGTAGTTGATAGTACATAGAGCTCGAGTCTATGGCACAACAAACTAGGACACATAAGTCAAAAGGGGATGAAGATGCTAGCTTCGAAGGGGTATCTATAAGGTTTAAAATCTGTTGATTTGGTTTTTCTGAGAGTTATGTTCTGGGAAAGCAGAAACAGGTCAGTTTCATAAAGGCTAGCAGAGAACTAAAGGCAGAACAGTTAGAACTAGTACACACAGACGTGTGGGGGCCATCTCCAGTCTCCTCTCTTGGTGGTTCGAGATACTGCATCACCTTCATTGATGACTTCAGTAGGAAGGTATGGGTTTACATTCTAAAACATAAGTCAAATGTGTTTGTTACCTTTAAGAGGTGGAAAGCTGAAGTTGAAAATCAGACTGGGTTAAAGATCAAATGTCTAAGGTCTAATAATGTTGGAGAGTATGAATCTATAGAATTTAAGAAGTTTTGTGCTGATGAGGGAATCAGTTGCACCAAGACAGTTCCTGGCAAGGCAAGACAGAATGGGATTGCTGAAAGGATGAACAGAATGTTGAATGAGCAAGCAAGAAGCATGAGACTACATTCTGGGCCACCAAAAACATTTTGGGCAGATGCAGTGCGCACAGCAGCTTATTTGATAAATAGAGGACCTTCAATTCCTTTAGGTTTCAAGATTCCAGAAGAGATTTGGTCCAGTAAGGAGGTCCAGTTTACTCACCTATGGACTTTCGGGTGTGCTGTCTATGTTCATGTTGATCTAGAGAAGAGAGATAAGCTTGATGCAAAGGCTTTAAAGTGCTATTTCATTAAGTATGGTTCAGATCAGTTTAGATACAGATTTTGGGATGACAAAAATAGGAAGATCTTGAGACATTGTGATGTGACATTTGATGAGAATGTCCTATATAAGGACAAGCTTGGGGTACGATCTTAAGATGCAGAAGAAGTGGGAGCTAAGGATGAATTGCTGGAAAATCCAGAAAATATTACTGCAGAACTAGAACAGTAACAAGTAACACCTGAGCCAGTGTTAAGGAGATTTCTCAGGGTTATCAGGCCATTAGAAAGGTATTCACCATCTTTGCATTATTTGTTGTTGACTAATGGAGGGGAACCAGAATCTTTTGATGAAGCTTTGCAGGTGAAGGATTCAATCAAGTGGGAGCAAGCCATGAATGATGAGATATGGTCACTTGAGAAGAATGATAATTAGGAATTAACTGAGTTGCCTGCAGGGAAGAAAGCTCTATTGAACAAGTGGGTTTACAGGATCAAGAATGAAATTGATGGTACAGTTAGGTTCAAGGATCGATTGGTGGTTAAGGGATATTCACAAAGGAAAGGTATTGATTACACTGAAATATTTTCTCCTGTTGTGAAGCTAACTGCAATCATAATTTTGCTGAGTATTGTTGCAGCAAAAGACTTGCACCTTGAACAGATGGATGTAAAAATAGCATTTTTACATAGAGATCTGGAGGAAGAAATCTACATGCAACAACCTGAGGGATATAAGGTTCCTAGTAAGGAACACATGGTGTGTAAGCTCAAAAGGAGTTTGTATGGATTGAAGCAGGCTACAAGATAGTGGTACAAGAAGTTTGACTCCTTCATGTTCAGAAACAGTTTTCACAGGATTGAAAAGGATCAGTGTTGTTACATCAAGAAGTTTATTGACTCCTTTGTTATTTTACTTCTGTATGTGGATGATATGTTGATTGCAGGTTCAAGTATGGAGGAGATAAATAATCTTAAAGGGAGACTGTTATAAGAGTTTGAGATGAAAGATTTGGGTGCAACAAAGTAGATTTTAAGGATGAGGATTTCCCAAGGCCGGTCTGCTGGAATTCTAAATTTGTCCCAAGAGCAATACATTGATAAGGTGTTGTCCAAGTTCAAAGTTGATGATGCTAAGCCCAGGAGTACGCCTTTGGCTAACCATCTGAAATTGTTAAAGGACCAATTACCCAAGACAGCTGAGGAATGTGAGCATATGGAAAAAGTGCCTTATACATCTGTTGTTGGGAGTCTGATGTATGTTATGGTCTGCATTAGGGTTGATATAGCACATGCAGTGGGAGCTGTGAGTAGATACATGTCAGATCTAGGGAAAGAACATTGGGAAGCTGTCAAGTGGCTTCTGAGATACTTGAAAGGAACAATTAGCACCTCACTATGTTATTGGAATGGCAAGGTAGTACTAGAGGGTTTTGTTGATGCTGATCTTAGTGGAGATGTGGATTCAAGTAAGAATATATCCGGGTATGTCTACATTATAGATGGGACAGCAATAAAGTAGATGTCTAAACTTTATAAGTGTGTCTCTATGTTGTCTGTAGAGGCTGAATATATTGCAATAGCTGAAGCTAGTAAGGAGATGATATGATTGACTGATTACTTAGAAGAGTTGGGCAAGAAGTAGCATGACAAGGTTCTCTTCACTGATAATCAGAGTGCCATACAACTGGCGAAGTACCCAGTATATCATTTTAGAACTAAGCACATTCGGCGCAAGTACCACTTCACTCGCAGTTTGGTGGAAGAAGGTGAGATGTGTTTAAAGAAGATTAATGGTGCTAAGAATCCAACAGACATGTTGACTAAAGGTTTAGATGTTGGGAAACTGGGGCTATGCAAGGCCTCAGTTGGTCTTCTATCATAACGTGGGAGATGTTGCGACTAGGTGAGTTTTGTTTGGTACATTGGCATGGAGAATGAAAATGGTTGGGTTGACTAGATCAATCTCCAAGTGGGAGAACTATTGAGATATGGAGCCTGATAATCAGCTTTGGAATTTA
>JANZLD010000002.1:48821930-48836185 GCA_026413575.1 Erythroxylum carthagenense
TTTCAAACCAAACAATGGAATAGAAATTCTTTATCTATTCCATACCTTAAACCAAACAAAGTAATACACATTCTATCCTATTCCTCATCATTTCTATTCCAAAGAATAACTATTCTATTCCTTCTCTATTCCATTCCGTGAACCAAACAGGCTGTAAGTGATATTGGGAGTGTTTTATGCTTCAGCTTTGTAAAGAATGAAGATCTTTTTGCTATAACTTTGATTGATGGGTATACTATAAGAATTACCACTAGAATTTTATCATGCATTAACATGTTATATTTAGTTGAAAGTGGAAAATCTAATTGTTTCTTGCGTGTAAATCCATTTAGATTTTGCGATATACCATCTTTTATTATGAGTTTTAATTTTATTTTAAAAGACAGGAAACATCTTACTTTAATGATTTTATAGTTATAATATCTTAGTGTATACCCTACAAACAATCAATATTTCTTTAATTAATTTATGTATAAGATAAAGTTCATGAGATAAATGTACATTAGAAATAAAATTATGATAATTATGAGGTTCATATTATATTTTTATATTATTCCTAAAATGTTTCTCATCATTATTATATTACAATTGGATATTAATAGAGCTTAAAAATACTAGCATACATTATATTTTTTTTATATGAAAGAACTAGTCAATCTTATAAAATAAAATCTGAAGATATTTAAATAAGCATATAAGTGCTTATTGGAGAACATGTTTATCGAATTGACCAAATATAAGAATTTTATTCAAAACATTACTTATATGTCTATAAAAATTTTCATGATCAAGATTGTATAAATGATTTGTTTAACTTGAGATATTCAAAGTATATTAGATAAGGATTGTTATATTTTTAATTCTAGTTATGATTTATTCTGATCAAAGGTAGCTCAATTGATAGTAATTGGATATACTATGAACTATATGGAGGTAGTTAAACAATCAATGTGAGATTCATCTCCTTAAATTGATCATGGAAAATAATCTATTTTATTATTATTATTGAGAAATCTTTCACCAAGGTGAAATCACACTTTGAAAATAATTTTCAAAAGCTACTAATAGAATCAATTACTAATGGTTGAGAACTAGTATGTCTAGATTTAAATATAATAGATATTAATTTCATGCCAACATCTGATTATTGTATAATGAAAGGATTGAATTATACAAACAAATTAATCATAAAAAGGTTAGTCAAAACCACTTTGAGATTTCTAATACGTGGATGTTCACGACATACTGCTAGACACTAATATTGATTTATAAATTTAAATTATTTGATAAGATAATTACAGACAAATTAAAGAAGTTTAAGTTATCTAATCATAAATATGATTTATATTATAATTTATATCTATTTTCAACATATTTAGGAACCTAATATGTCATATACAAAGATGAAAGAAAAATATTATTTAATCAAGTTGGACTTAATTTTAAAGTTTTAAAAACTTTGAAGTTAAATATAAGATAAATAATAAATAAAGGTCAAAATAAGATACATGATCTTATTTTGTCAAATTGGTATTTAGTTAGAATTAATTATAATTTTATTAAAATTTAGTTTTAATTTTAATTACATTACAAGAATGGTCAAAACCTTGTTATAAAAAACATAGGTTCTAGAGTTGTTGATATTTCTTGCCTACCCCTCTTTACACCACTTTTAGAGTTGTCTTAACTCGTTGATATGAATATTGTTACAAGTAGGACATGTGTGTGTCTACGATAGTTATGATGAACCTACTTTAGAAGTCATTAGAGGGAAATTAAACAAAATGGATCAAATTACTTAATTAAGGTATGAATTTACGGTTCAAACTTCATTTTGTTTTATGCATTAATCATGAAATAAACTGTAAAGTGATCTTGGCTCTAAAAACTTAAGTGAAAAGCTTTTGTTTTTATTCTGCTATACGTAAGATTGGATCCTATCTTAATTTTTCAATGTGATCATCAATATTGACTAAATTATCCTTACTTATTAATGAATAACTTCCTTAGAAATATTTCAGCATATAATAATTGTGATGGCCATGAAAGCCACCATATTGGTTGCCTATATCTTTTTTAAAAAAATAAAAATGCATTTCATTCTTCTTTATGATACAATCATTTAAAACTAATATGTTAAAGTATAAATAAAAAATGTAGTTTAATGAACAAAATAAATAAAATTATTCGTTGATTCATTAATCTATTGATTTGATGTACATATTTCATTAATTTTTTTAAAAATAATACATAAAAATACATTTAAATTTCCATCTTATTTAATCAAATTATGGTTTAATATGTTATGAAATTATATTTTACTATAGCTATAATTTGGAAAATATATCAAATTTAAGTTTTACTTTTAAAAACATGAATAAAGATTTAACCCATACAAAGTAATATATAGAGTCATTAAAGATGAAAACTTCTTAAGCATATGAAATAACAAACACTTAATACATTCATATGGGAGGATTTAGGAAGTTAGAAGTTTTCCTTCCCAAATATAAAGAATAACTTTGCAACTTAGAATAATTCTCCATATTCTTTCTAGTTTAGCATCTATCAATCATATAGGTTTGTCACTAATACTACCAATACTAAGCGCTGAGAAGAGACCTATATTAAGGTAAGGATTGTCACTAGAAGTAAGGATAAGGGGAAAAATAGTGAGGAGGAAATTAGTATAACAAAAGCTCCTGCTAAAAGAGTGGAAAAAGGAAAACATATTTAAGGAAATATCTAAGAGAAAGTCCAGCAGGAGTAGGAAGATAGGGAACTCTTCCAAAAAAAGCAACTCCATATGAATATTAGTGATGGAACATTAGTATCTTTAATAGCCCCCATAAAAACTAGATTATTATGTCATAACAATTTAATAGTTATGGTTTTCTTAAAAACTAGATTATTATAGGAAAAAGTTTTGAAGCTCAAAATGTAAGGATCATAAAGGTAATTTGTCTTTAACCATGTCCATCATCACTATGGAAATGTGATAATCATTTTTAACAAAATAAGGGATGATTTGTAAATTTTGCATTTAACCTACCAATACATCCACACAAGAAATCAGATTCTTGACAATGATTGGAGATAACTTTTTAAGGTTAAAACTTTAGAATCCAAAGGGAGGCGTGATAATTGTGCATTAGTGTGTGTTTTTCTAAGTGTTTAGTATGTGTTTGTTACATGATAGGTTAGTATTAATGTGTTTTGGGACTTGTTTTATGTGTTTTTGTTTAGTTTGATCTTCATGATTATTCTTTTGTGTTTGATATTGGTTTAGGGTAGGAATTGATCATTTTAGTGTAGGAATGGAGGGTAGACACCTTTATGATTGAGCTAGGGACTAAGAGAAGAGAAAAGAACTGGAACTGCTGAAAAATAAGAACCTACGACCAAAGAAAAGAGCATGTTTTCGACGATCATGGGAAATTTATAGAGAAAGCATTTGTTAAGTTAACCCACAATCATAGGAATTATATTTGTGCTTCCCACGATCGTGGGAACTGTAAGTCTAAGAAATACACAGGTTTCATGTATTTTTTTAGTTTTTCTTGATTTTATAAGACAGAGAATCCTGAAAGCTATCAGAGGGTTGTGGAACTTACTTCCTAGAGCTAAAAGATAGACTAAGAAGCCTAGAGATAGGGGGAGATTCAAGGTTTCATTCACGAATGGGCAAAGAGCACCTTGTCATCCAGATTTTTGAGATTGGGCAAAGAAGAGGAGAAGCTTCCCCATCTAATCTTATTTCAATTTCTTTCTCTTCTAGCATGTTTATCATGGATTATTTGATTGTTGGGAATGTTATGGATATTATGATGGGCTAAAACAATATTTAGGGTTTGTTGTTGAACTATTTGTGAACCTTTGGTTATTTATTTTATGATATACATTTTTCCGTTATTTATTATGCGTAAACCTTGTAATAAATTGAGAGAGTGAGCTTGGTAATTTGTGTTAATTGTATAACGAGAGTTGACGATTAATAGACCTATAAATAACAAGTTATTGAATTATAAGGAAGAGATTTCAATAGATCAATACACTACCTATAGGATAGCTTCATATCTAGTTGAATGTTTAGGAAAGGCTTTGCACATTGAGAGATCCCAAAGTTAATTCTAATTTATTTAACTAGTGACAATTAGTTACAATTTGAGAGAGGATAGCTAGAATTTTAGGAAATCTTGGGCCAAGCATAAATTGAATCAATTAATTAGAGGGGAGCAAATAGGGATAATGACAAGTCTAAATGTCATTCAATTGAAACAATTTCTTAAAAAAATAATAACCTGAATTTAGTGGTTTTTAAGCACAATCCTCGTGGGATCGATATCTGCTTTTAACTACAAGTATGACCCGTATACATTCAGTTTTGAGCATAAGACTAGTAGTGTGTTTTGTATTCAACAAGTTTTTAGTGTCGTTGTCAGGGATTGATTGTTTAGCATCTTGCTTTGTTTCGATTACTTTGATTTAAGAGTTTTGATACTTTTCCTTATGTCTTTGCAGGTACATGAATACAAGGAACACACGAAGGAATACTGAATTTTATTACAAAGAGTTAGTAGATATCATAAGGCACGAATGACAATTGAGAAGAGCGAAGCACCAAGACATTATACAAAGAAATATGGTGGAAGAAGAATAACAAGGAGGGACCAAAAGGACGTTGATGGACTTTATGAGACCAGGATTCAGTCCTCAAGAAGTTGCGAGGCCAGCGATTCAAGCTAAAAATTTTGAGATCAAGCCGACACTCCTTAACATTCTTCATAGTAGTGTGTAGTTCTATAGGTTGTCTAATGAAGATCCTAACGACCATCTCACCAATTTTTTGAAGATATGTGACACTTTTTAGTTTAATGGGATGTCTAACGATGTCGTGAGGTTATGACTATTTTTTTTTCACTTTGAGAGATCAGGTGAAGGATACGATTGCTAGAGTTATGTAAATATAGTGCCTTGAAAAGCAAGTGTATTTATATGTAACTTAATCTTCTTAAGTTACAGTTTTGTAATAAAAATATTTATTATTAATAAAACAAAAGAGTTTGGTTTTTACAAGCATTATATATCTAGTCATAAGGTACCGAGATTCTTTTGTAAGCAATATACATATACGTAGAGATGTATGGGAAACATGTATATTATTAGAATCTAAATAAATTAATTTACAGTTGAATAATCAAGTTGGTCGCTTGATTATGGTTTAGACTGTAGTGTTGCAATTTATCTCCGTGTAACTAAAGAAGTTTACTTCAAGGGAATGATGAGTTATATATCATGATAGTAGTCGACTATTGATAATGATACTATTAAATGAATCTAAAATCAAGTATGATTCAAGCATAAAGCTATCCAAACCTTTCACTAGAAATGTGACAGATTTATCTGATTCATAGATATTAGATTCAAAAGCCACTAACCATATTTGTAATTCTTTGCAAGGGGTTCCAACAAAGGAAAAGACCACTTAAAGGCCAGTTTCAAGTCAAGATAGTAGATGGATCCTAAGTTTCAGCGGAATCAGTGGGAGTAGTTATCTTGGACTTTCCTAATGGTCATAGATTATATTTGGAGGATGTTTATCACATGCCAATGATTGTAAGGAATATGATTTTTATTTTTTATCTAATAAAATATAGTTATTCCTTGTATTTTGAAAATATTGTTTCAATATATAAGAATAAGGATTTTATTTGTGAAGCGATAATTAACCAAGGATTGTTCTTTATATAACCTATCAAGGGCTCATAGAACACCACAGAATTGATAAAACCAAGACATGTCAATGTCTCTAGCATTAACTCAAAATATCTATGGCACCTAAGAATGGGTTATATCAATCAAAAAAGACTTGACAAGTTAGTAAAGGATGGGATCCTTATGGGCTTGGATAAAGATCCATTACCCACTTGTGAATTTTGTATTGAAGGATAAATGACCAAGGCCTCATTTCCTTCTAAAGGAAATAGATCTAAATTCATGTTGGACCTAGTACATACTGATGTGTGTGGGACCATGAACGTATAAGTTAGTGGAGGTTATGAATACTTCATAACCTTTATAGAAGATTACTCTAGACATGACTATTTGTATTTGATGCATAATAAGAGTGAATCCTTTGAAAAGTTCAAAGAATTCAAAGTTGAAGCTGAGAAGTAATTAGGCAAGCCATTAAAACAACATCGATCGAATTGAGATGGTGAGTACTTATTTGGAGAGTTTCAACAATTTCTAATTGACAATGAAATTGTTTCTAACTTGTCAACTCCTCAAACACCTCAATAGAATGGTGTAGCTGAGAGGAGGAATAGGAATCTATTGGAAATGGTAAGATCGATGATGTCCTATGCTGGCCTTCCAGAATCATTATGGGGATATGCCATATAAACAACAACATATCTTGTCAACTTTGCTCCATCCAAGTCGATGCCTAAAACACCTAGGGAGCTGTGGACTGGTTGAGTGCCTTCAGTACAGCATTTGAGGACTTGGGTCTGCTTAGCCCATGTTCTAAGGCCTGAATCCACAAAGATCGAACTAAGGTTAGATGTATGTTTATTTGTAGGATATCCTATGGGAACATGAGGGTACTATTTTTACAGTCCTCAGAATAGGAAGGTATTTGTGTCGATAAATGCGGCCTCCCTAGAGGAAGATTTTGTGAGAAATCATAAAGGAAGAAGTGAAGTAGCACTAAAGGAGTTAGCTATTTCATCCAAACCAAGAGTTTATTTGGATATAATAGAAAAAGATGTCGAAATAGATTCAAGAGTTGAATCAAAAGGGCAACCTGAACATCAAGTTATGCCTAGATATAGTGGGAGGGTTTGTGAGATAGTTAGATAGGTATTTAGGTATAGGAGAAGACATGATTTCCATCTTAGACCAAGAAGAAATGGATTCCATTACGAATACACAGGTTATTAATGATGTTGATGTAGAAAAATGGATAAAAGCAATGGAATCGAAAATAGATTCCATGTATGCTAATGAAGTCTGGATCCTTATAGATCTACCACTAGGTATAAAAGCCATAGGGTGTAAATGGATCTATAAAAGGAAAAGAGGACCAGATGGAAAGGTAGAGCCCTTTAAAGCTAGATTGGTAGCTAAAGGTTATACTCAAAAAGAGGGTATAGACTATGAGGAGTTTTTTTCTTCGATTGCCATGCTTAAATCCATCATAATTCTTTCGGCCATAGCAGCCTATTTCGATTATGAAATATGGAAAATAGATGTGAAGACTGCATTTCTTAATGGGGATCTTGAGGAGGCCATTTATATGGCCTAACCAAAAGAATTCATTGAGCCAGGTAATGAGCATAAGGTATGCAAGTTGCAAAGATCCATTTATGGACTCAAGCAAGTATCTAGGTCTTGAAACATTAGGTTTGATAAGTCTCTCAAAACCTATAGGTTCATACAAAACCTAGATGAGCCTTATGTCTATAAAAAGATATAAGAAGGAAATGTTATTTTTCTAATCTTATATGTTGATGATATTCTGCTCACTGGGAATGATGTGGGAATGTTATCTATGGGGATGGTCAAATGAAAAGTTTTCAATGAAGGATTTGGGAGAGGCTAACTATATTTTAGGGATCAAACTTATAAGGGATCATAAGAACAAACAGATAGCCTTGTCTCAGTTAACCTGCATTAAGAATATGCTCAATAAATTTGCCATGCAAGATTCCAAGAGAGGTTCACACGTACTAGATATGGAATCAAACTTTCAAAGGAACAAGAACTTAAAACTCAAGACGAGGTTGAATGCATGTGTAACATTTCATATGCTTCGGCAATTAGAGGTTTAATGTATACAATGCTTTGCACTAGACCGAATATCTATATTACACAGTGGGATTGGTAAGCAGATTTCAGTCTAATCCAGGAATAGAGCATTGGACTACGGTGAAGTGCATATTGAAGTATCTTTGTAGGACGAAGAACTTAATGCTTGTTTACTCTGGAAGTAACCTTATTCTAATATGATATACAAATTCTGATTTCCAATCAGAAGTTGATTAAAGGAAATCAACTTTTGGTTCTATATTTGTTTTAGGAGGTGGAGGCATAGTCTGGAGGAGTGTCAAGCAATCTTATATTACTCATTTGATTATAGAGGTTGAGTATGTTGTTGCTTGTGAAGCAACAAAGGAAGCAGTCTAGCTCTGCAAGTTCCTAAATGCTTTGGAGGTAGCTCTAAAGGCAGAAAAAAACCATTACACTTTATTGTGATAATAGTAGGGCAGTGGCTAATTCTAAAGAACCTTGGAACCACAAAGTTGCCAAACATATTGAGCAAAAGTATCATGTCATAAGGCAGATAATACAACTAGAGAGGTAGATGTAGTAAAGATTCTCATGGAGCAAAACTTTGTTGATCCATTTACGAAGATGTTGTCTTAAAAGAGTTTTGAGGGTCACCTAGTGGGGATAGGAATGAGAGATATGTCAAACTTTCTTTAGAGCAAGTGGGAGATTGCTGTAGTTATGTAAATATAGTACCTTGGAAAGCAAGTGTATTTACATGTAACTTAATCTTCTTCGGTTACAATTTTGTAATGAAAGTAGTTAGTATTAATAAAACAAAAGAGTTTGGTTTTTATAAGCATTATATGTCTAGTCATAAGGTACCGAGATTCTTTTGTAAGTAATATACATATACATAGGGATTTATGGGAAACATGTATATTATTATAATCTAAATTAATTAATTCACAGTTGAATAATCAAGTTGGTCACTTGATTATGGTTTAGACCATAGTGTTGCAATTTATCTCCATGTAAGTAAGGGAGTTTACTTCAGGAGGATAATGAGTTTCATATCATGATAGTAGTTGACTATCGAAAATGGCACTATTAAATGAATATGGAATCAAGTATGTTTTCAAGAATAAAGTAGGTCGTTACTTTAGTCTTAAAACATGCATTTTAGCATTTTCTTATTATGGACCACAATCTTGATGAATGATGAACTTATATGTGTTTCATTATAATTCTTGATATGATCGGAATGGATTTTTACAGAGTATTAATCTAGTGTATGAATGTTGGAATTATTAATTGAAGCATGTATCAAGGAATATTCACTCAAATAAAGAGTTTATAGTGATATCATCACTACAAACCAGTGTGAAGATGTCTAACCCTTCATAGGTATCTTAAGAAAATACTTCAGCTCATGAAAATTCTCCTACCCGAAGACCCTTTTAGTGCCTCCCTTCTTTTCTATGCTACTTGCTCTCTATTCCATGCTACTACTCTCCTACCCTACTATTCTATTAATTTGACGAATTAATCTGTGGTCTATTGCTCCAGTACCCTCTTCTTTAAACCTATATTGTTACAATGCTAGACAGCGTCTACGTTTCACAGACATCGTCTGCATGAAATGCGTTTCTGTAGGACATTTGCGTGAAACGTGGACTATTTTGTGTTTCCCCTGTTATGTCTTCGTCTGCTTTGTCATTGTTTCTACTTCTTTTGTAGCTGCTACTGTTTTGTTTTGGTTGTGCTATGTTTTACTCCTTCATCTACTACATTTTAATACTTCCCTTTGTCTACCTACTGCAGTTGAGAGCATGATTGTTTATTAATTAAATTAATATCATGCATAATCCATGCAAAAATCCATGCAGACCACGTTATTCTTCTTTGTGTTTCCATCTTTCTTGTCTTTTTTTCTTCTTCTTGCTCCATTAAGACAAGTAAAAATTAATCTTCAGAAAATGTCCCAAATATCATACTTTCAACTCACTTTAACTTCTTCGCTTCTAATTTGTGCCTAAAATCACATATGAGTCAAGGTGAGTATCTTAAGCAATCTCATGTCCTTAATTTCTAAGTGTTATGAAATAATTAAATAATCAATTAAGGACCTATCAATCTTGGACATAAGCAAGGGAAGGAACACATCATACTTCTAGGGAGGCCTTTTATGGGCACTACTAATACCTTGATTGATGTGAAGAACGAAAAGCTGAGCATGACTATTTTGGGAGAAATAGTAGAATTTTCAGTCTTTAATGTTGAACTTGTTCCTACTACTACTGTTTTTTAAGACTATTTTTTGTCGATCAAGTTAATGCTGCGTATTGTGATTTTGCCTTGCAGGAAGGAGAAGGAAAGAAGTTGGACTAGGGTAAGGTGAGTGATGAATGCTACCAATTGCTAATGGATGCAACTAAAGAAGTGTTTGTAAAATTGTTAAAGACGAATCCACATAAAGAGGAAGAAATGGTGGAATCAATCACTCTGAGCGACCCACCTTGAGTATGACCATTGAGACATCTAGCTACAAGATGTGAAAGAAGCAACCCATTTAATTTTTGATTGTTTTTCAATTATACGTTTGTTAATTTTCTTAGTGAACCTTGACTTAGTTTGTTTTCTTTGTGTGTGCAGGCCTACTCTCCCATCTCTTTTATCTATTTTCCTTACAACTGTTCTTCATTCCTTAATGTAGTACACCACGATCCACACCAGATCAATGCAGCGATCACCCCTACATTTGTATCGTATTTCTATCCCTTTCTGTGTTTCTTGTTCGTTTAATGTCTTTTAGTTTTAATGATTATCCGTATTTGTGCTATTTTGTGTCTTAGATCCCTCTTTTACTTTTTATATCACATTAGGAGCAATGTGATGTTTAAGTGTGTGGTGAGTATTCGTTAAAAAAAGAAAGAAAAATCATTATATATGTATTGTGTCTTTGTTTTTCCCATTTAATAGTTAGAGATGCATGGTCATTAAATGAACTCAAATAAGATTAGAAAGGCATACTATGAGTGGATGAGTATACTTGTATATTTAGACTGATTAACTTGGATTTTGATTAAAAGAATATTAGCTTGTTGCGATAAATGTTTGACACTTTTCATTTGGTAAGATTTTAAGCGCTTTTGAAATATTAAACACCAAATTCAAGAATTCTTTATCGAGAGTTTTCTTTTATGATTAAGGAACTCTATAATTGCTTACAAATACTAATTGCAATCATATAATCTTATGTAAATGTTGAAATGATGAAGGCAATTAGGATTTACTCCTTTTGCTTAAAAGGCCACCATAATGTTACCTTTAGTGAACCCCCTTTAAGCTTAATATGAGAACTTTTCTTTCTTTAAACCCAAATATAAGCCCTAAACTTGATTATTTATCCTCTTCATTGTACCTACCATAAGGCTAGTTGAACATCTGAATGAGTATAATTGATTTTAGGGAATAAATGTGGTGGAATCATAGCATATAGTTAGGTATTGCATTAAGAATGGGTATGATTGTAGAAATTTTTATTTCTCCTCTATATTACTCTTCTCTTGATTTCCTTATTTTAGATACATAAAGAAATAAGTAAAGAAAAAGAGAAAAGGTAAAGTCAAGAAATAGAAACATAAAGAAAAGGAAGGAAGAGAAGATATAAAAATTGAAAGGGAAGAGGAGAGACATAAAAAGGATGGAGTGAATATACCCTATCTTTGAATGCTTAGGAGTATGGAGAGTGGAGTGAGTATCTATCACTCTTATTAATGGTTCTTTGAATTGAAATGCTTGTTGATTTTGCCTAAATATGTGAAGAATAGCTTGCTTATGGAGTATTATGAGTTTTAAGTTCTTAGATTGTGCTTATTGAAATGATCATTGATATCTTTGTCTATTATTTGGGAAAATTGTAGTTTCCATTGTTTGTTTTTATAGCTTAGTGTTCTTTATTTTACTTAAGGACAAGCATAGTTCAAATGCGGGGAAATTGTTGATTTTAGTTTCTATTGCTTTTAATTACCTTCATATCTTGATTTTAGTTACAAAATCCTTTAACTTGATCCAAATGAGAGATAAATTGAATGAAAATGGTGTGACTATTGCATGCATGTTGATTGAATTAATTTGTGAATTTTGCATGAAAAATTAAAGTTCGTGTCACTTTGCATATATATATATATATATAACCAATAGGATGTCATCACTTGCACAGTGGTGACTGGTGACTCATTTGTCACCACTTTATGCACGGTGGTGACAAAGGAGTTGCCACCATGTAGGTGTTGACTAACTTGCACGGTGGTGACTAGTGATCCTTAGTCACCATCGTGCAAGATTATACATGGAGGTGACCATCCCTCACAGGGGTGACAATTATAGTCACCACTGTGAAAATTCTCATTCATTCCATTTGTTTTATTACGTGCAATTGTATGGTTAAAGGGACATGAAAACCTAAACCTAGACGAAGCTATAAATAGAGAGGATAGTAGGGTGACGGTGGTATGGTTCATTCATTCTCCACTCTTTATACTCAACACACTAGGGAAAGAATTGAGGGATAAGAACAAAGAGATATAAAGGGAGGCGAAGAAAAGAAACAGAGCTTCGGCTGAAAGAAGAAAGGAGAAAAAGCAGAGAGTCGGGTGAGAAGAGAGAAACATAGCAGAGAGGTGGAAGCTTGGCACTGAGGCAGAAAACGGAAGCTAAAGTTAAATTTCGGTGAACTTAAGCAACCATTCATCTAGGCGAGAAAAGAGCAAAGGTAAAAGGCTATAGCCAGTGCAAGAGAGCTTAAGTTTGGCAGGATACCCACTACCATCTTCTACGTCCGAGAGTCTTCATTTTGTTTGATCATCTTTATTTCCTCTTTTGCTGATAATGTTGAACTTATTTATCTTCTGCCTATTATCTTAATTTCTATGTTATTGTTGTGCTACCTGTTAGTCCATCTTTAGTTAACTCATTCTGTTCATTGCTTTTACATTTTTCTTTTTAAACTATCTGGAGATGATGAACTATGTTTGTGCTATGATGGGTTGATCTCTTTTTCTTGAGAATTAATATAGCTATTTTGGTCAATTATGAATGATTGAGTTACGGTTTTGTTGTCATATTTATTATTGTGGTTTTTTAGGTGAATAGGTATGATAGCTTCATCAAACTTAACATCATTTTAGTATTAAACGAAGGACCAAGAGGAGAAGTTTAATATAGAAGTAGAAACTATAGATGCTTAGGTTATGAATTAGAAATATATTAACTTTAGTGGTAATTAATAGTCAGGGTTACATTATTAATTTGGATAATAACTTGTCCAATGTGAAAGCTAGATTTAGTCTATTATTTGAGTTGATCTTAGAATCCAACTATTAATTTTACTATGAAAACTAACCAATTATTTCCTTAATCATGCATAGGAGATTAAGTTAGTGAAATTAATTCTCAAGAGTCTTCCATTTCGATTTCTACTCATTTTCGCTTTCAATCGATTCAGTTTAATTGCGAGATTTTTCTTTTAAGCCTTTATTCAACAATCATGATAGAGTGTTTAGGATTGCATTTGCATTTGTTTTAATTTTTCATTCAAAATTAATTTAAGTAAACCAATTTCACCTTGACAGACAAGCTTAGGTGATCACTATAACTACCTCATATATTTGCGAATAAGATGGCCTAGGTAATTTTTAGAACTTTTTAACCATAACATTACTTGGGGTGCAATCAAATATTTATCTACCCTGAGGATCAATAAAAGACCATGTTCATATATCCTTACGATACCTTTGCATATAAACAGATTCCTTTCATATTATACAATGCCCTAACTACATATCATGTCTATCTTTGCATGTGTGATTGAGGACATAATGGAAGTTTTTGCAGATGATTTATTAGTTTTCGAAGACTATTTTGAGATGTGTCCAACCAATTCAGACATAGTACTCCAAAGATGTGAAGAATCACATTTAGAGCTAAATTGTGAGAAGTGCCACTTTATGGTGTAGGAGGGGATACTGCTCAGACACAAGATTTCGCACCAAGGATTTAAAGTGGACAAAAAAAAACGGAAATCATAGAAAAATTCCCACCTCCAATCATCAAGGGTGTCCAAAGATTCCTAGGCCATGCTAGGTTTTACTGTTTCTTTATTAGAGATTTCTCATAAATTTTATGACACTTGTCAAACTTGTTAGTCAAGGACATGCCTTTCTTTTATGCAAATTATTTATCGACATTTAATGTTGGACCCCGAACTTTTGATGATAAAGAAACATTACAATGAATATTAATGAGAAAGAAATTTGTGAGACAATTTATGAATTTAAGAAAATTTGCTGAAATTAAGAAAAATTTATGAGAAAAGAATGGTTTAGGTTAGAGAACTCTGAAATTGAAATGAAGTTAAATAGCAAGAATTAAAAAGAAAAAGTGTGAAAATTTGAAGAATTTAGAAAGTTTGACTTTTT
>JANZLD010000002.1:48840279-48850282 GCA_026413575.1 Erythroxylum carthagenense
TTACTATTGACTATTCCGATTTGCTTCTTTCAATTTCCGATTTGTTTCCGTTTAGATTCTGTATTCGATTCGCATTTACTTTGTTTCCGCTTGCTTTGTGATGCGCATTCGTTTTGCTATTGGCTTCCGCATTTTGTTTCCGATGCGAAATTTTCGCTCCCTTTCGCTTTCATTTCCTTCGTTTTTCGTTTTCCGGTTGGGATCCGGTTTCCGGATCGGGTCCCAACATTTAATCAATTGAAGGGGGCACTGACATCAGCACCAATTTTAGCGCCACCTGATTAAACACTTCCATTTGAGATCATGTGTGATGCGAGTTACCAAGCTATAGGTTGCTTATTGGGCCAAAGGAAAGACAAAAGGTTACATGCAATATACTACTCAAGTAAGAACCTTACAAGATCTCAACTTAACTACACTACCACATAAAAGGAACTACTCATAGTAGTGTATGCATATGATAAGTTTTGATCACACCTTTTAGGGTCTAAGGTGTTTTTATTCACCGATCACACTACTTTAAAATATCTGTTTGCCAAGAAAGAAATAAAATTGAGGCTTATTTGATTGGTATTACTTTTACAGGAGTTTGATATAAAAGTACAAGATAAGAAGGGAGTAGAGAATGTGGTTGCAAACCATTTATCTAGTCTAGAAGGAGGGAAATGCGAGCAAAGTGATGATATTAATAAGAAATTCCCTAATGAAACCATGTTATTACTTAACAGCCTGGCAACCCCATGGTTCGTTGATATTGCAAATTAGGTTGCCAGCAATAAGCTTCCTTTTGATCTATCCTATCAATAGACGAAGATATTCTTATATAAGTGCACCAAATATCTATAGGATGAACCAATCTTGTATTGAACATGTGATGATGGTTTAGTAAGATGATGTGTTTTAGAGCAAGAAATGTTGGATATATTAACATAATTTCAGGAAGCTCAATACGCTAGCCATTATGGAGCAAACAAAACGGCAGCCCAAGTACTCAAGTGTGGATTTTATTAGTCAAATTTTTTAAGGACGCTTAAGCTTTTATGCATAGTGCGATCGCTATTAAAGAGTTGGTAACATCTCCAAGAGAGATGAGATGCCTTTATCTAACATTTTAGAAGTTGAATTCTTCGATGTATAGGGCATCGACTTTATGGGTCCTTTTCCATCCTCCATGGGGAACATGTATATTCAAGTAAGGGTGGATTACATATCCTGATGGGCCAAAGCTATGGCATCTCCAACCAATGATGGGAAGGTTGCACAAAAATTTATCAAATGGCTGTTTAACCAGTTTAGAGTGCCAAAAACTGTAATAAGTGATGGGGAAACATATTTTTGTAACAGAGCTTTTGATATCCTCCTAAAAAGATACAGAGTCCACCATCACGTAGTTACTCCTTATCACTTGCAAATGAGTGGATAAGTGGAAGTCATTAATTGAGAGCTTAAAACAATTTCAAAAAAGACGGTGAATAGCTTTAGGAAGGACTAGGCATTAAAGCTAATGATTCCCTTTGTGCTTATAGGACTACTTTTAAAACACCGATCGGAACGACTCCCTTTAGGCTTGTATATGGTAAAGCTTGTCATTTTCCTGTGGAGCTAGAGCATTAAACCTATTAGGCAATGAGAGCTTTAAATTTTGATTGGAATTATGCGGGTGAAAAATGACTTCTGCAGCTAAATTAACTTGAAGTGTTTCGCTACAATGCGTACAAAAATGCCAAACTTTATAAGGAGAAGGTGAAGAGATGTCACAACTCTCATTTTAAGTAGAAGGAATTCAAGGTAGGAGATGCATTTTTGCTATATAGTTTGAAGATAAGGCTATTTCCCAAAAAGCTGAAATCAAGATGGAGTGGACCTTTTACGGTCACCCAAGTCTTCGATCATGGAGCCCTTCAACTGGAAAATGCAAATCAGGAAACGTTTAAGGTGAATGGGTATCCCTGCAAACTGTATCTCGACAGAGTGTTCCCAAAAAAGAAGTAATCTCTTTCCTTTCGAAAAATTGAACACACTTCTATGGATACAAGATCAAGCTAATGACCATAACTTAGCATGTTTAGTAATTAGATCTAAATTGTTATGTGTAGTTAGATTTGTTTTAAATTTTGAAAATAATTTTTAATGATTTAGAATGGTTGGGACTGTTGACTCTTTTATTTCTTTTTAAGCAATTATAAGATAAGGCAACAATCTTAGGCACCAAATGCATTTGGTCTTTAGAACCATCACCATCGTCACCCCTATCGTCGTAATGGGTTCTTATGCTCTAACCCTTATCTTATCATTTCTGTCATTATTTTTCTTATACTTTGTATTAGTTTATTTTGATTCCCACCTTTCATGTTATTTTTCCTTCTCACATTAAGGATAATATACTGTCTAAGTATGGGAAGGGTTCTTTTATGTGCATTGTATGTTTTATTTTGAGTATGAATTTTTCATGTTATATATTTGTTTTATTAGGTTTGCATGATGTGACTCGTGTGAATGTATCAATGGCTAGGACTTAACGAAATCAATTTAACTTTGAACATAGTTTTTTAGGTTGTTAAAATTTATTAGCTTGTGAAATTAATGTTCTAGGTTGCTTCAATTAAATATGCATGTTAATTATGATATGACATTAGTTCATTCACTCTAGGAATTTAGCACGTTAATTTATAATCTTAGGTTAATTGAATAAGTAGAATCGTTAGTATCTTTTCATGAGAATGAATAACTAAAGAAATAAGGTAGGCAAGAAAATATTAAAATAATAACAACAACAACAACAACAATAATAATACGTATGTTTTGTTTAATAAATAACTATTCTACTGGCTCTTTTTGAAATAAATCTAGTTATGGATAGAGCTAGTAGCCAGTTGAGAATATAATATAGCTGAGTAACCGAGGGACATTCATCACAAATGTTTGACTTCGCATCAAAAGACTATAATGACATTCTAACCAAACCGCTTAATAAAAACATGACCTAGTTGAGTAACCGAGGGGCATTTATCATTAATGTTTGCCTTCGCATCAAAAGGCTAGGTTTGTATTAATGAAAATTAATAAAAATCATGCATTGTTTAATAAATCCTACTGATATTTATGAATAGCTTGAATTTTCATGAAAGGTTACTTAGGGATAGTGACAATTTTGATTGACTGAATAATTATCAATTTATGTTTGCAAGTGATGGAGGTGAATGGAGACATAAAGGTCTTAATAAATATGTATATTTATTCTGAAGTGCTTAGACACATATTTCAAAAATTAATAAGTTAGAACAACTTAAAGGATTGTGTTTGTAGTTAAATTTGTTTCATGAAGTTCAATGTCATTGTACCATTATTGCATTTTGTTTGTGTTGTTATTTGGTGTGTTGGTGGTTTTTTTGTTTGTTTGAGGACAAACAAAAGTTTAAGTGTGAGGATGTGATAGTTGTAGGTAGCATGATGTTTTAATAGGCATTTTAGTATGTTTTTAGTGGTTAATTAATTGATTCATGTATGTTTAGGCTTAGATTTGTGTTAATTGGTTAAATATGTGTCTTTTGAGTGTTATATGGATTAGAGCATGCTATTGAGGTTTAATTCTATGTATTTGAGGTGCCTTAATATGTTTGTTAGTATTTGAGATTAGAAATTGAAGAACGAAGAAGATTTGGGGGAAGCTCGATGGAAGATCCAAGCCCAGCCACAATCATGACAAAAGCAAATGGACAGGCTACGATCATGGCCTCATTAGCCACAATTATGGTAGAATCAAATCCTAAATGCCACAATTGTGGCTTATGTGATTGGAGATGCAGATTGGCTTCTACGACTCAACTTTATGGGGTTGTTTTAGACTTTTTGGGCCAAGTTAAGACTTAATTTTTACCTTAAATAGAAAAGACTACAGAGGAAAGAGGAGAACCTGAATTTTCATGCCTCCATTTTTCCACATTGGGAAAGATCCAAGGACGAGGAAGAAGGAAGAAGGAAGGGAGAGAAGAAGAGAAATAAGAAGGTGGAGCTTCAGCTACTTCAACCTCTAAGTTACTGTCGTTCTCTTCATCTTTTATTTCATATATTTGATGTATGAGATGGGATTGATGATGATGAATCTTGGGCTAAGGATGTTCTAACTTTTCTATAGGGATTTGTTCTTGATTTAATGTTAATCTACTTGTTTTTTTAATGCATTTGGGTATTATTATTATTTATTGTAACTGCATGCTTCGGGTGAACCAAATGCAAAAATGATTGGGTTGGTTAATGAGAGTTAAATGAACTAATAGACCACACAAATAATTAAATTGGTAATTATATAGACAGAGATCTCATGTGAGGACTTAGTTGTTTAATAGAATGCCTAAGATCCTAAGATTTGATTAAGTTATGGGTTGATTGTTAATCGAGAGATTACATGCTCAGTAACGTGACTAAGTTAGTGTTCAATAATTAGGGTTTAGTGATTATAACTTGAGAGAGAGTAGTCCACCCTTCAATAGTCTAAAATTGACACCACATTAACACAAGAGTGACTGAGTTAACAATAATGATAGGATAAATCTCCTCTCCCATATTTTGTTAATCTTCCTTGGTTGAATTACAATTGTTATTTTGTGGTGCTTAATTTTGGTTTCTTGTGTTTTTTTTTACAAATTCATTTTCAAGCAATACATATCTGATTGTTTACTTTTTTAGTTTTTATATTTATCTTAATAATCCTTTTAGGCCTTATATAACTTAGAATTATATTAGTTCACTAACTCCTCGAGAGATCGACACCTTATATACTACATTCATGAACTGTGTACTTGCAGTATATTGAGCGTTTTATAAGATTAAAACTTGCCTAACACACACTCTTAAAATAAAAACCCTAAAAAAATGTAGCATCTGTTGTCATAACATGTTCTTTTTGTACTAAAATTTTGGGTTTCTGATGAGTTGTCCAATAACTCACGAGTGTGACACTAGTGTGAGAGGTGTCTCACATCCATGCAAAACATGTCATAGTCATGAGTGATGCTCACAACTACGACAAGTTTCTGGTTTGGCCATGAGCCCTTCTGTAGTCTTCTTTGTGTTTTCAACATATAATCATCATCTTCATGCATTTTCTTTACTTTAATCTTTTTCATTCTTGCTCCCTGAAGACAAACGTTTGTGAATATTAGGAAAGCAACTCATATATGGTACTTTTAACTCACTTTATCTTTTTCGCTTCCAAATTGTACCTAAAACCAAATATGAATTAAAATGAATGCTTTAAGCATTTCGTATCATTAAACACTAAGTGTTATGAAATAAATTCATAACCAATTAAACACATACCAGTAGTTAAGGGAAAGCTCCCTACAATTGATAGATTACATAAGTATTTGAACATCCTAAATAGATGTTATCTATGCAGAAGATATATAGAATCTATAGATCATCTTCTATTCTAATGCTGCTACTCAAATAGGGCATGGAAAACTATGATTTAGAAATGTGAATTGCATAATCCACCTCAATCATGACCAGAGATAATCGCATGAAACATTAGAACAATAGATAATACTTTAGTTAAGGGAAGAAGTTACAAAATAGATCTATCTTACATGGTCATCGCATAGAGGGATGAGAGGATTGCACGTGCCTTGAAAGATTCAACCAGAAGCAACGATCATTTTGTATAAGATGTAATCTCCCAAATTGGGACACACATATATTCTGTCTAAAGGAAGGTCATGATTGACTCTTGAATCAATCGAAATTGGGACATCACATAATTGGGATTATTTGTGAGATTGTTTAATGAGTGTGCATAGGCAGATATATGCACGAATTTGTCTATCAACTTAAGAATGCCCCCATTTAATAATGGGTCTAAAGCTTATTAAAATATTGCAATATTTTATAGACTTCTAACTCATAGCATCTAACAATTGAATTTTTATTTTTATTTTTTAAAAATGTTAACATATGTCATGCTATACGTAATAATTTTTAGAAAATTAATAAATGTTTTATTTAAAAATACAAATTTTATTACAATTAAAATTTTTGATAAAATTTGTAGTCTTTTTGATAATTACTCTTTTATAAACTTATACCGTGTGTAACATCCATTAAGATATATACTTTTCATCAAATTTTTTTCTTATAATATGTAATAATTAGTTATTTATTTTAGATAAGACTATGGACTTTGTTCTTTAATTAGATTTTCTTTTATAAGTAAAATCGCCAATTTCATACTATATTTATTTTGTTTTACAAAAATGTCAACAATCATATCAATATATTTTTATCTAGGTTAATTTCCTCTTAGTTATGTTATCTTTATTCTATTTTAAACGAAATTATTTTTGTGTTAATACCCATTTTAACTCCATTACGATCAAATTAAACCTTTTAAGAATAAATATATTATTTTTCTTAGTACACTCTAGCTCGTGGTGCACCTTGGGTGGTGACCGTCCTGATGACTTTTTGGTACTTCGGTAAGATTGAAATCGTCAGCATTTCTGTTCTGTGCACTGACGTAGATATGTAAATGGAGTGTGAACTGCAGCATGGATTTCAGCGTGACTTTTCAGCCAGAAAAACGGAGCAAAGATCTGACTCCCGGCGGCTCAGAAACTTGTGACGGATTGAGTCGTACATGCGAGAAACGTTCAGTCCTCAAAATTTGTATTTTTGTTTTCCTATCACCATCGCTCCTCGTGGTCCCCAAAAAACTTCTTTTTCATTGCTGACGAATGAATGATCCCAGCTCGTTTGGCTAGGTACAAATTATTTCCCACTTCGTTACACTCTTCTTTACAAAAATTTTAAAATAAAAATTTCTAGTAAATATATTACTTTAAATTTTGAATTGGACATTATTTCAGGATATGCAATAATTAATTTGTTAGGATTCAATATACATTAATTTAAAAGTAAAGTCTAAATTGATGGAAAAATGAAAAATAGTAATAATTTATGATGAACTAATTATCAACTTTTACTATTTTTTTAAAAGTTATTACTTATATCTAATAAATATACAAATCAATCAAATCTATCAGACTCGTCAGCTTATTTTTCTAATTCTTATAAATTAAATTAAGATATATACAAGATAACTTTAGTTAAAATATAATTATAATCTTTTCATTATTTAATATTTTTTCCTTATTATTTGTTATATTTTATAAATAAGGATTAGCTTCACTTAACTTGTTTATATTTTTATCACAAATTATACATCATATTGTTAATTTTTCTTCTTTTCTTTTTAAGTTTGAATTTACTCCAATAAAATGCCATCTGCAGGGCACATCCCGTCAATATCCTAACAGCTAAGTACCCGTTACATTCGTGAACCATGCAGGTGAACGTGCCGAGACGTCACAAAAGTGAAATTTAGGTGTCAGGTTTTCGGCCCACGCGTGATAATAGCAGTTGTCGCTATTTGCTGGACAGCTACATTATGAAATTTCAACATTGACGGCATAATATGTTTGACATTATATTCCTTCTCCAGTATTTGGGCATAGTACGTCTAACATACATTGTATCCTAAAGCGTGTTTGTTCGATAATATTGGGTATCTTGTTTGTTTAAAGCGTAAGATTTAGGTCTACTACAAGACAATGCCACGTAAATCACATTTTTTCTGTTGGATACATAGGTGGTATATTATTAATTGAATTGTAGAGCTTAATACGCCTAAGATATTTCTGTGTTCTAGATAAATTTTGGGATTGACGGACGTATGAACTTTATGCTTTTACATTTAAAAGAATTAGCATTTAGATCACGAATGAGTTAGCCTAACAATTGAAATCATGTTGTCGACAATTTTATGATCACCCAAAACATATTGAAGAAATTTCTAAATATATATGATGTCTTGTGTTTCCTACTATTAAGAATAGGAATTAATGGAGCACTTCTTTTTAAAATGACCCTCCGCTTCATTCATTTGGGAAAGAATCCAACACTTATGTAGTATCACTTCCCTAACTTCAAGCTAGCAGGAGTTAATATATAGTATGATGCCTTAGGTAGAGAACTAGTGATATTACACATATAAGTTTATGGGTTTCTTCAATATGACTAAGGAGCTTAGCTTATCTTTAAGAGCTAACTAGAAGACAAAAGAAGCTTTTGTCTTTGCTTGTTGAACCATATGGGCTTATACTATATAAAGTTAGGATTTTTTTTTTCTCTTAAGATATATCTGTAAGAGATATTTGAGTAGTAACTTAATTAATTTCTGTTAAGTCAAGAAGACTTTACTTATATTAATTTTAAAGACAATCAAATAATAATAATCTTAGAAATGTATGAACTGTTTTGATAAGTTTATTAAATGTGCAGAAAAATGTAAGTAACACTTCGTCAAACCTAGAAGAGGCGTGGTCAGCAACAGACGATATGCAACATAAGACCAAACGCAACCCAGACGAAACGCAACACTAGATGAAGCATGATTACAAAAGAATTATTATACCAGATGATACAAAAAGAAAGCTATTCTAGAATGATAGTCAGTTAGTCAGTTTGAGTTAATTACAGGACTCAACTAATAATGGTTTCTAGAAGATTCAAGAAGCAGTTTCTTAAAAAGACAGACTATAAATACTAGTTTTAGTCGAAGACTAAATAACATTTTTACAAGAGAGAAAATTTGATTGTACAATACTTAGAGAAATTCTGTATTCAAATGCGAAAAAATAGAGAGAATATATCTGTAACGTGAAGATAAAAAATATCTTTCCTAGAGAGAGAAAGAAAGGTTAGAGCCTGTAGAGGCTAAGAAAGTAGATAAAGAATATTTTGTGAGAGAAACATGAAGAGGCTCTGCAAGTGTATAAAAAATACTTATAAAGTTAAAGAGTATAGTGAAATCTCAGACAAACATTGAGGAATGGGCATAACCCAAGGTTAAGGGTGAACCAGTATAAAATCACGACGTCTATTCTCTAACCCTTATCTTTTAATTTTCTTGTTGATAGAAGAGTAAATAATACTACTTGCGATCGCATTACTTATCAACTTTAATAAAGTATTTTTGTGATCATTTGAATTCTGTAAAGAAATTCGAAAAATCTCAAAAGATTAATATTTTCGAAAATATTATACAATTCAACTCCCTTCTTGTATATTTTACACATTATACGTGATTTTTATATTAACAAGTGATTTACTTCAATTGGTATCAGATAAGAACCAGAAAAATAGAAGCACATCTTCAAAAGCATTAAAGATTGAAAAAATTAAGAATGACGATGATAGTGAATCTGATCAAGATTCAAGTGAAGATAGTGATGAGCTATCCTTCATTTCAAGAAAGATTAGGAGGACGTGTAAAAAGAAAGCGAAGGGAAATAAAGTTTTTTCTTTAAGAAGAATAGCAAAGACGAATCAAAGAATAAGAAAAGTTCTATTGTCTGCTATGAGTGCAACAAACCAGGACATTACAAGTCTGAATATCCATCGCTAAAAAAATAGAAGAAAAGTAAAGAAAAAAAAGAGCATGATAGCAACTTGAGAAGATTTAGATTCGTCTAAATCTGACTCCGATTCAGAAGCATCAGGACAAGCAAATATATGCTTGGTAGTTGAAAAGGAATGCGATGATGAGGTAACTTCTAACTTCAATAAACTTCAAGATGCATATTTAGAATTGTTAGAAGATTCACATGCTATATTAAAATAATATAGTAATTTAAAAAAGAAATTTGTTGAAGCTTGAAGAACACGGAAGTGTTAGAAAAAGAAAATGTCTACGTTAAGAAACAAGTAGACGATATGAAAAAGAAAATAACTGTGCATAGATCTAAGGAAATTAATCAACTCAAATAATGGATTAATAGTCTTTCAGCAAATTTATCAACATTTAATGAAAGTATAAAAAGGATAAATGATATGATTGGAAAATATAGACATCCAAATGATAAGAGTGATTTAGGGTTTACTAATAGTAATGTTCATCATAATAAGAGTTTTGTTCCTAACAGAAAGAAAAAGAAACAATATTCTT
>JANZLD010000002.1:48850382-48871003 GCA_026413575.1 Erythroxylum carthagenense
TTCTAGATATGCATCTTAGAGTTCATTAAAGTTAGAAGTTACCTCCTCGCCACCTTCGTTTTTGGCTACCAAGCATACGTTTGCTTATACTAAGGCTTCTGAATTAGAATCAAATTCGGACGAATCCATATCTTCCCAAGTAGCCATCATACTCTTTTTATTTTCTTTATTCTTCTTTGGCTTTCTTTTTAGCAACGGACATTCAGACTTGTAGTGTCCTGGTTTGTTGCACTCATAGTAAATGATAAAGGCCTTCTCGTTCTTGACTTCATCTTTGCTATTTTTCTTAAAAGAAAAGTCTTTATTTCCTCTTGCTTTCTTCTTCCACATTCTTCTGATCTTCCATGAGATAAAAGATAATTCATCATCGTCTTCACTTGAATCTTATTCAGATTCACTGGTGTCATCATTCTTGATCTCTTCGATCTTTGATGCTTTCGATGATGAACTTCTATTCCTTTGAGTCTTGTGATTTTTCCGACCAGCCTTTAATGCTATAGATTTATCCCTTTTAGGTTTGTCTTCAGCATCAAGCTCAACTTCATGTATCTTCAAAGAACTAAGTAGCTCGTCAAGCTTTAATTTGCTCAAGTCCTTGGTTTCTCATATTGTAGTAACTTTAGGTCTCCATCTTTTGGGTAGACTTCTAAGAATTTTCCTGACATGATCATGATTGTCATAGATTCTCCCAAGATTTTTCAGTCTATTAACGATAGTTTGAAATCGTCCAAACATCTGATCAATGGACTCGTCTTCTTTCATTTTAAATAGCTCATACTGATGTATAAGAATACTAATCTTGGACTCCTTCACTTAGTTTGTACCTTCATGTGCGATGCATAAGGTGTCCCACATCTCCTTCGCAGTTTCGCATCCATGAACTTTATCGTATTCACTTCTGCTTAATGAACAACTCAGAAAGAATTTGTTCTTTGAATTTAGTTGCAATCTTGCTTTGTGATCGGCTAACCATCTGGTATATGGAATAGTATTGCCATCATCATCAACTGGTATGTATGGTCCATTCTCGATGATGTCCCATAGATCAACATGTGTGGATTCAATGAAAAGTCATATCCTGACCTTCCAATAATGATAGTCCTCACCATTGAATGCATGAGGTCTTGTGACGGAGGCACCTTCAGCAATAAACACGTGTGATTCTACCATGGATCTTTGTCCTCACTATGTAAAGGTGGTTCTTGGAAACTGAGCTTTAATACCAATTGAAGTAAATCACACGTTAATATAGAGTTCACGTACAATATACGAAGTACATAAAAAGGGGGTTAAATTGTGTAATCTTTTTATGAATACACAAAACCTTTGTTATTTCTTAAAAAAGAAATTTTTTCAAGTATTAGATGAATACCAAATAGTTACTTAGTTAAATCGCAAATAACTTGTACAAACTTGTATAAGAACAAGAGTATTTAAGACTAAAGAGTTAGAAGATAGACGATGAGATTTTTATACTGGTTCATCCCAAACCTTGGGCTACGTCCAGTCCTCAAAATCCTTCTAAGTTTTCACTATACTTCACCAAATTTACAAGTATTCTTTCCTCCCTTCTAGAGCCTCTTCAGGTCTCTTACACTGAGTATTCTTTTAGCTATCTCAGCCTCACCAGGCTCTCAGCCTTTTCTTTCTCTCACTAGAAATATATTGTGAGCTTTTGTTACAGTAATGTTTGCTCCCGTATATCGCACTTTGCATACAGAAATTTTGTAAGTTAAAAGATTAAAAGTTATTCAGTCTTCACTACGACCAATATTTATAGCCTAAGTCTTCAACTGCTTCTTGAATCTTGTTTCTTATTTCTTGCTTCTTGTATCTTATAGAAACTGTTATTCAATTGAGTTCTGTAACTAACTCAAACTTCTTCTTCTGGGTATTAAAAAATTCTTCTTAGTTTTTGAACTTCTTCTTAGTTCTCGAAGTTCTTCTTAGTTTTTGAACTTCCTCTCAATTCTGTCCACTTCTTCTTAGTCTTCAAAACTTCTTCTTAGTGAACTTTTTCTTAGTTTTTGAACTTCCTCTTAATTCTGTCCACTTCTTCTTAGTCTTCGAAACTTCTTCTTAGTTCTCGAACTTCTTTCTTGAACTTCCTCTTAGTTCTCGAACTTCTTCTTAGTTCTATCCACTTCTTCTTAGTCTTCTAAACTTCTTCTTATTGAACTTCTTTTTCGAACTCCCTCTTAGTTCTGTCCACTTCTTAGTCTTCGAAACTTCTTCTTAGTTCTGTCCACTTCTTCTTAGTTCTGTCCACTTCTTCTTAGTCTTCAAAACTTCTTCTTAGTGAACTTATTTTTTGAACTTCCTCTTAGTTCTTGAACTTCTTCTTAGTTCTGTCCACTTCTTCTTAGTCTTCGAAACTTCTTCTTGGTGAACTTCTTTTTAGTTTCTGAAACTTCCTCTGTGTTTTGGCATTGCACACTTAACACACTCATTAGAACGGTTCTTTTATTTCAAACATTATCATTATTTGATTATCAACAAAATTATTAAACGTGAAGTCATTTTGACTTAACATAAATATCTATAGGATGAACCAATCTTTTATTGAACAAGTGATGATGGTTTAGTAAGACGATGTGTTCTAGAGAAAGAAATGTTGGATATATTAACACAATTTCAAGAAGCTCAATATGCTAGCCATTATGGAGCAAACAAAACAGCAGCCCAAGTACTCGAGTGTGGATTTTATTAGCCACATTTTTTTAAGGATGCTTAAGCTTTCGTGCACAGTGCGATCGCTATCAAAGAGTTGGTAACTTCTCCAAGAGAGATGAGATGCCTTTATCTAACATTTTAGAAGTTGAATTCTTCGATGTATAGGGCATCAATTTTATGGGCCCTTTTCCATCCTCCATGGGGAACACGTATATTCAAGTAAGGGTGGATTACATATCCCAATGGGCCAAAGCTATGGCATCTCCGACCAATGATGGGAAGGTTGTACAAAAATTTATCAAACAGTTATTTAACCAATTTAGAGTGCCAAAAACTATAATAAGTGATGGGGAAACACATTTTTGTAACAGATCTTTTGATGTCCTCCTAAAAAGGTACAGAGTCCACCATCGCATGGTTATTCCTTATCACTTACAAATGAGTGGATAAGTGGAAGTCATTAACCGAGAGCTTAAAAATTTTTTAGAAAAGATGGTGAATAGCTTTAGGAAGGACTGGGCATTAAAGCTAATGATGTCCTATGTGCTTATAGGACTACTTTTAAAACACCGATCGGAACGACTCCCTTTAGGCTTGTATGTGGTAAAGCTTGTCATTTGCCTATGAAGCTAGAGCATTAAGCATATTAGGCAATGAGAGCTTTCAATTTTGATTGGAAGCAAGCAGGTGAAAAATGACTTCTGCAACTAAATGAACTTGAAGTGTCTCACTACAATGCATACAAAAATGCAAAACTTTACAAGGAGAAGGTAAAGAGATGGCACAAATCTAATTTTAAGCAAAAGGAATTCAAGATAGGAGAAGCATTTTTGCTATACAATTTGAAGCTAAAGCTATTTCCTAAAAAGCTTAAATCAAGATGGAGTGGACCTTTTACAATCACCCAAGTCTTCAATCATGGAGCCCTTGAACTAGAAAATGCAAATCAGGAAACTTTAAGGTGAATGGTATCGCTGCAAACTGTATCTCAACAGAGTGTCCCCAAAGTTAAAAGAGGTAATCTCTTTCCTTTCAAAAATTGAACACACTTCCAAGGGTACAAGATCAAGCTAATGACCATAACTTAGCACGTTTAGTAATTAGATCTAAATTGTTATGTGATATTTCTTTTAAATTTTGAAAATAATTTTTTAATGATTTGGAATGGTTTAGACTGCTGACTCTTTTATTTCTTTTTAAGCAATTATAAGATAGGGTAGCAATCTTAGGCACCAAATGCATTTGGTCTCTAGAACCATCACCATCTTCACCTGAATCGCCGTAATGGGTTCTTATGCTCTAACCCTTATCTTTTCATTTTTGTCATTATTTTTTATACTTTGTATTAGTTTATTTTGATTCCCACCTTTCATGTTGTTTGTCCTTCTCACATTAAGGATAATTTATTGTCCAAGTATGGAGAGGGTTGTTTTATATGCATTATATGTTTTATTTTGATTATGAATTTTTCATATTATATGTTTGTTTTATTAGGTTTGCATGATGTGACTCGTGTGAATGTATCAATGGCTAGGACTTAGCGAAATCGACTTAACTTTGAACATAGTCTTTTAGGTTATTAAAATTTATTAGCTTATGAAATTAGTGTTCTAGGTTGCTTCAATTAAATGTGCATGTTAATTAGGATATGGTATTAGTTCATTCACTCTAGGAATTTAGCACATTCATTTATAATTTTATGTTAATTGAATAAGTAGCATCGTTAGTATCTTTTCATAAGAATGAATAGCTAAAGAAATGAGGTAGGCAAGAAAATATTAAAATAACAACAACAATAATAATAATAAGTATGTTTTGTCTAATAAATAACTATTCCACTGGCTCTTTTTGAAACAAATTGAGTTATGAATAGAGCTGGTAGACAGTTGAGGATATGATATAGTTGAGTAACCGGGAGACATTCATCACAAATGTTTGACTTCGCATCAAAAGGCTATAATGACATTCCAACCAAATCGCTTAATAAAAATATGACCTAGTTGAGTAACCGAGGGACATTCATCATTAATTTTTGCCTTCGCATCAAAAGGCTAGGTTTGTATTAATGAAAATTAACAAAAATTGTGCATTGTTTAATAAATCCTACCAATAATCTTTATGAATAGCTTGAATTTTCATGAAAGGTTACTTAGGGATAGTTACAATTTTGATTGACCGAATAATTATCAATTTGTGTTTACAAGTGATGGAGGTGAATGGATTTGACATAAAGGTCTTAATTAGTATGTATATTTATTCTGAAGTGCTTAGACACAAATTTTAAAAATTAATAAGTTAGAACAACTTAAAGGATTGTGTTTGTAGTTAAATTTGTTTCATGAAATTCAATGTCATTGTACCATTATTGCATTTTGTTTGTGTTGTTATTTGGTGTGATGGTGGTTTTTTGTTTGTTTTTTGTTTGAGGACAAGCAAAAGTTTAAGTGTGAGGATGAGATAGTTGTAGGTTGCATGATGTTTTAATAGGCATTTTAGTATGTTTTTAGTGGATAATTAATTGATTCATGTATGTTTAGGCTTAGATTTGTGTTAATTGGTTAAATTTGTGTGTTTTGAGTGTTATAAGGATTAAAGCATGCTATTGAGCTTTAATTTTGTATATTTGAGGTGCCTGGATGTGTTGTTAGTGTTTGAGATCAGATATTGAAGAACAAAGAAGATTTGGAGGAAGCCCGATGGAAGATCCAATCCCAGACATGATGATGGCAGAAGCAAAATGGACAGGCTATGATCATGGCCTCATTAGCCACGCCCAAGTGCCACGATTGTGGCTTGTGTGATAGGAGACGCAGACCAATTTATAAGACTCAACTTTGCGGGGTTGTTTCGGAAATTTTAGGCCAAGGAAAGACTTAGTTTTTACCCTCAATAGAAAAGACTAAAGAGGACAGAGGAGAACCCGAATTTTCTTGCCTCCATTATGCCATATTAGGAAAGATCCAAGGAAGAGGAAGAAGGAAGAAGGAAGGGAGAGAAGAAGAGAAAGAAGAAGGTGGAGCTTCAGCTACTTCAACCTCCAAGTTGTTGTCATTCTTTTCATCTTTTATTTCATATATTTGATGTATGAGATGGGATTGATGATGATGAATCTTGGACTAAGGATGTTCTAACTTTTCTGTAGGGATTTGTTCTTGATTTAATGTTAATCTAGTTTTTTTAATGCATTTGGGAATTATGATTATTTATTGTAATTGCATGCTTCGGGTGAACCAAATATAAAATGATTGGGTTGGTTAATGAGAGTTAAAGGACCTAATAGACCACACAAATAATCAAATTGGTAATTAAACGGAGAGAGATCTCATGTGAGGACCTAGTTGTTTAATAGAATGCCTAAGATCTAATTAAGTTATGGGTTGATTGTTAATCGAGAGATTATATGTTTAGTAATGTGACTTAATTAGTGTTCAATAATGAGGGTTTAGTGATTATAACTTGAGAGAGAGTAATCTACCTTTTGATAGTCTAAAATCGACACCATATTAACACAAGAGTGACAAAGTTAACAATAATGACAGGATAAATCCCCTCTCCCATATTTTGTCAATCTTCTTTAGTTCAATTCCAATTGTTATTTTGTGGTGCTTAATTTTGGTTTCTTGTGTTTATCTTACAAATTCATTTTCAAGCAATACATATCCAATTGTTTACTTTTTTAGTTTTTATATTCATTTTAATAATCCTTTTAGGCCCTAGATAATTTAGAATTATATTAGTTCACCAAATCCTCGAGAGATCAACACCTCATATACTACATTCACGAACCGTGTACTTGCAGTATATTGAGGGTTTTATAAGATTAAAACTTGCCTAACACACACCTTAAAATAAAAACCCTAAACAAAATGTAGCATCTGTTATCGCAACATGTTCTTTTTATACTAAATTTTAGGGTTTCAGATGAGCTGTCCAACAACTCACGAGTGTGACACTGGCCTGAGAGGTGTCTCAAGTCTATGCAAAACATGTCATAGTCGTGAGTGATGCCTACGACTACGACAAGTCTCTTGTTTGGCCATGAGCCCTTCTATAGTCTTCTTCTTTGTGTTTTCAACATATGATCGTCATCTTCATGCATTTCCTTTACTTTAATCTTTTTCATTCTTGCTCTATGAAGACAAAGGTTTGTGAATATTAGGAAAGTAGCTCATATATGGTACTTTCGACTCTCTTTAACTTTTTTGCTTCTAAATTGTAACTAAAACCAAATATGAATTAAAGTGAATGCCTTAAGCATTTCGTATCATTAAACACTAAGTGTTATGAAATAAATTCATAACCAATTAAGCATATACTAGTAGTTAAGGGAAAGGTCCCTACAATTGATTGATTACATAAGTATTTGAACATCCCTGATAGATGTTATCTATGCAGAAGATGTGTAGAATCTATAGATCATCTTCTATTCTAGTGCTCCTACTCAAATAGGGCATGGAAAACTATGATTTAGAAATGTGAATTGCATAATCCACCTCAATCATGACAAGAGATAATCGCATGAAACATTAGAACAATAGATAACACTTCAATTAAGGGCAGGAGTTACAAAATAGATCTATCTTACATGGTCAGCGCATAGTGGGATGAGAGGAATGCACGTGCCTTCAAAGATTCAGCTAGAAGCAACGATCATTTTGTATAGGATGTAATCTCCCAAATTAGGACACAAATATATTCTGCATAAAGGTAGGTCATGATTGACTCTTGAATCAATTGAAATTGGGACATCACATAACTGGGATTATTTATGAGATTATTTAATGAGTGCACATATGCAGATATATGAACGAATTTGTCTATCAACTTAAGAATGCCCCCATTTAATAATGGGTCTAAAGCTTACTAAAATATTGAAATATTTTATAGACTTCTAACTCATAGCATCTAACAATTGAAGTTTTATTTTTATTTTTTAAAAATGTTAACATACGTATGGCATTTTTAGAAAATTAATAAATGTTTTATTTAAAAATGCAAATTTTACTACAATTAAAATTTTTGATAAAATTTGTAGTCTTTTTGGTAATTACTCTTTTATAAACTTATACCGTGTATAACATCCATTGAGATATACTTTTCATCAAAAAAAATTCTTGTAATATTAATTAATATGTATTCAACTTTATGTAATAATTATTTATTTATTTTAAATAAGACTATAGGCCTTGTTCTTTAATTAGATTTTGTTTGACTCCCGGCAGCTCAGAAACTGGTGACTGATTGAGTCGTACATGCGAGAAGCCTTCAGGCCTCAAAATTTGTATTTTTGTTTTCCTGTCATCATCGCTCCTCGTGGTCCCGCAAAAACTTCTCTTTCTTTGCTGACGAGTGAATGATCCCAGTTCGTTTGATTAGGTACAAATTGTTTCATGGAACTTGCAGGTGTACGTGCCAAGAACGTCACAGAAGTGAAATTTAGGTGTCAGGTTTTGGGCCACAATTGTCGAATATAACGACATAAATGAAGGCCAAGCAAGATAATGACGACGTTGTCGCTATTTGCTGGCCAGCTACATTATGAAATTTCAACATTGACGGCATAATATGTTTGACATTATATTCCTTCTCCAGTTTATGGGCATCATACATTTAACATACATTGTATCCTAAAACGTGTTTGTTTGATAGTATTGGGTATCTTGTTTGTTTAAAGTGCAAGATTTAGGTCTACTACGAGACAACTCTACATAAATCACATTTTTTCCGTTGGATACATAGGTGGCATATTATTAATTGAATTGTAGAGCTTAATACGCCTAAGATACTTCTATATGCTAGATAAATTTTAGGATTGACGGACGTATGAACTTTATGCTTTTATATTTAAAAGAATTAGCATTTAGATCACAAGAGAGTTAGCCTAACAATTGAAATTACATTGTCGAAAATTTTATAATCACCCAAAACAATTGAAGAAATTTCTAAACATATATGATGTTTGTGTTTTGTACTATTAAGAATAGGAATTAATGGAGCACTTCTTTTTAAAATGACCCTCCACTTCATTCATTTGGGAAAGAATCCAACACTTATGTAATATCACTTCCCTAACTTCAACCTAGCAGGAGTTAATATATAGTATGATGCCTTAGGCAGAGATCTAGTGATATTACAAATATATGTTTATGGATTTCTTCAATATGACTAAGGAGTTTAGCTTATCTTTAAGAGCTAACTAGAACATAAAAGAAGCTTTTGACTATGCTTGTTGAACCATATGGGTTTATAAAGTTAGGAATTTTTTCTCTTAAGATATATTTGTAAGAGATATTTGAGTAGTAACTTAATTAATGTCTGTTAAGTCAAAAAGACTTTAATTTTATTAATTTTGATAACAATCAAGTAATAATAATTTTAGAAATTATGAACTATTTTGATATGTTTGTTAAGTATACAAAAAAATGTAAATAACACTTAGTCAAACCCAGAAGATGCGTGGTCAACAACAGATGATACGTCAGCAATAGACAAAACGCAACACTAGATGAAGCGCAATACCAAACGAAGCACAACGCCAGACGAAGCGCGATACCCGACGAAGCATGATAATAGATGAAGCATGATTACAGAAGAATTATTGTACCAGGCGATACAAAAAGAAAGCTATTCTAGAACGACAGTCCGTTAATTAGTTTGAGTTAGTTACAGGACTCAACTAATAACGATTTCTAGAAGATTCAAGAAGTAGTTTCTTAAGAAGAAAGTTGAAGACTTAGGCTATAAATACTAGTTCTAGTCGGAAACTAAATAATGTTTTTACAAGAGAGAAAATTTGTTTATATTCAAAGTGCGAAAGAAGAGAGCGAATACATCTGTAACATGAAGCTCAAAAATATCTTTCCTAGAGAGAAAAAGAAAGGCTAGAGTTTGGAGAGGCTAAGAAAGCAGATAAAGAATACTTTATGAAAGAAACTTGAAGAGGCTCTGCAAGTATATAAAGAATACTTGTAAAGTTGAAAAGTATAGTGAAATCTCAGACAAACTTTGAGGATTGGACGTAGCTCAAGGTTAAGGGTGAACTAGTATAAAATCGCGACGTCTACTCTCTAACCCTTATCTTTTAATTTTCTTATTGTTAGAAGAGTAAATAATATTACTTGCAATTGCATTACTTATCAACTTTAGTAAAGTGTTTTTGTGATCATCTAAATTCTGTAAAGAAATTCAAGAAATCTCAAAAGATTAATATTTTTGAAAAGATTACACAATTCAACTCCTTTCATGTGTATTTTATATATTATACATGATTTCTATATTAACAAGTGATATATTTCAGTTGGAATCAGAGCGAGTTTTCCAAGAAACATTGATACAAAGTGAGGACAAAGATCCATGGTTGAATCAGATGTTTTTATAGCTGAAGGTGCCTCGATCACAAGACATCCTGCATTCAATGGTGAGGATTATCATTATTGGAAAGATAGGATGTAGCTTTTTAGAGAATCCACACATATTGATCTTTGGTATATCATCGAGAATGGTCCATATACACCAACAGATGATGAAGGCAATAGCATCTTTCGTGATAAATGGTCAACTAATCAGAAAGTTCGATTTTAGTTAAACTCAAAGGCCAAGTTCTTTCTAATTTGTGCCCTAAGCAGAAGTGAATATGATAAAATTCATGGATGCGAATCTGCAAAGGAAATGTGGGACACATTACCCATTATACATGAAAGCACAAATCAAGTGAAAGAGCCCAAGATCAGTATTCTTTTTCATCAGTATGAGCTATTCAAGATGAAAGATGAGGAGACCATTGATCAAATGTTTGGACGATTTCAAACGATCGTTAACGAACTTAAAGCTCTTGGGAGAATCTACGATAATCAAGATCATGTCAGAAAGATCCTCAAAAGTCTTCCTAAAAGATGGAGACCCAAAGTTACAGCAATAAAAGAGGCTAAGGATTTAAGTAAGCTGAAGCTAGATGAATTGCTCGGTTCACTAAAGATATATGAAGTAGAGCTTGATGTAGAACACAAACCTAGAAGAGATAAATCTATCACATTAAAGGCTAGTCAGAAGAATTAGAAGAACCAGAAAAATAGAAGCATATCTTCAAAAGCATTAAAGATTGAAGAAATCAAGAATGATGATGCTAGGGAATCTGATCAAGATTTAAGTGAAGCTGATGATGAATTATCCTTCATTTTAAGAAAGATTAGGAGGATGTGGAAAAAGAAAGCGAAGGGAAATAAAGACTTTTCTTTTAAGAAGAATAGCAAAGACGAATCAAAGAATGAGAAAAGTTCTATCTTATACTATGAGTGCAATAATCTAGGACATTACAAATTTGAATGTCCATTGCTCAAAAGAAAACAGAAGAAAAGTGAAGAAAAAAAAGAGCATGATGGCAACTTAGGAAGATTTGGATTCTTCTGAATCTGACTCCGATTCAGAAGCATTAGAACAAGCAAATATATGCTTGGTAGTTGAAAAGGAATGTGACAATGAGGTAACTTCTAACTTCAACGAACTTCAAGATGCATATTTAGAATTGTTAGAACATTCACTTGCTATATTAAAACAATAAAGGATTTTGAAAAAGAAATTTGTTGAAAGCTTGAAGAACACGAAAGTATTAGAAAAAGAAAACGTCTGTCGTAAGAAACAAGTAAACAATATGAAAAAGAAAATAACTGTAGATAGATCTGAGGAAATTAATCAACTGAAACAAAGGGTTAATAGTCTTTCAGTAGATTTATCAACATTTATTGAAAGTACAAAAAGGATGAACGATATGATTGGAAAATATAGACATCCAAATGATAAGAGTGGCTTAGGGTTTACTAATAGTAATGTTTTCCATAATAAGAGTTTTGTTCCTAACAAAAAGAAAAAGAAACAATATTCTTATAGACACCCAACCCATTCGGTAAAAAGTGTGTAATGACATTTATTTTACAAAACTTTTTGTTTATCATAAAACCGAACTTTGTCAATAAGGAAACAAAAATTCCAACACTTGTTTTTTTTTAAACTGAAACTTTGTCAATATAAAAACAAAAATTTCAGCACTTTCTTTTCATAAAATTGAAATTGTGATTACACTAAAAGGATAATTTGAAACCATTACCTATTCTTTTCTTCAATCCATGGTTGTTTCATATTCAACATTTTAGAAATTTGTACATTACAAATTCAAATAAATCAGAAAATGAAGACAAGGAGGAAACATGACGATGATAGGCCAACCTCCTTGTGCCAAACCAAACGAAGAAAACTTACAAGGTAAATCTATATTCTATGGACAACCAAAAGAGCAAAACATATACCATATATATTTCTATCACATAAAATATACAATATAAATAAATATAATTGTCAACCCATGCAACATATAGGAACTGAATCATGCATAATAAAATGGCTCTGATACCAATGGTTAGATTGAAAACAAAAGCATATTAGATTTGGCTAAAAGTTAGATTTCAAAAACTTTTTTTGAAATCAAAATGCAACGAAAGCATAATAACCAAATCAACATATTTAATCCATACATGATATGGTATTAGAAAAATAAATAATATAAGAACAAGATCAAAATTTTACCAACTCCTTTGCGACAACTTTGACTCGTCGCTATTGTATCCTCTTCTCACTATTGTATTCTCAATCAATCCGATCTACCACTTGTTCTCCTTAGACAACTTGATTAACAAGATCCTTTCATAGGAAAGGAAAAGAAATATTGAAGAGGTTTTCCTTAGTTGTTGAAAGAACTAAAATGAGATTCTTCTCATTAACAATTTTGGCAAAGGAAGAAGGAGTAGCCACTTTTGCACCACTTCATTCTCTTAATCAAAAATGAAAGAGAGAGCCATAAATGAAACATTCACATTTGTTTAATATGGCTAGATGAAAAGACCAAAAAAAAAATGGTACTCTCATTTTCAGTTGCAAGATGAAAGAAAGGAGAAAGAGCATTAAATACACTTACTCCTTCTTTAATCAAGAGAATGCTAAAAGGTTGCTATGTTTTTCTACATGCCACCATTAAATGACAACCATTAAGCCATTTAATGATAATACCATTAAACCATTTAATGAGGATAAAGCATGATAAAAACCCATCTTATATTAAGCAATTCAATGGTAAATGTGCAGCTGTCCATTTAGCTATAAAACTGAAAACTACATCATTGCAGTTTTGGTTTTTGCCCTCCTTTTTTGTCTTTACAAATCTTATTTTAATTTAATTAATCTAATTAATCTAAATTAAACCAAAATCTAGCCTAATATTAAATTTTTACTTTGGGCTTCTAATTAACACTTAATTAGAGTAAGCCCATCATTTAATCATAGGCTTGAAACCTAAATTCATTAACTTTTAATTAAATTGTTTCAGTATTATTATTCCGAATCTAATTCGGTCCTTTCTTCTTTCTTATTTTTGGTAACCTCTATTTATTTTTCTTACTTTACTTGATAACCTTTCCTAGAAGCCAAGTGAGGAATCTAGTTAGACTTATATAATTCAAGCTCCAATAAGCCCAGAATCAATTTAATCTCATTAGAATTAATTCCAGCCTATTAACCAAATGTCATTCTATTAAAGAAAACTAGTTGAACTCTTAAATTACTAAATACTATGAGAATACATGTTTCAAATAAGATATCGAATTTCAAACTCTATTATGAACCATATTTTAGCCATCTGTATAATAAATGGTAAAATTACCATTTAGCCCTTAATTGGTTTTTCCTTCTAGATCTCTCACTTCACTCTACATGATGATTAACACACAAGATCTCATCTTAGTGTTAAGACTTAATAGGTAGCTAGTCCATCAAACTACTGGCACTAGTTTAATCACCAATCTCCATAAAACATCTAAAAGTGAAGATATCACTATAAACTCTTTATTTGAGTGAATGTTTCCTTATACATGTTTTAATTAATAATTCCAACATGTAGAAACTAGATTGATACTCTGTAAAACTCCATTATGATCATATCAAGAATTATAATGAAACACATATGAGTTCACCACTCATCAAGATTGTGGTTCACAATAAAAAAATGTTGTAGTGTATATTTTAAGATTAAAGAAACGACCTACTTTAATCTTTAAAAACATACGTGATTCTAGATTCATTTAATAGTGCCATTATCGATAGTCAACTGCTATCATGATATGAAACTCATCATTCCCTTGAGGTAAACTCCTTTACTTACACGAAGATAAATCACAACACTACAGTCTAAACCATAATCAAGCGGCCAACTTAATTATTCAACTGTGAATTGACTAATTTAGATTTTAATAATATACATGTTTCCCATACATCTCAATGTATATGTATATTACTTACAAAAGAATCTTGATATCTTATGACTAGTTATATAATGCTCATACAAATAAAACCAAACTCTTTTATTTTATTAATAATAAATATTTTCATTACAAAAGTAACTGGAAGAAGATTAAGTTATATGTAAATACACTTGCTTTCTAGGGCACTATATTTACATAACTTCAACACATGGACTGTCTGTTCCAAGTTCTATTTCCTTTCCATTTCATTTTTGTTCATTTAATGTATAAGATTTAAATGGATTGTATGATGATGGGTTTTGGATTATTGATGCTGTTTTAACTCTTACTTCAAAGTTTTACTTAGATTTAATGTTAACATAGTCGATTTTGTGTTTTATTGATTGAGTGTTGTGATTAACTTTGATCTTGGCATTTGTCAGTAACAAATCTAGAGGGTGAGCCAGATAAAAATGATTAGATTGAGTTAATAGGAGTAGGTAATCCAATAAACCATGTAGTTAATCATATCTAATTTTGTGCAAAGAGAGATCTTATGTGAGACTTGGTAGTTTAGACCTAGTGCAACATTAGTTTGCTAATTCCCTTTTGAATGAAAAACTACCAATATTACAAGGAATTATAAAACTCCTTAGATCTTCGATTTTTTGGGATAACTTGTATTTTAAGATGGTGGAGCACTCTCATTTAATATCACAATCTATAATTCCTCAAGTCTCTTGTTGTTAGAAAGAAAATCCTTTAAGTACTTGACAAACTTTAGTATCTATAAAACATAATTCTCTATTGGGACTTTTTGACCACATCCTTCTTTGTCTCCTTTTATTTTCCTTTCTCGTTCTCCTCTTCCTTCTTTCCATATACATAAGATTTTTCTCTTCAACTTTTTACTCCTCAAAGTCATCGCATTCACCTACTTTTGTGTGGATGGCTCAATATTACTAGGGAAAGTACATGAATTACTTTCAGAGATAATTTTAATAAGTTATCTAATATGATTTTTCAAATTTTCAATTGGCACTTTTTAATTTCAAAGAGATGTTTTAGTACTTTAAAAGAGAGTCTTAAATGTATTAATTAATTTTTTCATGTACTTTCCAAGACTTGATTTTTCTTGATGCTAATATTATTGAAATTTAGGAGAAGCTTGATTAGTCTAAAAAAGTTAAGATCATATCTTTATCCTAGATTATAATTGATACTGTAGGGATAACTGTAAGAACAGTTCCATATAAAAATAACTTACTCAGTCAACTATTCTATAATATAATACATTTATAATTGTGGTGTCCCCCATCATAAATGTAGCAATTCATCAAAAATGATGGTTAAGCTATCAAACTCATGCTATCAATGGTAATGCATAAGCTATCAAACTTTATTTATCAATCTTCTTGGTTAAAGCTTCTAACTTTCCCTTTAATATGGTCACCATATAAACACTATGAATACCACCTAATTTTAGTTTTATCCTTGAATTTCCTTACCAATAATTATTCATAAATATGTTTTCAATTAACTATTGTAATTTCTCAAGAGTTTTAAATTTGGTAGTCCTACTCAAAGATTATTAATTGCTTGCTTTGATGGATAACTTAATCCACTAAAAAATGTTTGCATATTTAGTCCTAAAATTAAGTTTGTGGTGTGGAGATTCCTCAACAAATCCTCCTGTCTCTCCTAAAATTCATATAACATTTCACTCTCTAATTATTGAAAGGAGAAGGTGTCATTCCTAAGTTTTGCTATTCATGTTGGAGGAAAATACTTGGCTAAATACCTTTCAACAGGACTAATACTGGTGGTAATGGATCTAGGAGAAAGAGACTTTAACCATGATTTAGTTTTATCATATAATGTAAGAAAGAACAAAAATAATTAAATAACATTCTCTAAAGCTCTATTTATCTTAAAATTATTGCAAATCTCTAAAAAGTTAATCACGTGTGAGTTTAGATCTTTACTTAATAAGCAATTAAATTTCATAAGTTACTGAAACATCTATATTATGTTAGATTTGATTTAAAAATTATTGGACTCAACTATTAGTTGAATAAAGCTAGATTATGTCCCTACAAACGATGGTTTAGTATACTTCCCTGTAGGACATTGTTCACCTTGTCTTTCCATTATGCTTGGTAGCTGTAACATTAAATACCTAAATCCTAAAATTCTACTAATAAGCACAAGATCAAGAAAGATATATCTAAAATAAATAAATGTGAAAAAATAAATGATTAGATTAACTAAATAAAATATTCCTAATATCCTAGTCCTTAGTAGTTGCTTCAAAACTTAAATATGTTGCGAATTCAATCAAAATAATGCTAAAGATTACTAGATAAATACATATATCATTCTTATAGTATATTCTAGTGAATACAAATGTCGATACCATGAGAGCTATAAGTGTCATAGCTAATCTCTTTCTATTATCTAATATAACAAAACAAATGATTGACTTGAAAAAGCAACACTAACTAAATTAGTTTGAAGTACCCAACTAAATCAATAAACAAGACATAAGCAACAAACAGACAAATAAGAATCAAATTCAGAATCCCTTAGAACCTTTCTATGGTTACGTTTATCTTGATTCAATTTTTGACCGTAGTTTTTTGGATCTATAGAAATTTCAAAATTATAACCGTATTCTTTCTTGAGACATACAATCCAAGTCCGTAACTTGATTGAATAAAATCCTTTCTAATCAAAACCCCTAAAAAAAATTTAAACTTGTTTTGTAAATTTCCTTGATAGATCTAACTTTAACTTAGAAGATTTATATGGTCCTATATCTAGGATTCCATACAACTCTTATTATTTTATATGGTCCTATATCTAGGATTCCATAAAACTTTTATTAGTCATGCCATGGTTTATTCATACATATGATTTTTCAATCCCCTATATATGAAATAAAAAAGAATAAAAATGCAAGCAATTTTAATTTAATCACAATAAGTAATCATGAATAATTTGTAATAGAACTTAAACCTTCATCTAAAATCAAAGAACTAATAAAAAATAATTCTAGGATTCATCCCATCTAGATATATCCCAATTTATTTTATAATGAGGTAAAAGAAAAAAATAAGATAAAAGAAGTCATTATAATAAATTCTTGAAATCTTAAAGTTCCTAGTTAAATCTTTTTGGAATCCTCTTCTCATTAACTAAAGTTGCCTTTTTCTTATGTCAAAACTCTTTAGTTCAACTTCAATGATCTATTTCCAAATGATGTGTGGTATAAGAATGCATTAACTTGTTCTATAAATTTCCATGATAGACTTGACTCTAACCATAATATTTATATGGCCCTATCTCTATGATTCTATATAACTCTTATTATTTGTACCATGATCCATTCAAACATATGACTTCTTAATCCCTAAATATGAAAATTGATATTGGATCAAAACACATGAATAATTTGTAATAGAACTTGGATCTTTCGTTAAATAAAAGAATCAATCCAAGGAAACAGTGTTAGTATTCATCCCATTTAGATCTATCCCAACTTAGTTAATGCTAAGGTAAAAGAAACTAATAAAATTCAAGAAAGATAAAAGATAAAAGAAATCATTCTCATGGATTCTTGAAATCTTAAAGTCCTTAGTTGAATACTAATAGAATCTGCTTCTTACTTTCCAAAGTTGTTTTATTCTTGTGTCAAGACTCCCTAGTTCAACCAAAATGTTTTGTTCTCTAGTTATGTCTAATCTCCCTTTTGTTTTATTCCAAAAGATATCTCTTTTATATAAGAAAACTCTAAAAATTCCAAACACTATAACTAGCATGGGTCCAACATGGCCTTATGTTCGTCCTATATTGCTCAACTGCTCTATAAACATAGTTTTCTTTTGTAAACAAAAGCAACTAAAACAAATACAATACAAGTTTGTATTTAGCCTACGTTACTTCCCACCTTTTTTACAAAAAAAAAATCATTTTTAATATAGGTCTCTAACAAAAATTTGTGAGGGGTTAGCATTGCTTGACATCTAAGACAGGATGGATATGATGTCATGTTCTAAGCTATGTTTCCTCCCCCTCTAGAATCATGACAAAATTTGCTCCAACTTAACTCCATTTTGTGTGAATTCATTCCTTTTTCATTTGAGAGTTAAAATAAGATATGAAAATAGAATATAGGCCATACTTAGTATCAAATCTAATAAAAACCATTCAAATATAAGCAAAATGCTCTTTAAATTATACTAAAACATAGTCCATTTAATACCGAACCTTTGACTTTTGTCTTTCTTTCAAAAATTTTGAGTTTCAAATTATTTAATTAACTAGATTAAATTCATCATAAGCAGCTAATCAAATAATTTACTTAGAGAACATGATTATTGAGCACATGTAAAAGTTTTTTCATAACACACTTGAAATTAACAATTGTGAATTTTTCTATTTCTAAAAAAGTTAAAAAGAGATTAATTATATCTTTTTTGTACCTTCAAATTTTCAAAAAAATTGCAAATTCAGTGTTATAAGACATCAATAAGAAAAGATTATAAATAAAAAAGCATATAGTATGTATTATATTAATTCAATAAAATAATGGTTAGCTTAAGAAAAATTGTCAAATTAATAAGATAAGTCATGTATGGTGTTAAAACTCAAACTTAATATTGAATAATTTAATTAGTCACTTGAGCATTTGATTAATCGTAAGTACAAAATTGAATAGACTTATAATCTAAAAGATGATGGTGTCGCTCTCGTCATTTTCCCAAGAGCTCACCATGACATGGACAATGAGTTGATAGGTTCCTTTGGTTCTATCCTAAAGTTACAAGATATCTAGCATTTATGTGTGAACAAAAGAAAAAAAAATCTACCTACAAAATGGAAAATTTTCATTTGGTTTTGTCCTAAAGTTATATGATACCTAGCATTTATGTTTAAACAAAAGAAAAAAATTATACCTACAAAATGGCAAAATTTTTAGGACAAACTGAGGAACTTGCATTGTAAAGAATTGAAATGATATAGATAGGTGATATTTGATTATAAATATTACACTTTTCCTTTATGAAATCCACAAAAAAACATATTAAGATTATAGGTCATCCATATCGAAGTTTACAAGTCATGGAGATAATGAGTCACTAAGCTATACCTAAGGTTATGCTTGGTTAGACGTAAGATTTTTAATGTAATGTAATGATTTATAATTGAATGAATTGTAAATGGATGTAATATTAGAAAATTGTTGCTTGGGAGGAATGGATGGGTTTATAATGTAATATAGTGAAATGTTAGTTAGCAGAAGGGTTTATAATAGAATATAGTAAAAAGTTGTTTATCATTTTACATTCCATCCTAAACCCCCCAAATTGAAGGTTTATCATTTTTACTGTTTAAGATAAAATGAGATGTAATATAAAACCCTTCTCTTTCATTTCATCTCATTCCATTCTATTTCATTATAAACCCTCCTCCCAGATGATGGAATAATATTACATTTCATTCTATTTCCTTAAAAAATACCTTAACCAAACATAGCTTAAAAGTTAGCACCTAGTGATTGTTTCATAAACTCATGACCCATGCTACTTGTATCTTCAAATATATTTGAAGTTGATGATTTTGAAAAACTAATCGTAATCTAATCACGGACGTATTACAAATATAAATTTTTTATAAATTTTCAATCAAATCTTAATAATTGAATAAATTGAAAAACACGAATCATAAAAGTAATTGAATTATACTAGATTCCTATTGAAACCTTTTTCAAGGTGTCAACTACAAGATATTAAAGCATTCAGTCCCTAACAGTATTCAAAAAGTAGTGAAAAAGAAACTTAACTTTGAGAGGAATTAAGAAGGAGTGCTAGCTCCCCTATTATTATTTCCTATAAAAAGAAAATTTAGGGTTTTATTTTTATTAAATTAAATATTCTAATCATAACTAAAGTCAAACTTTAATTATAATAAAATTAAATATCTCATAATTGATCCCTAAGGTTTCTTAAACTTCACAATTAAATCCAACTTAAATTAAATTGATTTTTAACTATTTTTTGTGTAAATTATAATTTAATTTAATTTTAATAAAATTAAATATCTCATATTTGATCCCTAAGGCTTCTTGAACTTCACAATTAAATCCAACTTAAATTAAATTGATTTTTTAACTTTTCTTTATGTGTAACTGATTAGATTCCTAATATGTTGACAATAACTATAAATTATAATCATAGTTCATAATTAGAATTAAAATTGGATAAATTAAAACTCTTCTTAATTTATCTTTAATTCTTCAATTAAATAATTTATAATCTTAGGTTAAGATTAACGCCTATTTAACTAAACATGTCCATGCATAATTATGATGTATAATTTAATTTTATCATCATCTAATGGTTTAATTAGACCTAGAAGATGTTAAGTCAAGATGACTTTACTTGAATATAATTTTGATGTATAACAAAAAGATATCAAATAAAAAGAAAAACAAAACAGACGAAGTCAGACACAGACGGACACAGACGAAGTTGAAATAGACGAATTCAGACACAGACGAAGTTGAAATAGATGAATTCAGACACAAACGAAGTTGAAATAGACGAATCAAGACACAGTTGAAGTCAACACAGACGAAGTCGACACAGACGATGAAAGACGCGG
>JANZLD010000002.1:48921632-48936923 GCA_026413575.1 Erythroxylum carthagenense
ATACTTAGGTCACAATATGAACCATAATTGACCTTAATCTCTATAAATCAATACCATTATAATTAAATTCCAATTCCTATAATTATCCTCGATTGTAGACCTCTTTTCCTAGTTCATAACGAATCTGTAATTACCTCAATCGGAGGTCTACACCATAAATTATGCCCAATAAATTGAAATTAAACCAATCGGAAACCATCCCCTTTGTCGCGGCCAAGAGCCTCTCGCCGCGGCGCAGAAAGGTGCGCTCGCCGCAGCGTGAAGGTCGTTCGTCGCGGCAAACAACTCCTTTTGGGCGCGCCGCGAGGCGAAGCAGGCTCGTCGCGGAGTCAACTAATTGACGCTCGCCGCGACGTCTTCTTCTCGCTCTCCGCGGCGTGCGACGATCCGCCTCGTCTTCTCCGATCGTTCTCCACCATTTTCTCTTTCTAAAACCACCATTAACACTCTAAACTACTCAAATCAACCATAATAAATGTCATAAATGCAATGAAAACCATTAATAACAACATTAATGCCATTAAAACTTACCAATCGAATATCAATCCACAAATCTCTCAAAATCACCGTAAACCCTCAAATTCTTCAAAATCAACGATTAACCACTTCTCAACCTTCATCAATCACAATAACAAGTTAGCCTTACACAATAAGAGGAAAACCACAAGAAAAGATCGAAGAACCTCACCAATGGGAAGGATCGAAGATCACCGTGGGAGGAGGAGAGAAAAAGCTAAAGCCTTAGGAAAATTTCCCAATTCAAAACCTAGGGTATTTATAGACCTAGGTCTCCAAAACGGTTTAAATTTCAGTCTCTAAATTTTCAATGGTTCAATATATTTATTTCCTAACAGTATAACCCGAATTTTCCATTATCATTGGACGATTCTTTCAGTACTATACAGTCAATCGGTCTGTCACTCAAACATTTCCGGTCCGAGCATTTTCTCCCGAATTTTTCAAAAATTTCCTATAAGCCACTATTAAATACCAATTACACTTAAACTATTCTAAATCAGTCATGCAAGCTCAATCACTCCTAATTTCTCAATCAACTGCAATCCAGTCAGTTCAGTCAGTTCATGCTCACAATCAAATACCGGAAAACCATGAATACAAATACCTATAAATAAATGCATATACAACAGACCTGTTCCTCTATAATTAGAGGCCAGTAACAAGCTCACTCAGTTAATGCAATGAAACCTATCAGTCTGTTCCAATTTACCGAAATACCCTCGCTAACAATAACGGGATGTTACATTGATGCTTACATACATTTTGTTTCGTTCCTTTAAGATTACTTAAATTTGGAAGAATTCTTTCACAACCTCAATCACTTCCTTGCTTAGCATGCCCCATTTTTTCTAGTAAAACCTCTCATTGAACTCATCTGGACCAAGTGCTTTATCTGGATGCATTGAGAATAATGTTTTTCTAATTTCCTCATCATCAATTTCCTTTACTAAGTCTTCTTTTTCTTGATTTCAAATTTGTTTAATTCCTTTTACCACTAACTTAGGAATTGCTTTAACAATTTATCCTTGCCTAAAATATTTGGAGCACCTCTCTCCTTCTTTTAACCAAATCATCCTTGAATTTTTCCTTGTCTGGCTATCAAAGCCTTTCAAAGCATTGTTGTATTTCCTGATTAGATCTGCTTCCTCATTTCTTAAATTCTGATCTTCTAGTTTTCTCATTATCATTTTTTGACATTCTTATAAATTCTTCAGAGCTTTATTTGTCGCATTTTCTCTACTGAGAAGTTTTAACTTTTCTTTAAGAGACTTAAGCTTCATTGCTAATTTATACCCCTTAGCACCTGTTATTTTTAACTTCATCCCCTCTTTCACTACTAGTCTAAAGCTTGGATGTTCCATTTATATTCTAATATCTATTTAATTATGACATAAACTAAATTTTGTTCTGATTTTGATGGGTTTATACCCTCTTGTGTTACAGAATTATAAAATCTATTTTGAAATGCATTAAGTTTGATTTATTGTTAAAGTAATCTTGTAATGTAGATTAGTTATTACTCACAAAGTTATATGCTTAGCACAGTAGATTTGCCCTGTGTAGATTCAGAGCGAGGATTACAAAGACTGGGACGAGTCAACCGCAATGGCCAATAGAGTCTGAGTCTGATTTTGTCAAAAATGTATTTTGAGTTTATTTTGACTTGTATATAAAGTCTATGTCTTTGAATTGTTGTAAGTTTTGTAATAACTATTTTCAGGTTAATTTTTGGTTTGAAACAAGTTTGTTTTAAGTTCAGCGTATAATATGATGTATATTTGTTCTGAATTACTTCTAATGGAAAATTTTGAATGTTATACTTTCGCAAAATGTTTTGGTTTGTTTGTACTGTTTTGTGTGACACTTCCATATCCTCCCATAGGATATTTTGGTGTTACAATTTATTTCAATTAATGATTTCAAAAATCAAAACCCCCCTTTTTCCTAATTAGCTTACATAGTATGGCATATAGGTTAACTTAGGTCCATTCATTTTAGGTTCCGATTAAGGGAACGACTCAGGGTTGCATTATTTTGATTTAACCCCTAAGGGCTTTACGACTAGGTTTGAATCACGCATAACTAAGCTAAAGCTCTTTCTACGTTGGTTACTCCAGTCACAATCCCTTTATATGAACATGCATTAAGTAATGCAGTGTAACAGTTTATATAATATATCATCAATCATTTCTAGTCAATGAGCATATTCAGTTTTCACAATTCATCGGATCTAAGTCTGGCATTCAATAAATAGTTGAGCATTAAATTTCCTTATTCACATTCAAATCACAAACACTCCTAATATAGTCCCGAATATCGAACTCCTCAAACAATCAGTTGTCCGGAATCAGTAATGTCATAATTCTATCAATATCAATTCAATATAAAAGAATTAAGTTTAATCATCATAATTTGAACAGAACACATTACCAATCAAAATCTCACATCTAGGTTACCCACTATACATACAATTCAAACCGAAGAAAAAATATTTAAGTTTACACAACTAGGTTAACTCACAGTACGCTCCAGTATAAGCAATTGCCTAGATGGACCGATAATGTCTTAAAAATGGCGTTCGATTTGAGTGTCTATACATCATACAATACATACAGAATTTTCAAATTACACAGTCGATCAATTAAATACATATTCACTTATGCATAAACATATATATGCCATGTTCAATGTATGCCTAATGACAATCCCAGGTATGTTTCCTTAATTATAACTTATAATCATTTACATATTGTCACTTTGTTTGCATTTAGGTTAACACCTTAAGTAGACTTTATCATGTTCCATACATTAACTATACATTTACTAACTCTTTTCTAGCATTACAAATATTTTACATAATTCACAATTCTCTTTCATTCATTCTTAATGCATTATTAATATCCTTTGGAATACATTTGCATTCATATGAATATCTTTATTCCTTTAACACCCCTTCATTCCAAACCTAGATGTATTGTTGTCCAACATTCTTTTCCTTAAATTATAACATTAATTATCAATCAAAACTTATCACAGATTTAACCAACTTTTCCAACATCAAATTATGTTCATTTTAAACCTTAATCAAGTCCAAATGCATCATAGTTAAGTACCTTATCCTTAATTGGTTCAAAAATCACACAAAAGAGCATTTTCTTTACGTTCATGACATTTCCATGATCGTGTATGGATTCCCACCATTGTGGGATGCGTTATCCAAAAGTTCCCATCCAATTCCTTCATTAGTTTTTATTTCTAAATTTTCTCAGGATAGGTTTCGTATCAATTTTGTATGGCCATTATGACATAGATAATGAGGTTTATAGGTAATATGTTCTTCTAAACAAATGTTCCACTATGTCTTAAGTTTCTAATAAACTAATGTTCATACTATTTGGTTCATTAATCATATAGATATATTAAACATGATACAGGCTATTCTTAAATAATGATAGAATCTAAAACTCAACTTCAAGCCAAATTTCAAAGCCCTTAAAGTCCAAAATAAAATTATATTCCTTCACATAAATTGTAGAAATATGCATTTAGTTTAATTTAAAATTAAAATCACCCCATTTGGATATCTACAATTCAAGTTATGGCCAAAATACCGATATCTGCTCAATGAAACCACTACAATTAACTCACGTCTTACACCTTCAACACCCCTTCACCATAGTTCATCAATTCACCTTCAATTCCACCTTATTCATGCCTCAATTCTACACCAATTTCATGTACAGAACTAATTAAAAAGTCATTCATTAGGTAACTTACAAATCAGTAACTTCCACACATTAAAACTAAACCAAAAATTATCATACAAGGATCATTTTTCCAACACAATCATCACTAATATCTCGTGCATTTCAATCCAATTCAAGCATCATTCCTATATCATTTAACATGCCATAAATCTAATCTTACCTATTAGGCTTCCAATTTAACAAAAAAAACCTTCGGATTAAACCTAGTCTCCAAGCAAGCAAAATCAACACAAACTCAAGGTGATTTCTAAACAGCAAAAATGAAAATCACATTCAGTTAGTTTTCTTGGCAATTTGGTGAAGGATTTAGGTGTGGGTTTTATGCAAAAAATTGGCTAGGGATCAAGCAAATTTTAGAGGAAATGCTGGAACAATTTCAATGAAGGAAACAGGAAAGGAAGCAGAAACTTGGGTGCTGGAATTTGCCACATCAATAAGCTAGCTAGGTGTCATTAACTTACAAAGACATATGTCTTAAAGCATGCTAGCAATTTGTTCAACAATTATGCTGCCACTAATTCACTTATTATGCTGCCATTGGTCACCCTTTAATCAATCTACATATCACCCTAAGATTGGTCCTCATGTCACATAAGAATTGATCCACTTGTCATTTATTTACTAGTCCATTTGTCACACACTTAACTATGCCAAATGTCACTCAATTTTTTAAGGCTTAATCACCCTAATTTTTCATGTATCAATTTATCCTACCACTTGGCATTTGTCGTAGTCCAATTGTACATTTTAATCCATCAATTTTCCAATCCAAAACATTTAATTCTACCTTACTAATTGAATCTAATCATACCAAAATTCAAGACATACCAAAACACAATTCACATCGTGATTACTAACATTTTTGATACCCTAGGGCATGTCAAATGAGTGCATATACTTACTTGTAATGTTGACAAATATGAATTCGTGTATGAATGCTAATGTTATGTATGCATATGCAATGCTTGATCTAGGGTTGAACCCTAATCATGTTCCAAAAAATAGGACATTACATTTGTTGCTTGTAAGTAGCTATAACTTGCAAAATGATCAGAAGGATAATATCGATAAAGTTAAGAAGACCAATTACTTTCAGTACCATCCTTTTCATTAACAAACTGTTCAATAAAATAGGGAATAAAGAAACTTCCTAAATCTTCCATCAAATCCAACTGTTTGTTCTATAAGAAGGTGAGTTGCTCTCTTTCTTCCTTAATCACCTTCGTCTCCTCTACTTCTTCTGCTTTGCGAATAAGGACTTTCGTAGCTTCTTTAAAGTTGATGTTTGTTGTCATCTATTCTTCATCCTTTTGTTCTTTAGAAAATTCGAACACATCAATTATCCTGAATGAGCTACTCTCGTTTGGGTTCTTTCATACATCATTCATGTTGAATGTCACTTGGTCCTCGTTAATCCAAAAGATGAGGTTCTTTTCATGGACATCTACCAAAGATTCTTTAATGTTAACAAATGGTATATCAAGAATTGGGAATAATAGGGAGGGTTGGCATTCTTTTCTTCATCCTCCTTCTTTATCTCTTGGTCTTCAATAAGATGGGGTTCAGTTTGGTTTTCCATTGATCCTTCTGGCTCTCCCCTATTCCTAAATACGATAGCCTCATATTCCTCTCTTTGATGTATTTCCATATTACTTAGAGAGTCTTTCACACTTCTCTTACAAAATTCACGAGAAAGCTCTCACTCGAATCTCTAGGTTATGAATAGACAAGGCATGATTTTTCGTTACTTGCTCAATGTGCTCTTCTAGTCACTTTTGGCCCTCTTCCATGTATGTGAGCTTATTTAGGATCTTGTCTTATTTTAAAATCTAATGAACTGGACTCATCTTGCTAAAATCATAATAGGTCTTTATATCCTAATTGAGTCCTTACATTATTGGACTAATAGAAATTTGTGCGATTCTGCCATCCTAGAGTTACATGTCCTAATAAGGATCATTACTTCCCCAATCATATTGTGCCTCATTGTAGTTCACAAAAGTTCCTTGCTCCCTATAATATCTATCCTTCATCATTGTTCTTTCCATTTCTTCTTGGCATCTAACTCTTCAGATGTCTTATTTCTCATTCTAAGATGTCTTGTTGTGTCTCTACTTTATGCCCCAAACTTATTTCTCTATTTTTTTCCTTTTCTTAAATAAAAGATAGTGAATAAAGAAATCTCTGACTAGAGAAATAAACTAATTGCCTCCATGAAAATAATGTCAAAAACTTGATCGTGACTTTCCAATATAAGAAAGTTTTAATATTGAACCTCAATATTCCACAAGCATATGGGTCATTCACATTGTACCTAAGGTGTCGATCCCACAAAGATGGTTAATATAATCTTAAAATCTAAGGTCAGAAACTATTAAACTAAAATTTAATAGACAATAACTTTAAACATGAGAACTAAATAAATTAAACAAAACAAATCAAATAACAAAAAAAACTGGCAATTAACACTTAACGAAAATAATTAACGAACAATGATTAACAACTTTAGGTTAAAAATGAATAACAAATAATGGAAATTGATTGATTTGTTGAAAGATGATAGCACATCCTAGAATTCAACCGAGTGAGTTATCCAAAAGAGAGAAAGGGAAAATTATCTATCTTTAACCTAATCGATTATGATTTGTTGAATTAATAGTTCTAGATAATCCTAAGGTCAATTTTCTCTCTCTAAAGTTATAATTGAACCTTAAAGCATAAACCCTAATCAGATTATAGGAAGTTGTAATCTCTCAATTACCAACCTATCCAAAACCTAATCAGTTCTTAAGTTCTCTAATAAAAAATTGGAAACCTATACATAATGTCTCTATACAAAATTTACCAACCTGATTTAATTCTGAATATATTAAATTACCTAACTCTCTTTACCCCAATTTAATCATTTTTTCTTAATTCACCCTCTCAGTTTATTATCGAGATATAAAGTGCAGAATTGAACCATAATTCATTCAATAAATACATAAACAATCATATTTCATTAAATCAAAAATGATATTCCAAAGGTGAGTATAGAACATCAATCAACAATTCAATTTAATCATCAAACTATATATCCCAATTCTACATTCAAATAAAACGAAAATAGATAGGAAATAGAATTCGAATGGAATATGGGAGGCCACGACTTCAAAAAGCTTCTTATTCTGAGAAGCCCATCGAGTCTGGGTTGTCTTCCTCTTCTCTCTTCGTTCTTCTCTTTCTCGATCTCTCAAAGTTCTCTCCTTTAGGGATTCGTTGTGGTGGCTATTCAAAGCTCTCCTTTTTCTCCTCTTTATGTTCTTTTTATACTTCTTTATGTTTTTGGTAACCCTAGGGCTTTTTCAGGATCTAAAAGGTTCAAAAAATCTCTCGAAACATAAGGTTCATGAACATTTTAGCGTCTACCTCATGATCAGGCCACAATCTTGGGCCGTTGATTTGGTCCAAATATCTTATGAAACTCCTCCATTCTTCGATACTTATCCTGAAACACTATCAAACACATCAAGGTACCTCAAAAACACAATATCTAAGCTCAAAAGCTTGTACTAACCCATAAAACACTTAAAACACAAATAATGAACAAACTAAGACAATTTTATCCTAAACACATACTAAATGATCGAATTAACTGTTAAATAAATATCAAAGTATGCCCTAAAACATGATGCAATTTATACTTATCAGTAGCATGAAATCCATCAAACCTAGTAAAACAAGGAAAAACACTCAACATAACATCAAGCACAAAAACCAACATTCACTCATAATTGTGTAAATCAACTATAATGACTACAAAAATGATATTACATATCTCAAAATCAAGCTCTCTTGCCACAAACCACATCAAGCATATATCACTCAAAAAAGTTGATCATAAATAAAACTTTGTCACTATAGGAAGTGACCACTGAAGGCAACATCCACCTCATATTCAACATACTCAAATAAATCATTCAATATAACTTTAGGATGAAAGACTAATCATAAACAACGTTTCAAAACATATGCACTTCCTCTTTGATATATTTATTTAAACATTTTTCTCTTTTTTTCTTTTTTCATATAAACATTGAAAGAAACTACATCAACATGAGTATTTCAATGATAAGACATATCCATCCCACACATATGCATATCCCCACATTTAGAATTTTGTACATCCACAAACTCAACAATCAACAAATGCTTCACTAGCTTGAAGGCTTAGGTGAGACATTTGATTAGGTTTAAAGCATGTAATTTGGTTAATACAAAAAGAAAGGATAATAAATCTCAAGGGGGCTTATCAAAAGGAAAATCATAGTAGGATACTTGGCCAATGTAATTTGGAAAAACAAAGAATGCCTCTCCGTTTTCATGTCAATGCATGTGATAAAAACGTGATCTTAAATAGAAAATCAAAGCAAAGTCAGGACGTACATGTCATAAAGGTCACATATAAATAAAAAGGAAATGAGACTAAAAAGGATATGTTAGTCTAATAAGTCTCAAAATCTCACTGACTTTGTCTACCACTAGTCACTGCTCTTCTAAAGACAATGCGCATTGACCAATCACAAAAGAAAAAGTACATGCTAAGGTTGCCATGGATTCTTCTAGTCAATTAACACTTTAATAATGAATATATAACCCTAGAAGCAATAGAAAAATGAGAAAATGTTTGTTTATTCTCTCTCTTATTTTTTGATAACTTGAAAAAAAGTAAGAAACAAATAGACTTAAAAATAAACATGCATATAAGAACTAAATACGAAAATTTTAAAAAAAGAAGTAAACTTCCCTTAGGTTGCCTCCCAAGCAATGCCTTTGTTTAGTGTCACTGGCTCGACTCCATACTTTCCTCATGTGACAAAATTATGATTTTCTAGTGTCTCATGCACTTCCTTTATATGAAGTTGTTTAGGATATGGCCTCAGTTAATGATCATTCATATTCAGCATCTTCCCTATCTTCATAATCTTAATACTGACTAAGTGTATGCACTTTAAAAATATCTCTACTATCTCTTAACCCTTTTCTTCCTCGTCTAATTTCTCCAATCTACTACATAAAGGTGAAAGGTAAGTATTAACAATAATCACGAACTCAGTACTTAGCTTCGAGCTAAAAGATATGTCTTTTTCTACCTCTAGCTCCTTCTTCACTTCATCGACACAAGCAACATCTTCAATCATTATTTCAATATTCTTAAGTTTCTCTTCACTTCGTAAAGTCTCTGCATTAATGCCCATTAAGTACACCTTGTGTTCAGATGGATGCTTGTTCTTTCCCAAAAAGTTCTAAAAAGACTTAGACTATTGTACTCCCAAGTATACGAGATAGTTATAGTGATTACCTAGTGTCGTCTCCCAAAGAGGTAAAATTGGTTAACTTAAATCAATCTTGAACAAAAAATAAAAATAAATGTAATCCTAAACATTCTATCCAGATTTTGAGTGAATGCTTTTAAAGAAAGTGACAAAATAATCTGAAAAATAAACGATTCAACTGGAAACAAAGATTAATAGATTAATCAAAATGAAAGACTCTTGATAATTAACTTCACTAATTTAATCTCCTATACATGACTAAGGGAAAACTATTTGATAGTTATCTTACTAAAATTAACATTCAAATTCTAAGATTAACTCAAATAATAGACTAAATCTAGCTTTCACATTCGGCAAGTTATTGTCCGAATTAATTATAAAAACCTGACATAATATATTTCTAATTCATAACTTAAGCATCTATAGTTTCTAGTTCCATATTAAACTTGTCCTCTCAATCCTTCGTTTAATACTAAAATGATGCAAATTTTGATTATGCTATTACATCCATTCAACTTAAAAACCATAGTAATAAGACATCGAAACTGTAACTCAATCATGCATGGTCGACTTCAATAGCTACATTATTTCTTAAGAAAAGAGATCAGTCGATCACGGATGTCACGAGATTCATTATCATTAAACACTTCAATCCCATCTTTATAAGTATAAGTGAAGTATTTAAGCAGTAAACTAAGTAAATAACCAAGATAAATTGTCAAAAGCTACAGAGTATGCGTTCAGTTAAGCTATCAAAATAAGAAATCTAATAAACAATAGAGAACAATGCAACAAATAAGGAACAGAGTAAGCAAACAAAGGTTATTGTATGAATGAGTCATAGTGGTCTCTTGGAACTCTCAATCCTTCTACTTTTGCTTTCATCTTCTACTTTTGGTTGATGTTCACCAATATAACTGAATGCTCCCACTGCCTTAACCTCTGTTGTTGTTCTTCTTCACCAACTCTCTCTGTTTCTCTTCTTGTCTTCCCTTCTTTCTGTCTATCTCTCTCTTCCTAAATGTGTCTTTCTGTATACAATGAAGAATGATGAGTGTAAAATGGAACGAATGATAGAATCATCAATAAATATTAGCCGCCACCCTCCCTTTCCTTTTTAAAGTATGCTCCAAGGTAGGGTTTTGTGCCATCAACATCTACAGTTGCCATGTAATAACTGAAATGATTATGAAAAAAAATGTGAAAAGGGGTCATAACTGTAACTTACACATGCACAACTATGCATGTAAGTGTCACTTATATGCACAATTCTTCTTATTTAGATCATGCCACATTCACAAAATAATTCTGTTAAGATTTATGCCAGATCCACACCAATTTCACTCAATCTATCTCACGTTTAGATCAAAACACAAGATTTATAACCAAAATCAAGACATGAGAGCAAGTAAAAGAAACAGAAACTAGTTGTTTTGTGATTCAAGGCGGTCGAGAGCTTTTACCATCTAACCCATTTGGCTTACTACATTTTAGAGCCTAGATATCGTATCTTGTTGGACTTACCTCATGTCCTGCTGGAACTATTGTATACTCTGTTGAATCCTCTGTTTAAGTTGACTATTGTTAGTAGTCATAAGGTTAAATAAGTCTTCCATAAACATATGTGAGTCATGATCAGAAGCTTCTAGTTTATACAAGAAATATTGTGCATCCTGTAAATTATCACGGAAGTAATTATTTTGCTAATTTTCCCATCCATAACTAAAATTTGTATGATCACTCCAAACAGGGATATAGGATTGAGAATATAAGTTATAAAAGAAATTACTTTTATCCATGTAATTTCTTTTTTCACATAAACACTAAACAAAAAGTGAAAATATCAAGAAATAACTAAAAAGAAACTAATTATAAACAAATATATACAAAACACCCATTAAAGTCAATAACTAATATTAAAACACTAAACTCCTCAGAAATGAAGCTAAAATTGACGTAGCACATCGTAACACTACTAAAAAAACTAGACCTACAAGTATACCAGTGCTGAGTCTAGGTTAATTCCACAGAGAGTGTTCAGTTAGCTTTTGTTATTAAAATAGTTGGTGTTTACGTTATGGGGTTTTTTTTGTTTGCAATAAAAAAATAAAAATGAAACTAAAGTACATAAAGAAATTAAAGAAAACATTTGAAAATGATGAAAGTGATGAATTCATTAGAAGTCTGATTCTTTGGTTTAATCTCAACACCCAGTTCAATATATTTCATTAACTTATTATTCTCAAAACTCTCCTAGCAACTATTAGTTGTAGATTAATAACAAGCTCTGCTAATCCAGGCTATCCCTTAGGTTGTGTTTAATTAAGAGATACTCATTAATTAAACCTAAATACTAAACAACCTACAATACAATCTCTAGATTTAATTGGATAGCTACATTACGAATTAGGAAAATAGACCAATCTAAGTAACAACCATATATGCTCGACTCATTTAACCTAGGTTGTGTTATTCCTAACGATTACGAACCATTAATCGCTATAAATGAATCTCAAATAAAACAATTATAGATTATATTGAAATTCTAGTTATGGGTTTATACATAAACAATCAAACAATAATGAGAATACAATCGTTCATAAACAAAACCCAAATCCATATGCATAGAATAACACAATCAATTCCCAAAGAGAGAAAGAAAATAATAAATACAAGGAAGGAATTGTTAGCCAGGTTAGTCAATGTCAATGTCACCTCTGAATAGGCCTAAGAAAGCTAGATTTCCATAGGTCTCCATCATTGTGGGGCTTTGCCTTTTCTTCTCATCTTCTCCCAAAGTTTCCCTCTTTTCCCGTCAAAAACACCAAAACCTTCCTCCCTTCTTGGTCATCACCAAAATGTTCCTTTTTATATGAAAACTTAGGGTTAATGGATAGCCACTCAAGAGGTGAGAAGGGCCTCATAAGTGGTTTGTCACACTGATCCGAAACTTGTTCGTACCCTTGGAGGTCAAATCAAAAATAATCCAAGGATTGCAATATAGGATGCAATCTCGGGTTGTTTCACTTAATCATAACCTAAAATGAATGGTCCTAAGTTAACCCATATGTCATGCTATGCAAGCTAATTGGGAAAAAGGGGGTTTTGATCTCTGAAAACACTAACCAAACTAATATGGATTGCAAAAAGTTTTTAAAATTTATTTTTGAATTTTTGGGAATAGAAAATGGAAAGATTAAAACAAGTGATCAAAAATGATAGAAGCCTCTTGAAAATGAGCTTTGGTCTTCCTAGTCCGAAATTGATTTTTCTATGGAATCATGATCACTAAGCTTCAAAATATAAACCTTAAAGAACTCCAAGATCTTAATCAAAGGAGATCTTAATCAATCCATTTTTTAAGATTCCGTTAAGTGTGGCTTAGTGTGTGTAGTAGGATCACCCAATGCAATAAGTCAAATAAAATCTTAATCAACTCAATATCAAACACAACCATGCAAGAATAAAGAGAATCAAGAAGATCACAAATGACATATATGAGACTTCATATATTCAAACTCAAAATTTTACATCAACCAATCCGACTACATATAATCCAACATTTGATTAAACAATAATCAAGTAGCTTAACTAATATATCTAAGAAATAATGTGAATTAATGTATAAGGAAATCAATAGAAACAAGCTTTTGCCTAGTCAACATCCACCTTGAAAATTAAATACCAATTATCAAGATAAGATGAATCAATTTGTCTTTGAACAATTCATACCCCTTATAGTTAATTAGAAAGAATACATTGTCCAACTAATCCTAATCACTGAATAATTATAGGACATGTGCTTAAGATTAAATTAAGTAATAACATTAAGAACAAGAGAGATCAATAAAAAAGAATAACATAAAGCCTTCAAGGTAGCATTTAGTTTAGTTAATTATCCTTTCTAAGATTTAAGAATCCTATTAAGTAGCAATTCATAAAACACTAGTTAATAGGAATCCTATTAAGCAGCAATTCATAAAACACGTTACAAATTTAATATATAATAAAGCAATAGATTGAATCAAGTGAGAAACTAATAGGCCTCTCTAGCAAATAATAAATATAATTATAAAAGATATATAAAAAACACTTGATACTTAGTATATAAATTAAACACCAAAAATAAATAAAATCTCATAATTTAATGTATCCCAAATTTCATTTTCCTTTGACCAAATGTAGATAATTAGTCATAAAAGACCATGGTGAGACAAAAAAGAAGAAAAGGTGAAAGATGACTCTACTGAAAACCTATAAAAACTCAATATGAGAAGTTATCTAAAAATTAGAGTTTTTGACTCTTTAAATAAGGGATCTTGCATTAGTTTTGTAATGGGACACAATGTTGTCTATAATTTTGTCCAGACCATAGATCTCTCTAATTTTTATGGATTTTTTTATATAGATTTAAGCCTTGTCCTAAAACCATGTATCATATTGTTTCCTTTAAAATTGTTGCACATTCTCTAGCATGGTCATAGCTTAAGCTAGATTATTTTATGAATTTTTTCCAATGTCACATAATTTCTCTTTAAACTAGTGCTCTAAACTATTTCTCTTCCTATATTAACTCTATATTATATATGGGTTGGCATAAAAGCATATGAATCCTTTCATGTCCTTCACAAATCTTGTCTTAAAGATTATGCCCATTTTATGATAAAGTATTAAAAATGTTTAGGATTTTCCAAATAACCTTATTTTGTACTTAACACTTTCAGTTACATTTTAAATCAAAATATATGTATAATAAGTACATTTAGACAAAATAAGTAAGAAGGACTAGATATACAAAGAGAGAAACATATTATGCATACCTATCATAGACTAATATGTTAATTGGAAGTCAACCCATACTATTCTATTTCATAAGTACTTATTAACTTTCAATAAATTGATTTTCCTTAATTTATCATCATAGTTCTTTAAACTATAAAGTTTGCAAATATATTGTCGACTTCTTCATTAATATTAGACCTAAATCTACAAACAACTATTAATTTATATTCGATTAACCTTTTATCAAATAAATAGGAAGACACAAGTCCTTATTGCATTATAATGACTACATCATAAAATAAAATAAAGGATTAATTTAAATTTTTTCAAATTTTACTTAATTTTCTAATAATAATTCAAACTTTATAAATAATACTAAATAATCATAATTTTAATTTTTAGCAAAAATAATTTAACGTTAAATATTTTGTTAATGAAAATAACGTGGAGAGCTAGGTCAAATTAGTATTTTTGCTACGTGACTATTACATTTTATATTTGTGTCACGTATAAATTTTATTTAGTTAATAAATTAAAAATATCAAACATTCTAAAATAATTATAAGATAAAATAAATGAAGCAATGTATAATTATTTTAAAATTTTTATATCTATAATTTACTAGATAATAAAATTAATTAAGTATACATACTAAGAGCGGAGTGGATGGACAACCACGCAGTCCATCCACTCCGTCCATTTAATCTAACGGTCACTTTAATATCATTATAAGTTACTTTTTCTCCCTCCCGCTCTGAAAGTTCTAGAGATACCTAGAAAGTAGAAACACAGCAACGATCTCCGCATCATCATCATCCCTGCCATCGTATGTGATGGATCTTTCTTTCTCCCTCTCTCAAACCCAGATCGTCACCTCTACCAACTCTTCCCTCACTCCTTCACCGTCC
>JANZLD010000002.1:48991418-49005548 GCA_026413575.1 Erythroxylum carthagenense
TAATTTCTTCCAATTGACAATAGTCAATGAAATCAATCAATCTTATACTCATTTCTTCCGATATCACACTATCTTAACTGCTTCCTCCTTATATTTTAGATTACTCACAATTTTTTACTTCGTAAGCTGTCAATACATCTTTGTCAAATCATATCATTATTTCTTAACGTATTCACATATCACACATTATAATTTTGAGACATCTTTACTGATAATACAACTCATAAGTTACTGGTCCTATGCTCTGAATAACTTTATGTGAACCAATAGAATTTGAGCTTGGTTTATTCGTTTTTTTCCTTATCTGAGCACATCTTTATCTCAATCTATGCATACCTTGACAAGGTGATACTCTTAAAAACATTCCATCTTTCACTTGATACTTCACATCTCTTTAGTGTTAATACACTCGACTCTGATGTCTATCTCATTATGCTCTATAGCCTTGATGTTGATCCACCAATTTCATTTTTCTTACTTGAATCACTTAGTTTCTGACACAGATCTATTTCACTAATAAAGTCATTTGATTGTATAGAAATTCAAATTCATGTGTGTGTATGCTACATTATGCATGGGTATGAAATGCATCTTTCTTAATCTCTCTTTAATCTCACATGTACCAAATTTTTAGGGTTCTAACCCTTAGTATGAAAACGGGATGGTACATATTGACATCCTTTACCCGAAGTTGATAGTATCCTGATTACAGATCTGTCTTGGAAAATACCCCATTGTCTTTTAATTGATCGAACAGATCTTCTATCCTTAGCAACGAATACTTATTTTTCACTGTAACCCTGTTCAATTGCCTATAATCAATGTACATCCAAAGAGTTCCATCTTTCTTCTTAACAAACATAAACGGTGCTCCCCAGGGTAAGACAGTGGGTCGAATGAATCCCTTATCTAGTAGCTCTTACAACTGAACCTTCAACTCCTTCAATTCAGTAAGAGCCATTCTATATGCTGCTCTGGATATAGGAGCAGTGTCATGCATAACTTCAATAGACAAATCCACTTCTCTTTCAGGAGGAAGTCTGGGTAGCTCTTCAAGAAACACATCCGAAAATTTACTCACCATTGGAATATCTTGCAGTTTAACACCCTTTTTCTTAGAATGAATCACAAAAGTCAAATAAGCTTCACATCCCTTCCTAAGGCACCTTCGAGCTTGCACAGTAGATACCCCATTAGCCAGAGAACTAATGCAGATGCCATATAATATTATTTCAGGTTGATCAAGTTTTCTAAACATAACTGTCTTAGCACTACAGTCAACCACCACCTGATGTTTGGATAACCAATCCATACCCAAAATCAAATCAAATTCATAAAAAGACAATTTAATCAGATCCGCCACGTAATCACTTCCTTGGATCCTAACAAGATAGCTCCTATAAACCTGATTAACCAACACACTACTACCCAGAGGATTGGTTACATGAATATCATACTCCAATTAATCTACAAGCATCATTTTATCAAAAATTTCTCCAACAAGAATATAAGAATGAGTGGATTCAGGATCAATCAAAGCATGCATTTCAGAATCAAAGAGAGAAACAGTACCCGCAATAATTTCAAATGCATCCTGATCCTCACGAGCTTTCAAAACATAAGCTCAAGTCAAAATAGAAGGTATTATAGGTCGATCAACAGTCTCTGAAATAGTACTCAGATTAGGCATGAACTGAATAAATCCTTCATGATCTCTACCACATCCTCTGTTCCCATCAGGTGTATGAGAGACCACCCTACTAGCTTGCGATGTTTAGGACTGTCTCGTATGGCAACTTGCTATCAAATGATTAGTTCTGTCATATCAAAAACATGCACCCATAGCCTTCCAATAAATACCCAAATGGTATTTGGAGCAATGAGGGCACTCTAGAATACCAGAACCTTGACCCACATAGGAACCCCTACTAGAAGCAATCAATGAGGGAAAGTTTTGTCACCTTCCCCTGGCTACTGATCTTTGATTAAATTCTGGTGTAGTGGAGGCACCTTTACGACTTCACTTACCCGAGGACTGACTTCCTATAACAAAGCCCCTTCGTTGCACCCTTTCTCTTCTAACTATCTCATACTTCTCTATTTTAATACCAGGTTGTACCAGCTAATCATAGGTCATTTACTGCAGATATTCTTTGATCGAATCATTTAAACCATCTTCAAACTGATGATATCAAAACTCCTCAGTAAGTACAGGTTTAGGTGCATACTTACTAAGTTGATTAAACTCTATGTCATACTCAGCAACAGACTAGTTTCTATGCTTGAGGTTTAATAAATACTTCCATTTCTCCTTTTTATAGACTTCCATCACATACTAGACTTTAAACTCTTGTGAAAAGAAATCCCAAGTCAGAAGTTCCGGTAGCTGAGGATTCCTCAAAACAAACTTCTACCACTCATAAGCTACTCTCTGAAGAAAAGAGACAGCACAATGCACCATCTGATTTGGTGGACAACTAATTTCGTCTAGCACCCTTATCACCTTCTCCAACCAAAATTATGCCCTTTTAGACTCAATTGGAGCTTTGGGTGTGGTCATGTGATGAAATAACATCACCATGTCTTGCGACAACTTAACCAAAGCCTCCCACTGAGCTGGAGGTGAAGGAGGTTGCACTTTAGCTTCACCTTGATTGACCCCAGAGGGTCGCGATATAGATGGCCGAGATCCCGTAGGATTATTACTCTTCATAACCTTGTCAACGGCTTTATAAGATCTTTCCATACTTAGATATAAACCAAAACATGGTATAAACCACATTAGGCCAAAACCAACTCTTATATCTAAGTATAAGCAATAGTTAAGCATTGGTTAAACTAGAATCGCTTAAACCATGCTATGATACCAAATGATGTAACATCGATATACCCCCTGGGAGGATATGCAGATGCCACACAAAACAATACTGAAACAATCTAAAACATGCTAAAGCATTTCCAGAAACTCAAGTAACATACATTTCATTCATAGGTTAGGTCATATTTAGAATATAACATACACATGGTACTTATCACATATAAGCCTTAAAATCCAAATCCAACATGTGTTAAGGTTATTACAAACTATCAAACAAAATACAAATTTGAATATGTCTCATTACATTAAATATAACTCAAAAATAAATCAAACATTTCCCCACTAATAAGAAGGTTTAAAGACTGGGAAATAACTAAAGAAGATATAAATTGGTCACTGTTTCTAACAATCGTCTAACATTCACATATACAGAATCAGATCACATCTCAAGCAATTTTTAATTGTTCATATTAAAGCGCAATCTAAACAATATGTATCCCAAAACAGAATATAACATATCAAAACAAGATATATTGGCTTCAGAGCAAAACTTACAAGTATTGACATAAAATACTATAATATCATAATAGAACTTTAAAGTACCAAAACATAACTTGACTATATCAAAACAATATCTGATTATATCATAATAGAACTTAGTTATTTTAGAACATAGCTTGATTATATCAGAACTGAGCATGTAATAGAATAGAAAACAAGTTATTCTGCTAATCCTTTTTACAGAAGTGGGTAATGGGACCAAAACAGAAGACACCCATGTTTGGTATTGAAAATAGAAGAGACTGAAGTCTCTAAAATAGAAGACACTGAAGTGTTTAAAATAAGAAGACACCGGAGTGTCTAGAATAGAAGACACAGAAGTGTCTAGTAATAGAAGACACCTTAGTATCTGGTTGCAGAAGAAACCTTAGTATCTGGTTACAAAAGCAACTGCAAACTCTTCTAAGCATGCCTATTTACCCACGACTAGGACTTGGCAGTTTTAAGACAAAACATTTCAGGTTTCATAATCACATGCAAAAGATGTAGTGCATAACATATGTCTTTATTCCATTTTCCTTGAATTGAACATATCCATTCACATCCAACAACTTAACATACCTTATGAACATAAACATTTGCAATAATGTACCAATAAATGCATTATGTGTTTACACATTACATATAATTACACAAATTCCTAATTCACAAACAATCATATTCAATGCACATCACATAAATCCTTTAAAACACTTTTGTGTTCATAAGGACACATTCATCCTTGAACACACCATACATTTCAACATTAGACACATTATTTACTAATCACACATTCCTTAAGTAATTTTCTCAATTAACAATCCATAACTAAATAAATTTTTACTCAATTAATCTAACCTCAATCTAAGTTCATTTCACACCTTAAACAAATCCAATTAAGTCTCAATGTACCAAATAAAAAGACCTAACCTTATATAGTTCAAAAATTGCACAAAACCAAGTTTTTCACCTTCCTAACCATTTCCCACAACCGTGGGAATGCTCCTTAAAATCCCACGATAATTAGATAAGTGAATTGAAGGTTCACTCACCCACAACCTTTAGTTTATTTCCAAAACTTAACTTCTTCACTTCCATTCTACAAACCTTCACTAAAGTTCATTAATTTCACTTTAATTCTACCTTATTCATGCTCAATACCTCATCAAATTCATTTATAAACCAATTCAAAAATCATTCGTAAGGCATCTTACAATCCATCGTCTTTCCGATATCAACATCTAAAACAAAAGCTATCAAACAAGTATCATGTTCCAAACTTTAATTCATCATCAATTCAACACATATTCTATCCAATTCAATCATCAAATAATTCATATTATAACATGAAATCGAGTTTAGCATTTCCTTACCTTCTTAACTTCAAATTTTAACTCCAAAGAAATAGCTATTCAAACCCTTCTAAGCAATCAACACACATCTAAGATCAAGGTACAAATTTCAGCACTAATAAGACAATATCACAAAAAATAGCAGAACCTACTTCTTAATGCAGTAACTTACAAAGATTTCAAGTGAAGATGATCCAAAATCAAGCAAAATTCTAGAAGTTGATAGGGAGAAAGAGGTTTCGGTGGAGAGGAGCAAAGTGTAGAGAGAAGGCTGCAGAAACTTCAAACGTGAAGATGATTCATCACTTGCCTAACTCTTTGAATGCAAGGTGTCTTGGTTCGCAATGGCCATATGTCACACATGAAAGTGTGATACTTTTCCTTCATTAAAGCAACCTACATGTCTTCATATCTGGCAACCAAATGTCACAATTCAAATAGGCCACTTATCACTCAACCAATGTTGTCAAATGTCAATGCATTAGCTACACTAAATGTCGCTAATTCATAGGCTTAGTCATCCTAATTTTTCATGTACCAACTTAACTTGCCACTTGACAATTTTCCTAGTTTAAATTTACATTTTAATACATCAATTCTCTAATGGTATCAATTAATTTCAAATCACTAATTATGATCCATTAAACCAAAATTCAAAACATGTACAATTTACAATCATGTCACAATTTTAACACCTATCATAATTACTTTCATGAATACATAATATTTCAACTAGGGTATAATAAAAATTGGATAGTTATTATTATTATTATTATTATTATTATTATTATTATTATTATTAAGTAAACGATAATAAATCAGAAAGAAGAGCAATAAATAAATAAGTTGCTTAACCTTTGAAATAAATTATTCTCTCTCTTAACCCTTTATAGTTTAGATATACTTTTGATGGATTATTTGAATCTATGAACGACAAGTCCCAATGAGTTGGAAAAAAACTAATTTATATTCTGTATAATTTAATTCAACCAATGTTTACAACTATTTAGCTATTTAATAATTGATCAGGATTAATCATAATTAGTTAACCCAATGTTAGGCCATATTCTAACATTCTCCTCTTTTGCCTAATTATAATATAATTATAAAATAGGAAAATAATAAGTCATAATTAGAAACACATACAAATAGGAAATCACCAGTTGCCAAGTTATACAGGCCGAGTTATCGAAATTTCATAATGTTAAATTTGCCTATCAGTAACTCAAGTGGAAGAGGATTGAGTGGACATGCCATCAGATATAGATAAAACAAATGATCCAAGGCTAACTGCTAGGCAGATTTTATGACAGCATCGATATGCAAAAGGAGAGGCTCTTTGCCTATTTCTAACAAATGGGATCCGTCAAGCCATCAAGACCTTTTCCATCTTTGACATATGATTTATTATTTCTCCTGTTTTTCCTTTGTATATATTTTTGTTTATTTCATTTTCACAAACATATTTTACATTTTGAATTTTGTTGTTTCATATTTCTTTAGTTTAATTTCTTAATTTGATTTTTAGTACCTTTTTCATTTTATAGTTTTCATGTTACTCTAGATTTATCTCACATTGATGAGTTTATGCCTATGTCCTATGAATTACACAGTCGAAGACATGGATGTATTTGTGCCCATATAAGTCCCTATATAGTAAGCAGTAAATGACATGGCCTGGAACGAAAATCGGGTCATCAACTGTGTTTATTTTTGTTCTTATTTTTATTATATTTTAATTTTATTATCATTTAAAATAAATATCATTTAATTATTAATATTACTTAATAATGATTATTATGACTAACATAACTTAATTATTTAATATTATTTTTATTTAATTTAAAATATATTTTTAATTTAAAATATATCTTCACAAAAATTAGTTTAAAATATATTACCTATTAATTATTATTTTTAATGAAGTACATGAATTTGCCCTCAATATTTACTAATCAATGTTACATGAGATTAAACTAAAATTAATTAATTTATTGATTTATTAAATTAATTTGTCTTTTAATTTTTATTTTATATTTATTATTAATGATACTTTAACTATGCTTCTCTGTCTCTCTTCCCCTCTACCTATCGTTCAACTACTTCACCATAATTTTGTACCTTATTCATCCCTCTTTTTTTCCTTTACTCTGGCTTAGGCTTCTGACAGCACCTGGTAACGCTAATCAAAATAAAATAGCTAGACTATTACTATAATAGTGGCAAGTTTACTATAGTAGTGACGAGTTTAGGTCAATCCTACATAGAGTGTGTATAAAGCTGTTGAAATGAAATTAACTGGTGTTTAGGTTTAAAGGGGAGTTTTGATCTTGGAAAGAATAAAATAAAATAATCTAGACTAATAAAAACAAATTAAAGAAAACATGTGAAAATATGATAAAAGTGGAGAATTCGGTAGGGACCTGGTTCTTTAGTTCAATCTCAATTTACACCCTAATTAAGCATATTGCATGGATTTGTTGTTCTCAAACTTCTCCTAACAACTATTAATCGTTGGTTAATAATTAACCCGAGTTTTACCTTTAGTTTTATTTAATTAAGATACGATCATTAATTAAACCTAACCACTGAATAACCTAGGATATGGTCTCTAGATTTAATTAGGCAATATCATTATGAATTAGAAAAATCGATTAATCAAGGCAACAACAATATACGATACGTTATTTAACATAGGTCATGTTATCCCTAATGATTATGAATCATTAATTGCTACATATGAATTAGAAATACAACAATTACGTATTGCATTCAATTCTAACAATGGGTTTTGTATGAAAATGATTTAATAGAGTATTAAAATCATCATCATTCAAATACCTAATCAATCCATACAAGATAACATAATCAATTTCTAATGAGAAAAAGAAACAGCAAAATATGAAAGAATTGCTTAACCTGAGTCGTCGACGTCGATGTCACCTCCAAACCAACGTAAGAAACTTAGCGTTCCATAGGTCTCCAAAAAAAAAAGCTTCAGCTCCTACAAAAATTGTCTCAGCTAAAACCATCTTTTGTCTCACTACTGCTGCTACTCTTCTATTCTGTCTCTATTTCTCTATTATGTTGTGTTGATATGACCATTTAATTTTTGGTCCATCCTCCTGTTCACGCCTCCCTTGTTTCTGTCATAGCTCTCCCAACCACTTCTATTTGTAATGTGACAAGTAAAACTTAATGGACCACGCAACTGTTCATTTTTTGTTTTAAAACCTCGCTCTTTTTCTCTATTGAGCGCTACATTTAATGCAGCGTACGCATGTAATGTTAGTGTTAACGCTAGCATCACTTGTGTTTAACGCCCCTTTGGCTTTGGGTTATGTTGTTGTTGTTTTGTCTTTGTTTTAATCCACTTGGATGCATGTCGTTTTGTCCTTCAACTCTCAGTTGCTACATGCATTTTGCTCTCTTGTTATTTTTTGATTTTTCCAACAAACAATTTTAATTCTTTTTCTTTGTATTTTGATTTTTCTTGTGTTCTTCTTGTCTTTTAATTTTTTTCTTTTTGCTCTATGAGGATAAAGGAAAATTAATCCTTGGAAAACGGCCCAAACGTAGTGCTTTTAAGTCATTTTAATTTCTTTGCTTCCAAATTGTACTTCAAATCATATATGAATTAAAGTGAGTATCTTAAGCATTTTCGTATTATTAATCGCTAAGTGTAAATGATTAAATGTATCAACAATTAAATACATATCAGTTTCCTTTCTCATTGTTGTTTTTCTTACTTCCTTATTTTTTGTTCATTAAGTAAGTTTTATTTTTTCCTTTTCTAATTATTTCTCCATGCTTACTATAATGGAGAAACTTGTTGGAGCTTCTCCGATCTATGTTTTTCTTATTTCTGCTTCACCTTTGTCCCACTTTCCATACTTCATTCTTTCTCATTCTTTTCATTAGTTCTCCTTCCTCCTCAATCTCTCCACTCATCTTCGTGTCTTATGCCACTTTCTTGCCTAACTTTTTTTGATAATTGTCATTTAAATTATTTGCTATTCTAGTTCATCTTTAGCTTTAACTAGTAATATTTCTAACTTCCTATCCATTCCCAACCAACCTCTTCCATCTGCTTCAGACTTCTCACTTAAAACTTCTCCTATTCCTTTAACTTAATATCCCCTTGGATTATGCTCTCCTTCTAACCTGAACCTTGTCTTTTCCCTTGTATCCTTGTAGGGCTTTTGATTTAATTGTAGCTCATCTACATTTTCCTCAATCTACCAAGATTACCTAGAAATAAATTTTAGGGGACTTTTCCCCTAATTTGAACATGCATTTCTACCCTCCCTCGCTCTTAAAAGGTAGTCCTTGAGTAACTCCCTCAATTGAGGCTCTTATAAAAGTAGTTTTAAGATGGAATCCTACTTTTGTTGGCTTTTTTGATAAGCACCCTACTTTCCATATTATGAATTCTTCGACCATCATCAATTGGAAAAAAGATACGTTTAAAAGAGGTTTTAGTCAATGAAACCAACATCTTCTTCTTCAAATTTATTTTAAAAGCTAGTGCTCAACTTTTACTTTCAAATGGTCTATGACATGTAAATGGAAAATCATTCTTTCTCTAACAATGGAAACCAAGTTTCTCCACTGAAACCTCATGTCATAAGTGGATTCCAACCTAGGTTTGTTATTTGGCTAGCTATATTAGAAAGTCGATATCTAGGGACGAAACCATTGCTAAATTGAAAGAATCAAGTGTGTTAAGATATATGTCATAGTTGATATTCAATAATCATTATTAGAGGAGATCTTAATTATAAGACTAGGAGAAGATAATATTTTGGTTACAGATGAGGTTAGAGTGTTATACCATTAGAGGCATATTCTCCACTAACAAGGTAAAAAAAAGAGGCTCCCTATAGATAAAGTTTGCTAAAGAAGATTATAATGAGCTGATAAAATTTCAAACTTCAACTGAGATAGATGATTTTTTGTTGACGCTAACTTACACCCTTGTGATTATGATGTTCAACCTTAAGCAGAATAACGTGTAAAGATAGAATTTCCAGGTCATAGTTTTTTTGTATCTTTGATGATTTGGGGTTATTTTTGGAATATAAACAATTGAGGAAACCCTATAAAAGCCCTAGGAGGATTAAGAAGTATAGGCAAAGAGAAACATCAAAGAGGCGGTTGGAACATTTAACAAAGAGATCAAAGAGGTAAAATTCCAAAAGATCAAAGCTGCATAAGTTTCCAACTTAAGAATAAGAAGAAGAATACATCCAAGATTCAATCTTCTACTCTTTCCTTTTCTGTCCTTGTTCTTGAATGTTGTTTATAAATAATTATGGATTTATTTTAACTATGAATTGCTAAATTTGTTCTTGAATTGTTTTGTTAAAATTTTATGCTTTTGACTTAATAGAAACATACTTTGTGGTGGCTTTTTTTATAAATAATGAATATATTAATGACATAAAAAGCTTAACAAATGAGTTATAGGAGTATACAAAATCATCAAAAGATTAGATGATCATCAAAAGATTATATCAATACAAAAAGTAACATGTAAAAAAGGATCTTAGTAAGCCTATAGAGATGCAAGATAAAACTTATTAATTCTCCAAATGGCTAACTATTGAGGACCGAATGAATGCTTATCCTTATAAACAAAGATGTGGGTTTTAATTCAAGCATATATTGCTAACAAAAGCCTTCCTTTACTGTTGGAATAATCATTCAAGGTCAATTTGTTTCTTGCATCCTATGAGCCAGAAACCAAATAGTTGAAAGCCAATATGAAAATCCACATATCACCTTTAAGCCTTATCTTAATGTTATGAATCCATTCAATGATACTAGAGTAGAGCAAGAGGACAATTAGTGCTACAGAGGTTAAAGATTGCTTGCTATAAGTAACTATTGTATTAGAATTGAAAAAAATAAATGCTTAATATTTTAAAGAGATAATTTACATAAAGAGGTGAATAAGAATATCTTAATAATATGTCAAAGGTTGGAAGCCTATTGTTGATAGCTTGCCGAAGTATAATTGAAGATCTAGGTGAATTGTTCTTATTCTAAATTTTTTTCTGCTAAGTTACAAAAAGAGGGAGGATTTTTAAAAAGAGACCAACATGATTTGTTTATGAAATTACTAGTGGAAGTGTGAATATATGAAACAAAATCTTTAGCTAAGTTGTTTAGTGTGAAGTTGAGAAGGAAATGGGAAAAACTTGTTGCTAGAGTGATGTTATCTAGGTTGATGAACAGATCTTTAACAATTAAGGCATTAGGTGAAATAACTACCTTAAAAGGAGTAGCTTCAATAATAAAATCCTAAAGGCTAAAAAGGTCCAACAATCATACCAAAATGATGAATTTTACCATTTTGATAATAGATATGCTATAGTCTCTAATGCCCTATCTTAGCTTGAATAATTGTTTCATAACATAAGAAGCATTTGTAGGAATCCTTACATCCTAGAGGCTTTTATCTTTGAAATAATATGTGTGCACCCATTGGACCCAAAGAGTTTGTTGATTTTGGAGTAGTCTTCGTAATCTTTTGGTTGGAAGAACTTAATTGAAGCTCTTGATAGATAAAATTCCCAAACCACCATGCTTCTTAGGTAAACAAACCTCAAACCAGCATACTCTGTGACTTTTAGCTTTGCTACTACTAGTTGGCCATCAAAAGATTCAAAATGTTCTTTCTATTTTCTTAACAACAACTAGGGGAAAGACAATGTGAAAGGCCCAAAATGTACTTAAATAAGAGAACATAGAGTTGATTAGTTGACATATGCCAACAAGAGAAAGTGATATGAAAGCCTAACCATCAATTCTTCTTTTAATTTTGTCAAGATGGGGCTTAAATTCTGAAAAAATAGTCTTAGTGGAGGAGACAGGAATCCCAAGATATTTGATAGGTAGATAGGATAACTTAAAGTCGATGGTCAGTGACAATCTAGTAGGTAACTGTGTGGCACTTGTTGAGATTAAAATTCTTTTAAAACAAACTAGCTTCCGCTAAGAGGCTTTTTGGCTAGGGGGCTTAAAAAGATTTAAACATGTTTTATTAGTGAATTTTTGGATTTATGGCTCTTCTATATTGGTTTGTTGTCCATCTCCATATCAGGTATGTATCTAAAAACATCACCTATAATTGTTGTGAACTTTCTAAGACTACAATACCAATCCCTATTAGCAATGATTCAACTAACCTTGGTATTTAGAGGAATAAGCCACTTTAGATTCGCCATACCAGGATCTTATATAAGGGACCAAATTTGTTATAGTAATTGAACTAAAACTAAGTTTTAGGTCCATTTCTAGCGATGAATTTTATTTTCTGAATCATAACTTCCTTTAGCTTCAAGAATTCTTTTAGGTACTAAGAGTCAGTTTTGAATAGTATTAATTTTCCATATATATTGTTCATTGATTACATAAGTATGTATCCATTAAAATCAAATTAATTATGAACAAGTGAACAACATCCATAACCATTTAGCCAAAAGCAATTTGTTTGTATTTGTATCAAGTAGATCTCTAAGCCTCCTTCTTTTATTGATGTGCATAACTTAAACCATTTTACTTTTGCATAATTACTTGTTCATGTTAAGTTATTCATTAATCTTTGGATATCTCTAACCAATTTTTGTTACATGAAAAAAAGACAACACTAATGAATATGGAGATCATTTAGAATAGTAGTGATAAGTTAAAGTCTCCCAACATAAAAGAGGAATTGTTATTCCAATAATTGATCCTTCTACGAATAGAATCAAATAGTGGCTAGAAATCATTTTAGGTAATTCTTCATTTGAAATTAGGATTCCCCAATACCTAAATAGGAGATTTTGCATAATTAGGCTTAAGATAATTAAAAGTGAATTAGCTGGATTCATAAAGTTTGTAGATATCTATAAATAACTCTTGCACTTTTTCATGGTTAGTGCAAATATCAACCTAAGAAATATAAATAATCTTTGAGAGTTAGCATTGATCTAGGATGTGCAACACTAAATAGCAATATATCATCAATAAAAGAATGGTAGAATAATCTCAATTTTTTACACTTGTAATGGTATTTAAAGGTTTACTCTTATTTTATTATGAAGGAGATTATTTTGGTGAGTACTTATATGCAGTGAAAAGATGAAGGAAAATATGATTTCATTATTTTAGACCTTTGGCCCCATTATACTATAAAGTGGGTTCATCATTAACTAATATAGTAAAGAAGGACTATAATTGCACTTATCAATCCAAAGGATAAATTGACGTAAGAACTCAAAAGCATTTAAAGAGTCTAGAATGAATCTCTAACCAATCGAATCAAATTCCTAATCAAAATCAATTTCATGAAGCAACTCTTTAGAACTTTTTTACCTTGATAACTCTTGAAGAGCTATCAGGCTAACAAGAAGTTATCACCATCTCTCCTTCCTTTAATGAAGGCTCTTTGGCTTGTATCGATAAAGCTACTAAAAGACTCTTTTAGTCTAATAGTTGGAGTCCTTGAAATGATATCATATTGCAACAAGAGATTGAACTATAATCATTTAAAAAGCTAGGATCATTCAATTTTTCATATTTTAAAATTATCTATAATCATTCATGTTATCATATTTTAAATTAGAATGAGCTTGTTTTATATCTATAACATTAATTATGAGTTACTCCTTTTGAAAAAGGGATAGAGAGTCAAGTATGAACATTTTGAGTTTCTAAAACAAGACCAATATGGTTAGAAGATTTACATAAGTTTTTGAAATAGTTAAATACCAACTCCTTGAGCTTCCAAATGGTGTCTCCATCACTGTTTACTAGGGAACAAATTTTTTTGTTATTCTTCCTATATAATATAACACTATAGAAGAATTTAGAGTTTATATCCCCTTTATTGAACTAATTAACCCTATTAATTTGTTTAAGCACAGCATGGTATTTTTTAAGGCTTTTGAATAATCATCAAGGGCTTTGCTTTCCATGTCTCTGAGGGTTACATCCTTGGGGAATAATTTAATTTGGTATTGTATAGAGCATAAGTCACCTCTAGCGTTGATAACGGTTGCATTTGTGTTATCGATTTTATTAGCATATAGTTTAGTTAACTTAGTTTTAACATTTTGGAGCTTTCTCATATATTGGTAAGATGCAAAACCCTCTACCTTTTAAACTTAGGCTCCTCCTAGTCACTTCCTCACACCTCTCCGTCCTTATTAGAAAATTATTAAATTTGAAGGAAATATTACGGGGTCGTTTGGTTCTACTTCTGTTTTTCTATTGTAGTTTTCAGTTTTTATTTTTGTTTTTCTTTCCAATAAAAATAAAAACTTATTTAGTTGTTAATGTTAATGTAGTTATATTTTTATTATTAATAAGAATTACATATTAGATAAAACTTAAAGATAAATTATTTTTAATTAAATAAATTTATTTAAT
>JANZLD010000002.1:49014728-49031852 GCA_026413575.1 Erythroxylum carthagenense
AAGAAATCTTATATCCTTTCTCTTGGACATTCTTTCTCATGCCAAAACTCAACTCTTAACCATATTCTTATACGTTGGTATCCATCCCAAAATTCATATTCATACTAATTTTGTCGAAATTTCGGCAGCATAACAGCTGCCTTTGACCTAACCCAAAACCTGCAAGGGTTCCAAATACACTTCTAAAATTTCCAAGCAAATATACAAACATTAAAATCCACCGCTTCAAGAATCAACTCAATTGGATGTCGGACGGAAAAGATATAAGCAAAAGAGTGACATATGTTAAAAAAAATTGCCCTTCTTAAACAAGTAGGAAAGTCACGATCGTGCGTGTGCACGACCGCGATATCCGCATGGACCAGCGGAGTCGCGATCGTGCGCTTGCACGATCGCGATAATTCAGTGAACCCGCAGAGTAGCGATCGTGCGTATGCACGACCGCGACTTTTGGGTGGACCTGCACTAGATACCTAAACAAAAACTTCAACTTTGAAAATTTCTATCTTTCAACTCCAAACTCCAATCATGTCATATTTTATATCAATGCGAAGATCAAAAAGTCACCTACAACTTTCATGAAGGACAGAAAAATCAATTTGACCTCTAAGGAAGTCGATTTTCCAATCAAATCTTCTGTCCTCAAATAATCATGCTAAAATCATAACAGAAACTTATAAAAATCATAACTTATTATTCCTTAATCGAAAAATTCCATACTTTATATCAAAATCAAGATCAAAACATTATCTAAATCTTTCATGAAGAACTCAAAAGCAAATTCAACCATTAACTCGGTTAATTTCTCAGTCAAAGTTTCAATCATAATAAAAGTCAACCCTATCACACCTAAACGTTGACTGATCATAACTTCCACTCCTGATATCGAAAAATTGCAAACTTTATGGATACAGAAAGCTCTTGACATAATCTACAAGTTTCTAGAAGGCCATTTTATCAAATTTTGCCTAAATCAAAAGTCAACCCTCAAAGGCCAAAAAGTCAAACTTTCTAAATTCTTCAAAATTTCACACTTTTTCTTTTTAATTCTTGCCATTTAACTTCATTTCAATCAACTCATCCACTTTTGAATATTTCTTATTTTTACTTCAAAATCGGGGTCCAACAAAGTTTATCTCTACGAGTTGCCCAAAAAAAAGGAAAACAAGTGCAACCAAAGACACGAAGGTGAGACAGATTAGGTGGCTGGAGAAAAGAACTTCATAAGGGGATTTGTGATGAAGGGTAGTTGTTGGGAATAGATTAATGAGGTATGTAGCTATAAATAATTCATCAAACAATAGGGATTTAGGTAGAGAGGCATGTAGGATAGAAGTAAGGTCAGTTTCAGTGGTGTGACAAAATTTTTGCTCAACAAGGCCATTTCGTTGTGGAGTATAGAACACGAAATGTGGTAAAAGAAGCCATGTGTGGTGAGGTAAGTGGCAAAGGGGCCTTTGATGAGTTCAGGAGATCCATCACACTGGAAGGTTTTAATGGTAGTGGAAAAGAGATTTTTAGTTTTGGTTTTAAAGTTTTGAAATTAATAAAGAGCTTGATTTTGTGAGTTAAGGAAAAATCTAATTATAACGATTGAAGTCATCAATAAAAATTATGAAATAGCGATAACCAGAAAGAGAGATGGATGGTGATGGTCTCCAAATATCACAATGAATAATTTACAGTAGCATGGTAGAGACCTGAGATGATAAAGGAAATGGAAGACGAGTACTTTTTCCTAATAAACAAGAAGTAAAATTATTTATTACATATGATGATAATTTAAAATGAAGAGACAACATAGAAAGTATGGCAGAACAGGGGCGACCTAAACGTTGATGCCACAAGGTGAACGAAGTGGACGTAGTTTGGAGAGCAATCAAATTATTAAAGTGGTATGGGATCCTGATAGGATAGAGATTATTGTGGATGGATCCCGCGAATAATGGTGTCTTGATTTTGAGATCCTTCACAATATAATCAAATGAATTAAATTTAATAAGACAAGAGTTATCATTCATGAACTTAGCAACAGAGAGTAGATTTGTAGTAAGATTTGGGATAATTAAAATATTGTTAAGGTGAAGGGAATGATTTTTTGTGGAGAAAGTAACATTACCAGTAGAGGAAATAAGAAGAATTTGTTTATTACCGACAATCACTTAAGTTGGACGATTGTATGGGATTTCAGATTCGACAAGATGAGAATTCGGTGTCATATGATTGGTAGCACTGGTGTTTGGAAGCTATACAGTGAGAGTGTTGGAGGAAGGATTTGAAGGATCTTAAACATTTATTGTAGTGAAAGTAGTGGAAAGATTGGTAAGGTCAAGTGAAAGGTGGATTGGATGATTTTAAGATTCAGAATATTTGAACTGACAATTAGCTACAATATGTCCCCATTTCCAACAAATTGGACATTGGGTAAGAGGTTTATTTAGGTAATTGGCTGCTGAGATAAATGGTTAGGCTGGTTCTGGTTTGAGTTAATGTAATGTGCTTGAGAGTGAGGGTTATAGGTGTATAGACCTGTGGGCTTGAAGGTGTTGTTGTTGTTATGGACAGGCCTACTAGAGCTGGAGAAAGACATGCCGTGCGACCCATGATTCGTCTGCCACTATCCAGGGAATCCTTTAGGGTTAAAGGATGAAGAGAACGAGCCCCTTCGTCCTCACGTTCCTCTATCACCGCCACATCCATTGGGTGGTTGAGAACCTGCAAAAGAAACATCAAAAGCAACATATCATGGAACATAAGAGTGAAAGGACAAGAGTCGTTGCTTTTGGAAAAGAAGTTTGGCTCGAAGGTCACCAAATCAGACAGATGATTTGCGATGCTTAATCGTTGTGATGAATGATTCACAGTCTAGATGTAAACCATTGAGAGTGAAGAGGACAAGGTCTTCGTTCAAGATTGAATCGCCAATAGCAACAAGTTCATCAATAGTTTTGCAGACCATGGAAAGGAAATTAGTGATTGAAAGGTACCCCTTTTTAAGGGTATGAAGCTTATGTCGAAGTAAAGGGCGTTGGGAGCTGGACTGCTGCAAAAAAATGACATTTAAGAGCCATCTAGATATCATGAGCAGTAGTACATCCAATGGCAAGTCTTACGGTAAAGTTAGACAGGGAGGCTGTAAGGAAACAATATACTAGTCGATCAAGTTTTTGCCACTTGATGTATTCGGGAGACACATCACCTGGAGTTGCAAAGGGTGGGAAGATATCGCCATTAACGTATCCAATAAGGTTAGATGTAATGAAAATAGCTTGAATTTGATTGTGCCAAATGAGATAATTGGATGAGTCTAATTGTGTGGTTAATAAATTTGTGATTTGGTTAAATGGTATAGTGGGAGAGGTGAAGTCGGCCATTGCGATTATTGTGATAGGGGTTTGTTGTTTCTAATATGTCTATGAGAAGGTTAGGTGTTTGATGAAATGATTGTGTCTGTGGTTTGTGTTGATTGCAGGATTATGGGCGGGCATAGCTAAATAGGATGAGGTGTTTATGGTTGAATGATGCGATTAATGTTTTAGCTCTGATACTATGAAAGAATAGAACTAGAAAAAGGCAATTGGTATGTAATCAAATTGTATTTCTTGTATATTTTGTTGAATAGCTTTACATGCATTTATACACAATTTTGGTATATGATAATAACTACTACGATATTGAAGATCATATGAGATATACAAGATAAAATCAAATAAGGTACTAAATAAATACATATAAAGAGGAAATCATATTTATGAGATTGCATGAAGATTTGCATATATTTATCACAAACCCTATTAGTAAAAGGAAAATACTTTTCAAACCTTTGAATTTTAATGCCTATCCATAAGCTTCCAAAATTCAGTTGTCAAGCCCTTGGGAGTTGGGACCAGACCATTATCCTAGAGAAAGTCACATTCGGTTATTGAATTTGGAATGCTCAACGACTCAAGGAACCCCCTCCTTTTGTAAATTTCCATTAACTACAAGTTAATAAGAAATCATTACTTAAATATTGGTTGATATATGATGCAAGTGTGAGGAATTGATGTAAACAACAGTAAGTGACACTTCTCACTGAATATGTGGGAATGATTCACTTCTTGGAAGCACTTTTCTAAAGAGATACAAAATTTGACAATTTTAATGGTAAAGTTTTTTGTTAAAATTTGGCGGACATATTATACCAAACACAAAACCATGCATGAGGATTACGAATTAATGCGTGAAGGGATAAGCAACCTAATTTTAAAGCCTAAGTTGACCATAGACAACAAAAACTTGCTTTATATCTAATTTGGACTAAACCAGGCCAAGTGGAAGCATACAATAATTGACTATGAAATAACAACTAATTCCAAATCTCTAACGTTCATATTGGTCTTCATTACACCAGATAACTATAGCAGCCTTCCCCATTAATATTTTGTAGGATTAAAGGAAAAAAAACCTCTCATCCTAATTTCGAATATTAGATGATGATATTATACCAAACCTTAATTACCATAAGTTGTAAAATTAAAGTCAAATTTACTTTCGCTTTTGACACATAAATTTACTTTTCCTAAAGAACTTGTCGTCTTTAATTTTAATATAATATAATTATAGTAAAATAATAATTCCAATAAAAATAATAATTAGTATTAAGCAAGTGGTATGAATTATTAGTAAGCCCTCTTTTTTGTATGTAATTACTAATTAGTACAAAGAAATGGATACTAGACCATATTGACCGGTACCAACTGATATGTGTCGTAATTGTGGAAGGCCTAAGGTAATGATCGATATTCAAAATATCAATGAATACCAGTCCTAATTTATAATATAGGAAAACTATGAGACTAAAATGAAAAAAAAATCTTCTGCTTTCTAGTATTTGCTCTTGTTTTCACCTTCGGCTCTTTATTCTTCAGTTCTTCAAATCATGTCATTCCTCTCTGTCGTCAATCTTCAGAGTGTTGTCATCATGCCTCTATTCGCTTGCTCTACTTCTTTGTTGTGATCACAACTTTATTAGTTCACCTCCTTTATGGACCTGTCTATGTTCTGCTCTTGGTTAGGAACATGGGATACAAAATTTGTGTGTTATGTATAGTATGCTGTGGTGAGTTTATGACACTAGAGTAGTGTATTATGCTTGTGGTGGTGTGGTCTCAAGTTTGGTGTGTGTAAGCAAGTTGTAGCTTTATGTAGATGTGTTGTGCCCTATAGGTGGTGTGGCTTGGCTTATGGAATACAGATTGTGTTTATGAGAATATGCTTCTAATGTTGGTGTGTATGGGTCTGGTTTAGCCTAGTGCACGTGGGTTGACATAGTTATGTTGGTCTAGTGTGTGTGGTTGATGTTGGTGAGTGTGGTCTGGTTTGGTGCATATGAGTGAATGTGGTTGTCTTGGTATAATGCGTGTGGTTGGTGTTGGTGTGTGTGGTCTAGTAGTGGTGCGTTTGGCTAGTGACTAGTGTTGCCTTATACGTGTGATTAGTCTAGTGTGGCCTTATGTGTGTGGCCATTATGGTATGGCCTTGTGTGGTCTGGTCGGTTGGTTTCAATATATATGGTTGATTAATTATAATTAATGGAAGGATTGTTAAGTTTTGAATTTTTATTAGATAAAGTTTTTGTGTTTTCTCATTTCTATTTTAGGATTGAATAATTTCAATTAAGAGAATTAAATCAATTGATTAAAGCTTAGAAAATCTATCAATCATAGTTTGCAAATCATAATCTTTTTCTTTTATTTTTCTTGCTTTAAAACATTAATAATTAAGCATTTTTGTTACTAATTTTGATTATATGTACTTTAGAATGAATAATATATTAATAATTAATCATTCTTATTATTAATTAAATGTAAGGTAACTTAATTTTTTTTAATTATATGAAACATTAGGTAATTTAATTTTTATAATTAAATTAAACCTAAATTAACTTAATTTTTCATAATTACATTAAATGATTTCTAAGATTTGTTATAAGTTTACTCAATTCATTTGTCTAACAATTAAACAAATATCCATACTCTTAATGTGAAATTACAAAAAATTATGCAAATCTTAATATTCTCGTCTTGTCAGTCTTAGTAAATAGGAGGGTATATTTAAATCACAACTTTTGTTTTATTTAACGTTATGAATCTTTTTTGGGAAAACCTTTATTATTATCATGAAGTTATCTACATTTGTAGCTTTTTGTGATGCATAAGAAGTTATCTATTTTATGTCTTTAGAGACATAAGTCATTCTATAAATGGTATTTATTTAAGTCTATTGACTATTGAGTGTTAAACTATTACATTTTAGATTTTGGAATAATTTAGTTGACATATTAATATGTCTATTTCATGTTCAAATTGTTTCATCTACATTATTAATTTGATTTCGACATATGCCTTCATTTATTTTACAAATAAATGGAGAAAAGTTCAAGTACTCCTAATAATTCAGTCGCTTCAAGTTTAGGAAGATTTGATGATCCAACTTAGGTTCATTGCTAAATTGGTTCTTGGAATGAAGAATCATACCATTTGTTTATATTGCAACAAATATTTAGAAGTTAGGGAAATCACCAGATTAAAGAAGCATTTGGCTAGGATCAAAGGTGAAGTGCAGCCTTGTAAGAAAGTTAGTCATGATGTGGAATGAAAAATGAGACTTTACTCGAAGAATATCAGTATGAGTAAGATAGAAGGTAAAGATTGAACTAGGAAATTGGTAGTGGAAGTTCTTTTGTTGGTGATCAGGATGATAGTAGAGATGTTGAAGATGCCCAAAGAAATGTTCCCAAGTGTCTAATTTTTTTTGCACCATGAACAACTCATAGAGCTTAGCCTATAATCTATAATGTCTTGCAATATAGAGAAATGGCTCATAATATGGATATTGCAATGGCTAGATGGTGGTACGATTTAGTTATAATATCCAATGCTTCCCAATCTTATTATTATCAACCTATGGATGATATTATTACCTTTTACAGTCCAGGATACAAAGCTCCTTCAATTGATGACTACAAAGGTAAACTTCTGAGTAGCTCTATTTATGAAATAAAAAATTATTTGGATCAAAGAAGAATGACTTGGGCTACTTATGGGTGTTTAATCATGTGTGATGGTTAGAAAATATAAGAGATGAGCCTATTATTAATTTTTTGCTCTATTCTGTAAAGGGGATAATTTTTTTCTAACTCTATTAATGCATCTAGCCATGTTATGAATGTTGATACTCTATTTCATATATTTGAAGTTGTGAGTGAAGTTAGGGTAGAAAATAATGTTCAGTTTATTATAGACAATGATACTGCTTATAAAATAGTTGGAAGAAAATTGTAAAACAAATATTGTTCTTTTTTAGGACTCCTTGTGCTACATATTGCATTGACTTAATGTTAGAAAATATAGGAGATGTTAGGTATTTTCCTATTATTGATGAGACTGTTCAGAATCCTAAAAAGGTTACTAAGTTTATCTACAATCGTGTATAAATCCTGAATCTAATAAGAAAGGATTTCATCAATGGCAGGAATTTATGTCGTCCTGCTATTATAATATTTGCAACTAATTTCATATCGCTTCAATGTTTTATTTTGATGGAGGAGTTGAGGTAAATGTTTATAAGTAATAATTGGGTTACATCTTAGGATACTAGGTCTAATAATGAATTGGAGGTTTTTGAAGATAATAAATTTTGTTCCTAATATCAATTTTCATTCGAGTTTGTGAGCATTTGGTGATGATATTTTGTTTGGTTGATAATGATGAGAAGACAACAATGAGTTATTTTTATGATGTCATAGAGAGGGCAAAGGAAGCAATTAAGGCCAAATTGAAAATTAGGTATTCTCTGTACACACCTGATCTTATAATCATTAATGAGAGATGTAAAAGGTAACTTTACTCTCAATTATTTGTAGGTAGGATATTTTTGAATCTTAGTGTCTATTTCAGACCACCAAGTTTTACAAATAAAGCTGAAGTTCATAGGTGAATGCTATTAACTATTACAACAATTGTTGCCCAAAAGATGATTCAAGATCGGCTAAGCTCACAAATGGAGTTTTAAAAGGAAGCTTTTGGTATTTTAAGATGCCAATTGTTATTCGCCAAAGAAACAAACATAATCTAAGTATATATATTGTTACTTGTTAAAAATTAATCATCACTTTATTTTGTTTATAATGCTACTTTTGTTGTCTTATAGTTACTTGGTGGGACTAATTTGGAAGTTCGTGTTCCAGAATTGCAAAGGTTTGTTATTAAAATTTTGAGTCAATGTGTGATGCAATAGGTTGTGAAAATAATTGGCGCATATTTGAATTCATCCATTCTAAGAAAAGGAATAGATTGGAGCACAAAAGAAGGAATGACTTGGTCTTTGTTTGATACAATTTAAAGCTTCGAGAAAGCTATGTTATTATCATTATTAAGTTGGAGATAATTTCTTGTAATTTCTTAATTTCTTAATTTTTATTTTATTTATTTACTAGGACTCTTAATAGAATAAGTAGTTTTGTATATCCAACTTGCTTTGACCATAATGATTTTTTGGTAGGTTAAGTTTCTAAAGAACCATGTTTGATAGACGAGATTGACTTGGACAATAATATTGGATTAGAAAGTATTAACAAGTTATTGGGTGCAATGAATTTGAATGATGGTGAAGATAAGGCTCTTCTCAATGATGAAAATATTTTACCAAATGAGAATTAGGGTCAATACGATTTGAGCAGGTATTCGAATGAATGAAGTTTCAAGTTTTTATTTTTTAACTTCTTTTAATTTCACTTATATTTGATGTATATGTTAAATTCCATACATGCAATGTAAATATAACTGTAAATGTTTTTATTTCAAGTTTCACTTTTAGTTGGTTGTTTCCACGATGTAAACTTCTTTTGCAAATTTTAACAGTTAGAGAGTCATGGATATTTATTATTTATTATTTGATATTTTGATATAATTATTATTTATTTTTGAAAAATAATTAATATATTAGTACCATCAAAGGCAGAACAAAGAGTATTCACAACGTGTACAAGAACATCTTAAAAAATGAAGTCAAGTGATGCAAGAGAAAAGTCAAAAACTAGGTTTATATGTAAGACATTAGTAATCTTGTTTAGTACAAAGGAAAGTTAATTGATTCTCCAATTGATGAGTTGTTGTTATCGGAATGAGTATTTCTCCTTATAAATGAAGATGTGAGTTCTAATTATGCCATGAATAGCTTGTAACAACCTTTCCTTGGTATTGACATTGTTATTGAATATCCTCTGGTTTCTTTCATTCCATATACTAGACTAGGTAGGTGAAAGCTAGCTTGAAGAACCATAATGCTGCATCAAAGAACAAATTGCCTATAATGGACCAGTTTTATGAGAAAAATCGTATGATGAACTCATTTGGGTCAAGAGTGTTATTAGGGGCCAAAGATTTTAAGGCATTCACAACTTCAGATCTAGTAACAGGAGATGCTAGAGCCTCTACCTTCTGAGTATATACTTTTTGTTGAACTATTTCCACAAAAAATTCCATAAAGGAGTAGGCAGAAGAAGTAGAACCTAATAAAGATTGGAAATAGCAGGTAGCTTCATTAATGAATTGGCTTTAAGTTTGGAGGAAGGATTTATTGCTTTCGAGAGCAATGATTTGGTTTGAGGCTTTCCTAGAAGAGAAAGATCTGTGGAAGAAGGTTGTATTTTTGTCCCCACATTTAATCCACTTAGTTTTAGATATTTGTTTCAATAAGGAATAATCAAAGTTAACAGTTTTTGAATAATTCTTTAAAGTGATATTTTTTTGCCTTAGACAGGTAGAATTGTTGTACAAATTGTTTTGAGATGTGTTAAGAGTAGCTTTGGTTACGTTTAACAAGTAATGGGCATTCCCCACATTTTCCTTGTCAAAGGTTTTGACTTTATCTTTAATGCTTTTGATTTTCATAGAAAATTGGAATTGTGTGGAACCAAAGAAGTGAGTAGCTAAGCCTCTTCTCATAATATCCTGAAGACTAAAAATGGAAGCGAGGAAGTTATTGAATTGAAAAGGATAGTTAGGAGGAGTAAGGTCTAGGTCAAACTTAACAACCACTAAAAAGTGATCAAAGATGCTTGTATCGGGTAAAAATACACCAAAGTTGGGAAAATGTTGTAACCAAAGCAAGGTGGGTAAGCCTTTATCAACTTTTTTCCTTAAGAAAGTCTTATTACTATGCTTATTACTCCAAGTGAAGAAATCCCCCCAAGGAAAATAAAAAACTTGGATATTAGCCAAATAGTTCTTTAGATTATAAAAAATAGGCCTATTGGAATAATGACCTTCAGCTTCATCTTGACTAACGATAGAATTGAAATCACCTACCAAAAGCCAAGGGGAGTTGATACCATGTGCTAGCTCTTTTAACTTTCTCCATAGAGGAAGTCTTTCAAAGCCCTGATTGAGAGTATAGATAATATAAATATCCAAGACCTTGCAGAGATGTTTAGAAAAAACCTATAAGTGGATCAACTGATCAGTAATGGTGGCGCTCATTATTTCAACCTTATCATTATTGTAGATTCCTAAAATCCTTCCAATAGGGTGATAATTCTAATTGGAAATGAACCCCCAATTGTCAAGTTTCTTCATCTTGGTTTTTAGAATACCCATTAAGGAGGGCTTATTTTTAGTAATAAAGTATCTAGTCACTCGTTTTTTTGTAGGGTAATTCAAACCCCTAATGATCCATATGTTAACTAACAATAGGAAGTAGAAGAAGATGTGTTCTTCATCCTTCCGAGCTTTCTTTTTGATATAAATTTAAAGTCAGCTTTAAGACTAGGTGTTTGAGTTATGATTGTAATTGCAAGTGCAAGGATTTCACTAGCTTTTCCCTATACAATAGGAGTAATATCTACAATGTGCTTACTATATGATTATTAGTATCTATGGTATGATTAACACCTTTTATATTCTGTTTATTGATGGCTATTAGGGTATAAGGATCCTTACTTGAGTTATTAACAAGAGAAGTTAAACTTCTCCCATCAGTTCTTCAAAACTACATGTTTTAAACACTTTGCCAGTTGGTTGCCAAGTTTTTATTGGATCAACAGTAGGGGGTTTCCACGCATGTAACAGCCACTCCCATCTAACACATGCACATGTGCCATTCAATCACACGTGCACATGCTTGACCAAAATGACATTTTAACCATCTCACTTTCACTATATCACATGGCATCGTAATTAAAATCACAAATCACATATTTGCTAAAATCCAAAAATTTCCCATTTTATATCATAACCATAATGTACATTGTAGCTTTAAGTTCAACATCATCCATATATATACAACATCGTCCTATGAGAATAAATAGCTCAGTCTACATAGTAAGCTACAAATATGAGGAATGCACAAAAGACAATAATAGACTATGTCTTTAATTCGCAACTAACTGACCTTTGAGCTATGACCGATCATCAAAGTTGCACAAAATATGCCTCTATGGAGTCTTCGAAGCTAGGTCGTCTCACTCCCAAACCTGAAATTAACAACGGTGCAATTTTGATAAATTTTGCAAACTCAGTAGGGTAACGATCCTTGATGGTTCACTCATCTTATAAAACACAATCAATTAGAAACATTTTTTCACACAGTTCATATCAACTTGATTAGCATCAAATTCTATCACAACAAATTCTATTTCAGTCAAACAATTTAATCAAACTATCACTTCATTACACTTGAATAAAACACAACCATTGGTTTAATCCCATGCATTCAAACGTACAACGTTCTTATAGCTTTACAAATTATTTAATGAATTCAAATCATATGTAAATGCTATATGTATGAGACTCACATTTGTTTTTACATTGTTGTGACTATTTACTTTTTCAGTATCCTGTTTCACCAGGCTCATTTATCATAGTGAGCCTTCGGCTCTAACAATATATGTTTGAGCTTTAAGCTCTTTTCAGTAGCAGTCTTAGTCAGTAGCAGCATCAGTCACAACTTCCTTTATATTACATGTATTGAAATGAAATGCATGCCACAGTTCATTCAATACAATCAATCACTTTCATTCAAATTATCTTAGTTAATACAGTCAGTCATAACATTCAGTCACTTTTAATTGACAATCACTTAGATAGTCTCATTCACATACAAATAACACTTCCAATGATATTCACATGCATCAAATCTCCTCGGATGTTTCATGCCCGGAATCTAGCACACAATCAGTACATATTCATCACATATCAAATTCAATTAAGTAATATTAGATCAAATTAAAGTGAGACCATCTTAGGTTACTCACAATTTCTCTCTTAAGCCTATTGCCTTAACGTTCTAGTAATATCAGGATGTGGTCGTGCTACTTGCTCTCCTATATGCATTAACATAATTTCATATTACTGTACTACTTATGTAATTGAGTAAATACATATATAAATGTATCATGTATCATGTATCATGCATATGCAATGACAAATTCTCAGGGATATTTTTGTAATAAATTGATGTACATATCAATTGTAATCCAATTGTGCCAAAATTCATACACTAATTCACTATTCTAGCTTTTGCTGAAAGCATCCCATTCGGGTCAACTTTGTATTATCCATAAGATTAAGAAAATGATGTATTTTTATAACACTCTCTTCTAGACAATTATTCCTTTGTATCTTAAGTTTCTAATGACACCAAAATCATTCAATTTGGTTTATTATTCTATGAGTTATGCTAAAAAAACCACAGACTATGTACATTTGACATTTTGGCTAGAGCATGATCATGCATTCAAGTTGTACAACCCATATTTCTCAATTACAATATCCAAAAATTACAAACTTTATACCAATTTAATGTTAAGAGAATAAGATACAACTTTGGTGAGACACCTTAGTCTAATTAGGTTTACATCAATACATTTTATTCAATAACCATAGGACATGATTTCTGTCCATGGTAGTGCTACAACCTAAGACAAGACTCAATTTCATGACAATTTTGAAAGTCTTAAAGGCAGGATTAAAATTCAACTTCTTCAAGAAAATTGTAGAAATATGTTTCAAGTTTAATCTGAACTAAGAATCAACTCATTTAGAAATCTACAGACCAAGATATAATCAAAATACCTCAATGAAAATTCTCCAGTTCATAACATTCCAGCACCTCACTTTCATCCAATCAATCTTTTTCAAATCAATTCATATGGCTCTAAATTTTGATGGAGAGGAAACAAAATGTCTTAGGAGTATGTTGGTCCAATTTTCAAGTCATTTGGAGGTTATGAGACAAAGTTATAACAAAACAAATGAAAGATGTTTAAAATAGTCTCTCTACAGAAAACCTTTGGTGCAACTTCTCTTCACTTCTCTCTCTAAAACGCAGGTCTTCTTCTTCTTCACCAAACCCAGTTTTTCTTCTTCTTTTTTCCTTTATTGTTTTCCAGATTTTACACACCTAACTTTTTTAACTAACACATAAATTGTCTTTTCTACTTCCATCTCAATTAAAACCTAACACAAATAAATCAAAATTCCAAGATTTATACATAGCTATTAAAAACCATGCTATTCACGTACACATGTTCCAATTTTCTGCATCTTTCATTTTTTGTATCTTTCTTCCCTCTTCAGTCCACATTTTGTTAGCATCTTAATCCTTCTTAAAACACAACACCACACTGCTCTATGTTCTCTTTAACTTTAGCCTCATTTAAATCCATCTCTAACAATACCCAAACATTAACGCATATACAATGAAAAACAGAGCATATGTTCATCAACTTTTTTTGCATATATGTTTCTACATGTCTCTTAATATCCATCAACAACCTCAATTCATCATATAGTTTCATTCTTTTCATCTCAAATGCAAGATCAAATACAACACCCAAAAACAGAATGTTACTCACAGTTTTTGATCACTTTCTACATCTTTTCTGCACTTTTTTAACGTCGATTTACAGTATAAAAACATAGAACCTATAGCTATATGGTTCTACAACACTTACACATGCATCCATCCACAAGCTTGAAAACATCATCTCTTAGTCATTTATCCTTATTATAACCACGAAAATGAAGGCACAACTTACTTGTTTCCAACAGGAACTCCAACAGTAAGAGTAGAAAAGGCTTTTGGTGGGTCAAGCAAATGGAAATAATTAGAGATAAAACAATATATATGGACTGGTTTCGGTGATGTATAAGCAAAGAGAGTTTCTGCTTGGTGTTGATGCATGTGGTGAAGAACAACCGAGAATAAGCTGCAGAAAAATTTTCCTTACAAAACAAGGTGACTACTTGGGTTGAGGAGATCTTGCCACATGTCACCCATGCATGTAGGCCATTTGTCACACTCTGATTTATCTTATATTTCCATTTTTCCTAATTCAAAATACCCTAAATTTTAGGAAATTCTCTAAAATTCACTAAAAATTTCGAAATAATCATAATACTCTCCAAATAAAATTTCAACATAAATAATTTACAATTCGCATTTTTAATCGCATTTATAAATCAATTATACCCAGAAAATGTTAATGAATGCATGCACAATTTTTTTAATGTATCAAAAATAAATATTCACATGCGTGTGAATATACAATGATGTATGAGCATGCAATGTACTTCTAATTTTTTACAATATACTCAATTCACTATTCTAGAGTCTAGCTCTGAGCATGGGATATTACAATTCTCTAGCATGGGATGTTACAATTCTCCCCTCTTTAAGAAATTTTATCCTCAAAATTATTACCTAATTGAGGAAACAGGTAGAGATATTGCTTTTTCATATGCTCCTTAGTTTCCTACGCTGCTTCTTTACTCAAATGATTGTGCCACATAACTTTACCATTGGAATTTTTCGATTCCTCAGTCGTTTTATTTGATACTCAACTATCTGAACTGACTTCTCAATATAGCTCAGATTACTAGTAACTTCAATATCCTGAGCTGTAACACATGTGTTAGATCAGACTTATATTTCCTTAATATACTTATGTGAAATACGTCATCTATTTGAAACAACTCTGTAAGTAAGGCTAACTGATATGCTAAAGGTCCAATTCTCTCAAGAATTTCATACGAACTAATATATCTCGGGCTCAACTTGCCCTTTTTGCCAAACCTTAATACACCTTGCCAAGGTGACACTGTCAGAAATACTTTGTCCCTGACACTATACTTCATAACCCGACGATGCTGATCCATTTAACTTTTCTGTCTATCTTGAGCTGCTTTTATTTGACTCCGGATCAGTTTCACCTTATCTACAGTATCTTGGATCAATTCAGGGCCTTCTATCATTCTCAAACCTTCTTCATCCTAGTATAGAGGCAAGCAACATTTTCTACCATACAGTGCCTCATGTGGTGCCATCCCGATACTGCTATGATAATGGTTATTATATGCAAATTCAATCAGTGCTATGTATTGATCCCAAGCTCCCTGAAACTCTAGTATACATGCTCTAAGCATATCTTCAACAATCTTAATAGTTTTTTCACTCTATCCATCTGTCTGAGGATGCAATACAGTACTAAAAATCAACTTTGTGCCCATAGTTAACTGCAAACTCTTCTAGAATCTTGAAGTGAATATGGGGTCCCTGTCTGATACAATGGACACAGGAACCTCATGTAGTCGCACAACCTCAATCACATACCTCTGGGCTAACTGGTCTAGCATATTATTCTCTCATATTGGTATGAAATGGGCAGACTTAGTTAATCGGTTCACTATAACCCATATCGCATCATTTTGTCACAGAGTCTTAGGCAATCCCATAATAAAATCCATAGTGATTTGTTCCCATTTCCAATGGCAACGAATGAATCTTTCCAACTGGAGCCTGATGCTTAACCTTAATCTGCTGGCAAATTAAACAGTTAAAAATATACTCCACCACTTGCTTCTTCATTTCGGGCCACCAAAAATGTTGCTTTAATGTATTATACATCTTGGTCATACCAGGATGCATATCATAAGTAGCCACGTGAGCTTCCTCTGGGATTCTTTCCTCAGCTCATCGACATTAGGCACACACAATCTCTACTTTAGCCAAAATGTTTCATCTCTTAATTCAAAGTCAGAATCTGAATTCATCTTAACTTTTTCAATCAGTTTCATCATCTCAGGATCATCACTATGAACTTTTCTAATTCTCATGCAATATTAGTCTTAGTTTTAATATGGCTGTTAATGCTTCATTATGCTCAAGATTCAACTCTACATTCAAAGCTCTCAATTGAATCAAGCTTGGTAACCTCGATATCTGAATATGAGCTACACTTCTATATGACTTTCTACTCAGTGCATCAACCACAATATTTGCTTTTCCCAAATGATACTCAATCGTGCAGTTATAATCTTTCAATAACTCAATCCATCTCCTCTGTCTCATGTTTAGCTCTTTCTGATTTAGCAGATATCTCAAACTCTTGTGATCAGTGTATATCTGAAATATTTCACTATATAAATAATGTGTCCAGATCTTTAGAGCAAAGACTACTGCTGCAAGCTCTAAATCATGTACTGGATAATTCATCTCAAGAGACCTTAATTGTCTTAATGCATAGGCTATCACCTTGTCATTCTGTATCAATACACATCATAATGTTTGATGTGTAGCATCACTTTATACTATATATCCACTAGATCCTAATGGAATAGTCAACGCCGGTGTTATAATCAACCGATGTTTCAACTCCTCAAAACTTCTTTTACACTCATCATTTCATCTAAATGCCATATTCTTCCTCAGAAGTTTAGTCAGAGGGCTCGAGATCAAAGAAAATGTCTCAACAAACCTCCAGTAATATCCAGCCAATTCGAGGAAACTTCGGATCTTCAATACATTCTTCGAAGTCTCCCATCTCATTACTGCTTCTATCTTCATTGGATCCACCTACCAAGAATACTACTTGATTAAGCCAAAATTCACATTTACTGAAGTTGACATATAACTGTTTTTCTCTCATAAGCTCCAAAATCATTCTCACATGCTTAGCATGTTCTTTACTACTTTTCAAATACACCAAAATATCATCGATGAATACAATTACAAACCGATCTAGGTAGGGTTGAAACACCTTATTCAGCGATGCCATAAATGCAACTCGGGCATTAGTCAACC
>JANZLD010000002.1:49069661-49080351 GCA_026413575.1 Erythroxylum carthagenense
TGTACCCAACATCTAGGGCATTGCCTAAGTAAACAACCGTATGTTCACCTATGAAGGAATGTTTTAGCATTACAGCATCTATTAACGTAATTTTGTCAGCGCTTGTTCTTGTGCAAAATCTCAATGAGGCGACTGCAGAGAAGAGAGATTGGTCTGGCCTGTACAATTCGGCCCGCCTGTCATTATGGCAAGGCCATTACCATATCCGTATCTCTTTCATTCTCTCCAACGGCTTTCTAGTCCTTTGGACGCTGCATGTGATTTAATTTCTCCTTTGGCAATTTAAGATGAGCATGGATGTCCCAATCAAATTCAGTGCTAGGTTCAACGGTCATTGGCAAGAGTTGTTCAAAACCTCATCTTTCTTTTTTGATGCCTTAACCAATTTTTTTTATTAAAAAGGATGCCTTAACCGAATTATTTAAAGTAGTTTGGGTGGTTAAGAAGATTAAAGTTAAATCCTGGATTAGATTTAGTCTTCTTTTGTGAATGCTTTGATATGAGCTTGGCTAGTCTGTCTTTAATTTATTCAAATTGGTATTAAAGATTTGGGGGCAAGATTCGATCCTACGTGTAATTATGAAATAGAATTTGTATGATTTCCTAAAATTAGGATTATTTGAAATTATATAATAAGAATAACAAATAAAAAATTTAAAGTATGAATAATAATCCATATCTTATTCTAAATGTTTAATCATTTTTGTTATCCTCTCCCTCGAACTATTTATTAAATCGACTTATCTCAATCATCGTAGTCGCATAAGTATTTGGTCTCTAACATTATCTACAAAATATGTCGAAAGAACTCTATCACTGTTATAAAGATAGTTAAACAAAGGAATGTTAGCTCTATTGGAGCTTAAGCTAATTTATAATAAGTTTTGAACACTCTAATAATTTGATTGAAATAAAATTGCAATTTCAATTAAACGTTAACTAGAATTATAATTAAATACTAATTTTTTTCCAAATAAGATGAAATATCTCATATTGATTCTTATTTATTGAATATATTATATTTATTTATAAAGTTTCTCAAACTTTGCAATCAAGTTCAACTTGATTAAAATACCTTTTCTATCTTCAAATCATTTTTTGTGTGTGATTCATTAAGTTCCCAAATATATTGATAGACATAAACTATCATTTTAAATCATATTTAGGATTAAATAAATTAAATTCTTTTAATTTACTGGTAATTCTCTAATTAAATAATTTATATCCAAAGATCAAGATTAGCTTTAGCAATACATCATGATCATCTAAATATTTGTTTAAGTAGTTTTAACTAAACTTTCGAGCATGTTTTTTATATATAAGATAATCATTTGATTATACAATATTTCGATTAGACATAGAATATGAAAATAACGTCTACTATATTTGATTCCAATCATATTAGTTTTTCACCATTAGTAATTGATGCAATTAATGACACTTGTAAATTATTTTATAAAAAATTATTCTGTCTTTGCCAAGGATTTCATGAATCAATACTAACTGAGAATAACAAAATATTATCCCTAATTATTTTAGGGTGATAAGTCCTATATTAATCACTTAATTATCTCTATATAATTCATGATATATCCAATAACTACTAACTGAGCTACCCTTGATTAAAATAGGTTATAACTAATATCAAAACATAGTGATCCCTATATGAGATACTTTGTCATCATCATCATCATACCCCGAAGTCCCGCAGTGCAGTGAGGTCTTGGGAGGTTTGATTTGAGATAGTTTGGTGATCTCAAATCAAATGATCACTTATACAATCACAACAATGAGAATTTTCATAGATATATAAGTAGTGTTCCAAAAGAATTTCTCATATAGGTTCAATTCAACGAACTTGTTATCTAACAATCACCAACACATTTGTTTAAGTATCTTCATACTTTAGTTTATAAAATTAACTACTTTCTTCATAAGAAAAAAACATCATGAGTGTTAATCTTTTAACACTTTATTAATGTCCTATCTTAATATACCAATGATTAAAAACAATTTATAGATAATGCATAAATGCAATATAAATCTCATAATTATAATCGCATCCTAATTTCATTTGTAATGTATATTTATCTCATATACTTTATCATATATATCTAAATATGTACAAGACAAAGAATGTCTTTAAAATTATTTTATCACTAAACTACAAATAACTATTTGGTTATAGGGCATAAATCAACAATGTCCTACTTACACTAAGTCAATCGTTTAAATATCTTATATCTTATATCTATATGACGATCATGTTACTGCTAAGATTGCGATTTTGTAAGAGAATTCTACAAGACTTTCTAAATTGAGCACTTGCTTAAATCTTTCAACTTTCATCTATTGATCATTATAATTAAGAGAAATCACTTAATACATATTTGGAAATTTGATATTAACTCCCTTTACATGCTCAATAGCTCTAATATTCTACAGTATATTACTGTTTAAACAATGTAAGGAACTATACAAAGTTCATTACTTTTTAATCCAAATAATCAATTCTACTAAATAAAAAATGTATTATAGTTTGATTGACAAGTAATGCTACATTGGAATCTTTCTAATACCAAAATAATATTGTTCTAAGTAAAATATACCTTACTTAGGATTTACTTCTAAATTTAATGTCGATGTAAACTTAAACTTAAATATCAAGCAATATTAGAATAATTGATATCCTTAAATTTCATAGGTATTAAATATCTCAAATACTAAACATCTTTAGTATATTATCTACATACTTATACTAGAATAAGTAAAAAATTTCCGATATATCTTCATATATCTAATTCCGATAATTAATTTGTTACCTTTTTGCATTATTTTTAGACAATTATATTTTCAACAATTAAAATTATGAATTATTATTCTCTTTATAGGGAATATATCTCTATATACTCTTACTAAAGAGGAAAACTATGCTCCTATTAATGTTCTTCTAGACATGATAAATTCACAATCATATCTTAAACAAACTATTTGAATTCATCATGAAAGTGAATCTTTCAACATCTCGTCGCCTTTCAGCTATATGTTAAATGTATCAACAAAGACATCAGTTCTTATTAGATGTATTGTTATGAGACTTGAGTTTTTCAAATTTTATCTTACTCCCACCACTTGTCTTGAGAATCATTCTCCTAAAAGTATATGTTAATATTCATAATATTATATCCAACCTTTTGGATACCTTATAACCTTCTAGTTTTTAATTAGTTATAAACTTAGTGGATAATATATGCATAAACTAATCATGACATCCCTAAATCATTAAATTTGAATCTTTTGGAGTCTTATCATTTCATTTCTAATATGAAATCTTGTTAATTGATTTAGTTGGAACTTTCAAGGATAAGTTATAGTACTAGGCATAATTGTAAAAGAAATAAATATTGCATCATATAATATCTCATACTATATATTCCTCCTTACACAAATTCAAACTCTGATGAAATTTAATTGTAGAGATAATCACTAGAGAATCTCATTCTTTATAGATAACTGAAAATTTCATATCTCATCATATAAATCTTATAGTAGTGATCAATATTTCATTTAATACATATAACTATATCACCTAAATTCACTAGTAATATAATGAAATATAAATATCATCCTCTTATGAATTGTTATTACATACAAGAAAACATATGTATAAGATTTAACAATTCAATACTATCATCATCCTTTTGCTAAAGGTTGATTTAGTTATTCTTCAACTTAGCAAGTTTCATATGATTCATTATCAAAAGGATACATATATTGTATGTAACTTTATGATTCTCATCATGTTGATTTCTTTTTTATAAATAGATGTTGATTTATCAATATGGCATAAAATGATAGTCTTGAGTATCCAACTCTATATTCTTGCCACTTATGTTAAGCATAAGTCTTCTTTGATCCAATACACACAAAATATATATGTATAAACTTGGATCAACTACTCTTACTCATCAATATATTTCTTATTATACCTTGAATGTTGTAATAATGTTAAATTCAAATTCAGTATCAAATACTCATAAGCATGAACTAAAAATATATATGATCTCTACCATATCACGTATAGGAGAAAAAATTCATACAATCATTTTTGTTCTAATGAAAATTATTATTATACTATAGCAAATGAGTTTAATTATATTCCATGTTTATGCATTTTATAAGTTAAATTTAGTGGAATAATTTCATTAAGATACTATACCTTTCAGTTCTACTTCATGCAATCTCTTGCATCTTACCATTATGATGTTGACATATATCTTGCATGTTGTCATCAAAGTTTATGAGACGTTAATCAATTCAAAATGTCATGACAGTTTGTTATCCATATGATATTAACATATCTTTAAAACTTTGTCACCAAATCCTTACTAGGAATTAATAGCAAAATTGCATTGTCGATATAAATCTCCTTTTTTTAATCTTTGAGAACTCTTCTTAAACCTAAACTATGTCCAAGAAATTAAGTTCATTAACTTAGTATCAACTATATTAACCAAAGGTAATTTGTACATGAAGCAAAATATAAATGTAAGAAAGCAAGTAATTGATTATATGTCATGACTACCAAATAAGATTTAGACTTTAATCATGCATTTAGTTACTCTCACTATTTTATCCAAAATAATAGCCTCATTACTATTCAAAAAAATCACTCTAATCTCTTTAGTGGGTTAGGATATCATTCAAATTTAGTTGATCTTAAGTCGCTCAACAAACCAACTAAACTTAAATTAGGTAGATAACACCTTTATTAATCACACCTCATGTGGCTCTTAGATTTGTTAGGCAATAATTCTTTGTCAAGATATATCTTATTTATTATTCCTAACCTTACCTTTAAATTTATATGATCATGAATCACTTACCTAAATTGTACAAATTTAGTTAAGTAGAACCCACTAATTTAAGATAAAATATTTTTAGGTTAAAGAGGCTTTGAGTCATTCAACAAACCTTACAATAGATATAATTCTAGTTTTATTCCTAAATAATGGAAGACAAAATTTACGTTCTTAATGTGTACTTAGTATTTTAATGATAGATTTAATTTTATTCATCTTATCAAATACAAAATTGCATGTAAATGTTATACATATAAAAATATACAATTTAATATGCATATATATATATATACTCCGCTTTATTTCGGGACTTCGAACTGGATGTGATGATGGTGATATATGATGGTGATATATATATATATATATATATCACCATCATATATCACCATCATCACATCCAGTTCGAAGTCCCGAAATAAAGCGGAGTATATATATATATATGCATATTAAATTGTATATTTTTATATGTATAACATTTACATGCAATTTTGTATTTGATAAGATGAATAAAATTAAATCTATCATTAAAATACTAAGTACACATTAAGAACGTAAATTTTGTCTTCCATTATTTAGGAATAAAACTAGAATTATATCTATTGTAAGGTTTGTTGAATGACTCAAAGCCTCTTTAACCTAAAAATATTTTATCTTAAATTAGTGGGTTCTACTTAACTAAATTTGTACAATTTAGGTAAGTGATTCATGATCATATAAATTTAAAGGTAAGGTTAGGAATAATAAATAAGATATATCTTGACAAAGAATTATTGCCTAACAAATCTAAGAGCCACATGAGGTGTGATTAATAAAGGTGTTATCTACCTAATTTAAGTTTAGTTGGTTTGTTGAGCGACTTAAGATCAACTAAATTTGAATGATATCCTAACCCACTAAAGAGATTAGAGTGATTTTTTTGAATAGTAATGAGGCTATTATTTTGGATAAAATAGTGAGAGTAACTAAATGCATGATTAAAGTCTAAATCTTATTTGGTAGTCATGACATATAATCAATTACTTGCTTTCTTACATTTATATTTTGCTTCATGTACAAATTACCTTTGGTTAATATAGTTGATACTAAGTTAATGAACTTAATTTCTTGGACATAGTTTAGGTTTAAGAAGAGTTCTCAAAGATTAAAAAAAGGAGATTTATATCGACAATGCAATTTTGCTATTAATTCCTAGTAAGGATTTGGTGACAAAGTTTTAAAGATATGTTAATATCATATGGATAACAAACTGTCATGACATTTTGAATTGATTAACGTCTCATAAACTTTGATGACAACATGCAAGATATATGTCAACATCATAATGGTAAGATGCAAGAGATTGCATGAAGTAGAACTGAAAGGTATAGTATCTTAATGAAATTATTCCACTAAATTTAACTTATAAAATGCATAAACATGGAATATAATTAAACTCATTTGCTATAGTATAATAATAATTTTCATTAGAACAAAAATGATTGTATGAATTTTTTCTCCTATACGTGATATGGTAGAGATCATATATATTTTTAGTTCATGCTTATGAGTATTTGATACTGAATTTGAATTTAACATTATTACAACATTCAAGGTATAATAAGAAATATATTGATGAGTAAGAGTAGTTGATCCAAGTTTATACATATATATTTTGTGTGTATTGGATCAAAGAAGACTTATGCTTAACATAAGTGGCAAGAATATAGAGTTGGATACTCAAGACTATCATTTTATGCCATATTGATAAATCAACATCTATTTATAAAAAAGAAATCAACATGATGAGAATCATAAAGTTACATACAATATATGTATCCTTTTGATAATGAATCATATGAAACTTGCTAAGTTGAAGAATAACTAAATCAACCTTTAGCAAAAGGATGATGATAGTATTGAATTGTTAAATCTTATACATATGTTTTCTTGTATGTAATAACAATTCATAAGAGGATGATATTTATATTTCATTATATTACTAGTGAATTTAGGTGATATAGTTATATGTATTAAATGAAATATTGATCACTACTATAAGATTTATATGATGAGATATGAAATTTTCAGTTATCTATAAAGAATGAGATTCTCTAGTGATTATCTCTACAATTAAATTTCATCAGAGTTTGAATTTGTGTAAGGAGGAATATATAGTATGAGATATTATATGATGCAATATTTATTTCTTTTACAATTATGCCTAGTACTATAACTTATCCTTGAAAGTTCCAACTAAATCAATTAACAAGATTTCATATTAGAAATGAAATGATAAGACTCCAAAAGATTCAAATTTAATGATTTAGGGATGTCATGATTAGTTTATGCATATATTATCCACTAAGTTTATAACTAATTAAAAACTAGAAGGTTATAAGGTATCCAAAAGGTTGGATATAATATTATGAATATTAACATATACTTTTAGGAGAATGATTCTCAAGACAAGTGGTGGGAGTAAGATAAAATTTGAAAAACTCAAGTCTCATAACAATACATCTAATAAGAACTGATGTCTTTGTTGATACATTTAACATATAGCTGAAAGGCGACGAGATGTTGAAAGATTCACTTTCATGATGAATTCAAATAGTTTGTTTAAGATATGATTGTGAATTTATCATGTCTAGAAGAACATTAATAGGAGCATAGTTTTCCTCTTTAGTAAGAGTATATAGAGATATATTCCCTATAAAGAGAATAATAATTCATAATTTTAATTGTTGAAAATATAATTGTCTAAAAATAATGCAAAAAGGTAACAAATTAATTATCGGAATTAGATATATGAAGATATATCGGAAATTTTTTACTTATTCTAGTATAAGTATGTAGATAATATACTAAAGATGTTTAGTATTTGAGATATTTAATACCTATGAAATTTAAGGATATCAATTATTCTAATATTGCTTGATATTTAAGTTTAAGTTTACATCGACATTAAATTTAGAAGTAAATCCTAAGTAAGGTATATTTTACTTAGAACAATATTATTTTGGTATTAGAAAGATTCCAATGTAGCATTACTTGTCAATCAAACTATAATACATTTTTTATTTAGTAGAATTGATTATTTGGATTAAAAAGTAATGAACTTTGTATAGTTCCTTACATTGTTTAAACAGTAATATACTGTAGAATATTAGAGCTATTGAGCATGTAAAGGGAGTTAATATCAAATTTCCAAATATGTATTAAGTGATTTCTCTTAATTATAATGATCAATAGATGAAAGTTGAAAGATTTAAGCAAGTGCTCAATTTAGAAAGTCTTGTAGAATTCTCTTACAAAATCGCAATCTTAGCAGTAACATGATCGTCATATAGATATAAGATATAAGATATTTAAACGATTGACTTAGTGTAAGTAGGACATTGTTGATTTATGCCCTATAACCAAATAGTTATTTGTAGTTTAGTGATAAAATAATTTTAAAGACATTCTTTGTCTTGTACATATTTAGATATATATGATAAAGTATATGAGATAAATATACATTACAAATGAAATTAGGATGCGATTATAATTATGAGATTTATATTGCATTTATGCATTATCTATAAATTGTTTTTAATCATTGGTATATTAAGATAGGACATTAATAAAGTGTTAAAAGATTAACACTCATGATGTTTTTTTCTTATGAAGAAAGTAGTTAATTTTATAAACTAAAGTATGAAGATACTTAAACAAATGTGTTGGTGATTGTTAGATAACAAGTTCGTTGAATTGAACCTATATGAGAAATTCTTTTGGAACACTACTTATATATCTATGAAAATTCTCATTGTTGTGATTGTATAAGTGATCATTTGATTTGAGATCACCAAACTATCTCAAATCAAACCTCCCAAGACCTCACTGCACTGCGGGACTTCGGGGTATGATGATGATGATGACAAAGTATCTCATATAGGGATCACTATGTTTTGATATTAGTTATAACCTATTTTAATCAAGGGTAGCTCAGTTAGTAGTTATTGGATATATCATGAATTATATAGAGATAATTAAGTGATTAATATAGGACTTATCACCCTAAAATAATTAGGGATAATATTTTGTTATTCTCAGTTAGTATTGATTCATGAAATCCTTGGCAAAGACAGAATAATTTTTTATAAAATAATTTACAAGTGTCATTAATTGCATCAATTACTAATGGTGAAAAACTAATATGATTGGAATCAAATATAGTAGACGTTATTTTCATATTCTATGTCTAATCGAAATATTGTATAATCAAATGATTATCTTATATATAAAAAACATGCTCGAAAGTTTAGTTAAAACTACTTAAACAAATATTTAGATGATCATGATGTATTGCTAAAGCTAATCTTGATCTTTGGATATAAATTATTTAATTAGAGAATTACCAGTAAATTAAAAGAATTTAATTTATTTAATCCTAAATATGATTTAAAATGATAGTTTATGTCTATCAATATATTTGGGAACTTAATGAATCACACACAAAAAATGATTTGAAGATAGAAAAGGTATTTTAATCAAGTTGAACTTGATTGCAAAGTTTGAGAAACTTTATAAATAAATATAATATATTCAATAAATAAGAATCAATATGAGATATTTCATCTTATTTGGAAAAAAATTAGTATTTAATTATAATTCTAGTTAACGTTTAATTGAAATTGCAATTTTATTTCAATCAAATTATTAGAGTGTTCAAAACTTATTATAAATTAGCTTAAGCTCCAATAGAGCTAACATTCCTTTGTTTAACTATCTTTATAACAGTGATAGAGTTCTTTCGACATATTTTGTAGATAATGTTAGAGACCAAATACTTATGCGACTACGATGATTGAGATAAGTCGATTTAATAAATAGTTCGAGGGAGAGGATAACAAAAATGATTAAACATTTAGAATAAGATATGGATTATTATTCATACTTTAAATTTTTTATTTGTTATTCTTATTATATAATTTCAAATAATCCTAATTTTAGGAAATCATACAAATTCTATTTCATAATTACACGTAGGATCGAATCTTGCCCCCAAATCTTTAATACCAATTTGAATAAATTAAAGACAGACTAGCCAAGCTCATATCAAAGCATTCACAAAAGAAGACTAAATCTAATCCAGGATTTAACTTTAATCTTCTTAACCACCCAAACTACTTTAAATAATTCGGTTAAGGCATCCTTTTTAATAAAAAAAATTGGTTAAGGCATCAAAAAAGAAAGATGAGGTTTTGAACAACTCTTGCCAATGACCGTTGAACCTAGCACTGAATTTGATTGGGACATCCATGCTCATCTTAAATTGCCAAAGGAGAAATTAAATCACATGCAGCGTCCAAAGGACTAGAAAGCCGTTGGAGAGAATGAAAGAGATACGGATATGGTAATGGCCTTGCCATAATGACAGGCGGGCCGAATTGTACAGGCCAGACCAATCTCTCTTCTCTGCAGTCGCCTCATTGAGATTTTGCACAAGAACAAGCGCTGACAAAATTACGTTAATAGATGCTGTAATGCTAAAACATTCCTTCATAGGTGAACATACGGTTGTTTACTTAGGCAATGCCCTAGATGTTGGGTACAGGATCTTTTGCTTAATATTATGGTGTCTTATTTTGTCCCATGAATCTCAACTATTTATTTATATGAGTTCCCACGTAAATAAATAACTGAAATTTATGAGACAGAATAAAAAATTATAAAATTAGATAGAACATCCAGACTCTTAATATTTATAATAAGATATTGACCTTCAAGCGCTCGTGTTTGTCTTACAAAGACGTGACAAGCACAAGTACAGGTATAATTTAATGTTTGACCAAGAAGAACTA
>JANZLD010000002.1:49080451-49091678 GCA_026413575.1 Erythroxylum carthagenense
TGCTGTAATGCTAAAACATTCCTTCATAGGTGAACATACGGTTGTTTACTTAGGCAATGCCCTAGATGTTGGGTACAAGATCTTTTGCTTAATATTATGGTGTCTTATTTTGTCCCATGAATCTCAGCTATTTATTTATATGAATTCCCACATAAATAAATGACTGAAATTTATGAGACAGAATAAAAAATTATAAAATTAGATAGAACATCCAAACTCTTAATATTTATAATAAGATATTGACCTTTAAGCGCTCGTGTTTGTCTTACAAAGACGTGACAAGCACAAGTACAGGTATAATTTAATGTTTGACCAAGAAGAACTAATGATAAATAGAATACCTATTACCTAGTAGTAGTAATGTTCCATTGGCACACAACGTAGGGTTAGGCTTAACGCTGTTGGCATTTAGCTCTATTAAATGAATTAAATGGTTTGGTTACTTATACCACAAAATTGGGTTTAACTAATTGTCAGAGCAAATGTCCATGCCATGCCATATCGCAGACTAACCAACAATTTCAAGGAATCTTTAAGTGGTTGTCATTAACCAAACTTCCTGCATTTGTCTGGTAATCATACTAATGCTACTGATACACAAGTCCTTTTCAGTAATCGTAAGAAGTCACTTAGGGTGGTCAAATGCCTGTGGGCTTTAAAGAAAGATGATTATTATATGTTCAAGTTCAGGACAACAAACAGACAATGACGTTTGAGTATAACTAAACATTACGCTAACTAAACTGTAAACGCGGATTAAGATTAAAGGGGTAAAAAGAAAAGTGGACGAATCAAATCTGAATTCCATTGTTTCTTACTTTCTCTGTATGTGTCAAGTCATTTTGTGTCACCACTCCAGTCATTGTGATCATTGATCAAAGAAGAAGAAAGAATTAAAATCTTCTTACTATTGCGCTTCAATCCGAATTTCTTGCCCTTCCACTTTTGGATGTGTTTCGATTTAACGCTCCCGGTTGATAGAGGTCGCCGATCTTGGTTTTTCTCGTTTCTCTGAAGAATGGCCAAGCGTGGTTATAAGCTGCGTATCCTTTTTCTCTTTTCTGCTATTGTGCGTGATGTTGGCGTTTAGTTTGTCTGATAAAATTCTAGCTCTTTTCTAAAATGGTTTCCTGGGGCTCGTTTTTCTTCTTTGTGGAGCTTCTATTTTAAGAAAAAGGAACCATCTTCGTGTTTTTTTCTGGATGCACGCTGTTCCTTTGACTGGAATGAAAAATAGAGGAATTTGTGGCGCATTCTACCAATGTCAACTGCCTTAGTATTGGTAAGAAGGCCTGTAGACTGTTTATCACAGGTGGTGATGATCACAAAGTTAATCTTTGGGCAATTGGCAAACCATCTTCCTTAATGGTAATCTTCTTTTCAGTTATGTAGCTCATCTTTGGAGTGTGTTCTAGTTAGACTACTTGTTTCTGATTTGGTTATCAATGTCTCTGTCAATATGATGATCACAGCTCATTTTTCAAACTCACTTGTCCTTGTACCATTTCCAGTTACTGGTTGTCCCCAATTATTCAGTTTAAGACTTTTCTCTTTACAGATTCAAAAGCATGAAATACATGGTTCATAACTTTTATCCCACTTCGAGATTTCGTTGGAACACTTGTTTGAGCGGATCCATTTGCCATGAGGCATAATTTCTATGACATAATATTTCGCATTTCTCTTTGAATTTGCAGAGCTTGTGTGGTCATGCAAGCCCAGTTGAATCTGTAGCCTTTGATGCAGCTGAAGTATTGGTACTTGGCGGAGCTTCTACAGGAGCTATTAAGATGTGGGACTTGGAAGAAGCTAAGAGTATGTTAACAAATCAGTTGAAATTTCTTATCTTAGTGCAAATTAGAGCAAATTTTGGATAGTATGTTATGCTCTGACGTGCCAATTGTGGGATCATAATTTTGTCGAGATAGGGGAGCACTTGCCAGATCTGATAGCTTTGAATCATGCCACCTAGTTAGTGTCCAAATTACACAATCTTCATATGTGTTCCGCCTTTCTAAATCTCTTCAATATTCTTGGTTGATTATGGTATAATGCCCTATGTAATTGCCGGAACAGTTTCTTGAAAGATTTTTGATATACTTGTTATTGTCTTTGAAGTTTAGTGGTTCGCACTCTTACTGGACACAGAGCGAATTCTACTGCTGTTGAATTCCATCCATTTGGCGAATTTTTTGCATCGGGCTCAGCAGACACAAATTTGAGAATTTGGGATATTAGAAAGAAGGGATGCATTCACACATACAAGGGGCATACACAGGGAATTAGCACCATTAAATTCACTCCTGATGGACGCTGGGTAGTCTCAGGCGGATACGATAATGTTGTAAAGGTAGGCAATGACCTTTTTACCAAGCTTTCCTTATTCTTACTCCAATGATTTTTATCCAAATTTGTCATATAGGTGTGGGATCTTACAGCTGGAAAGCTTTTACATGATTTTAAAGTCCATGAAGGTCATATTAGATCCATAGATTTCCACCCCTTGGAGTTTCTCCTGGCCACTGGTGAGTTGGACATCCATGTCTTTGCACTTATGAGTCATTAAAATTTTGATACAAGTTTCTTTTATTATTGGGTATTCCATGATAATATTCACTAATGGGAATTAAAAGCTATGCAACATTTACTTTTAGTTCACTAGTTGGCTTTATTGAAGGGAAAACTAAGGAATCAAGGGTTTTTTTCTTCTTCTCAGTTTCATATTTACATACGACTGGGTATGGCCTAATAGGAATGAAAACAAGAAATGAGAATGATCCTCATAATTTTCCTTGGTATCCTAAGGATTTTAACTTCAAATTTTCATCCTCACCCCCTTTGGCACTGTCAAGCATTCTGCTTCCCATTGTCTTTTTATGTCTCTTTGTCTCTCTCTCTCTTCTTGTTTGGTTTGTTTCTGTTACCATTCAATTGTTTTCTAACTTCTAATGAGGTGATTACTTTCCAGGTTCTGCAGACAAAACTGTGAAATTTTGGGATTTGGAAACCTTTGAATTGATTGGATCTACCAGAGCAGAGGTATCTAAGCTTTTGCTTTGTCTAGCAGAAACTTGAAAATTTTTATATGAAAGTGCTTAATTTCTAATTTAACATTGCCTTTTCTTGTCGATTTGTCACTGTTAAACTTTTGCGATCCATTTTTCTAAAACAACATTTTTATCTGTTCAGGCTGCTGGTGTACGCTCAATTACCTTTCATCCTGATGGGAGGACGCTGTTTTGTGGATTAGACGATAGCCTGAAGGTTTTGATTCTTCTCTGACAAAATTTACTAATGTATTTTACACAGTTTATAAGTGTGATAAATTTTGCTCAAAATGCAGGTTTATTCTTGGGAGCCTGTAATTTGCCATGATGCTGCTGATATGGGGTGGTCGACACTTTGTGATCTTTGCATTCATGAAGGAAAACTTTTGGGTTGCTCATACTATCGAAACTCTGTAGGGGTTTGGGTGGCCAATATAAAGGTCCCTTTTATCTTTTCCTTTTGGTCTCTAAATTTTGAGCCAAACAATTAATGATCAGAATTTTATGTTTGCTTCAATTACCCCACTTGAAATTGGAAGTTGCATTTCAGCTTATTCAACCATATGGAGCTGGTTTCATATCTGAAGAAATTGACTGCAGAGAGCATAATTTTAGCTCTTCCGGAATTCAATCTCCAGACAAAATAGACAATTTTGCACAAACCACTGAAGCTTTACATTCCAGGTCTCCTGAATGCAAGATGCATGAGATCAAGAACATATGTGTGGACTGTAAGTTGGCAGTGTGTCTTTTGACGACTTCTCCATTAAGAAACCTGCTGCTTCCTATCACCAATTCATTCTTAAAACCTCATTGTGATTGGATTTATCATTGACTTTTCCTCATTCAGAAACTTGATCGCTTCATAACTTTTTGTAATCTGACTAAGTTTTGAAAATGTTAAACATAGAAAAGTAGAGTGCTTGTGTTAAATTTACATGAGTTCTCATCTTTAGGTGGATTCTGAATACCTAGTACTGTTTCAATTTTGATTTTTTACTTTTAGATTTACTGGATTCTGAAATGTGTGAAACATCACCATCTTTTATCAGTACTGTTTGTTTAGATAAGTACACTCAAATTGGAAAATAAATTATAGCCTGTAGGGATTTGTATGATGCATGTCTGCACTCTGTTCTTTTATCTAGATCTCTCTAACAAACAAATCTGTTTTCTATGTAAAGCTATTGGCGGAAACCCTGTCACCTCACAGAGAGTTGCACCTTTGAGTTCTTCACAAGTGTTTCCCACATTGGATCTGAAGGAAAGGTCTACTCCACCAACCCAGAGGCAGAGCCCTGTGGTGGGATTGAACGCTAAGGCAAGCAGGCAGGCACTTAACAAGTCATTTACTGCACCAGCTCTTGTCCCTCAGGAAACTCCTCTTGAGGAGGACCTTCCAAACTGTGGAAGGGAACCTATCACTTTTTCAAGGACAAAACCAGGCATGTTACTCAGACCAGCACATGTTCGGAGGCCATCAAATAGCAAAAACGACATTGAGAAACTGTCAGAGTCTGGAATGTTTAGCAATATGGCACACATGAAGGACTGTACTATTGATGAACACTTGCAAAACCCTGTTGTACCAAAAGGTGGAGCTCAAAAATACAGTGAGGAAATGAGTTCCAATATCAAGAATGTAGCTGAAAAGATTGAAACAAACTTTTCACCTGATGTTATGTCTATGCAAGAAAACTGTAAGTTTTTCATGGCATTTTAATGCTTAACTATTCAAGTTCAGCACCTGACAACATCATCCTATCAATCCTTTCTTTCACTGCTTTCCCTGGATTTTAGCCCTTGATCATGATATTGACAGTTATTCCAGAGTAATTTTGTTTCAGATATCCGAATCGATTTTATGTTCCATTATGTTTGATTAAATTAACAAAAACACAAGCCAAAGCTGTCTTGCAAGTATACTTTTGAAAATCAAACTTGCTGAGTGATCCAATTTCTTGAATTTGTTTTACGATCTTTGTTTTTATCACTCATGTCACTATATTAACATTCACATCTATTTCTTTCATGTGTACCATCTCTTGTTTTCGTTCTTCATACAATAACACAAACAATGCTTATTCTATGTAGTCTGTTAGTTGTGACTTACCAGATGTGGTGGCATGAATTTCTTCTAATATCTACAGTTTGATGCCTCCCTTAATTTGTTCTTTGTCAGACCAAAATCTCATTTTTGTTCCATCTTTTGCTTAAGCTACAACCACCTAGCATACATGTTTGAAAGTTTTTCATTTGTGATTACTTTTCATTTCCCGTATGTCTACTTCAGTGGTGTCTAGTAATGAAAAGTTTTTTTGTTTTTCAGGTGATAACTCTGTGGATGACAGTAAAGGGATTGGCTCTGTAAAAATTGTCAGTGGAGGTATGTTGGGTTGCTGGGCATGATTTTGGAATATTTAGCTGCCTGTAAAAATTGTCAATTTAAAAATCTTCATTCTTGCAGTTGCAGTTGTGGCAGGCAGGATTCGAACTCTGGTTGAGAAGTTTGAAAGACGGGAGAAACTTACCAATGAGCATCAAGTGACACAATGGTCTCCTCAAGCTGTAGTTGACACAAGCAGGACACCTATAGTCGCCACGGATGTGAACCCTCAAAGCAGGTTCCAAACTGATCGAAAAGCCAGCATGACATCTGATAAGGCACCTCAAGTTATACCAGAAAATGATAGAACATGTAACACAGCCCCTTCTACCATACCTGCAACTAATAGTAATGCCAGCTCGGTATCCAATAAGACTTCACATATTATACCAAAGAAGGACGTGATGCCTGTTGTTCCCACTTCTGGTTTTGTGCATGAAACTAACTGGAAACATTCCTCCACATCTAGCATGATCCCTCACATCTTACCGGAAAGAGATAGAACGTCAACTGCCCGAGCTACTGTGACTCCTCATGTTACCTGTGAAACGGGTAGTTGGCACCCCATACTGGTATGATAGTTACTCGGTGAAAATTTTTATGGTCTTGATGGAGATGTTTATAATTCATTTGAACATCTGTTGAATACAGTTTGTTTTGTACTTAATAGAATATAAAGAACAGTGAAATGTGAAATCAAAGAGTAACCCTTTTGAGTAATAGTGTAAGACACTCATTCTAGCTGAACTCCACTGGGTTTGCTTACGTTGTTTTTTATCTTCTTAGTGACTATTTTATTAGTTGCATTTATGGTGTCTGAACCTACTACTTACTCTCCTTGAGGGTGCGAGTATAGCTTGGTCTGAGAATACCCTTTCCTGTTATTTGTTATTGTTGCTGAGTTGTTAGTTATAGCTAATATCAAGAAAAGTGAGCTTCCTTTTTCGGATGACAGAAAGAAGATCCTCAGATTTCTGGGCACGAGCCAACCTCTGCCAGTGGTAGGAATATTAGTGAAGATCTGATGCAAACTCATGACATATTCTTGAGTGCCCTGAAATCCCGGTTGACAAAATTACAGGTAAAATTACAGCTAATTATGCACCACAATGCCTCTAGATGATGGCATGACATATTATCTCTCTAGATGATGGCATGACATATTATCTCTATCCTTAGTGTCGTCTTTTTCAATTTAAAGTGAGCAGTTCAGTCTTGACTTAGTAAAAAGTTTCTGTACAATGAAGGATGTTAATATCAGAGACTTCTATATCTTCGACCAGTTAGGGACAAGTTTGTGCATGTTTCAGTACTATCACTGTTTTTTTCTATAGGTTTTGTTATAGATTCTTCTCATGTCTTCTATTTGGTTAGTCTAAGTAGCTCTTTTGTAATTCTGCAGGTTGTCAGACATTTTTGGGAACGAAATGACATGGAAGGTGCTATTAATGCCATGAGGAAATTGCCAGATCATTCTGTGGGTATTTATAAGATCTTATCTTCTGTTTTAGGTTTTCTTGAGAACTACCAAAGGCATGTTCTGGGTATCTTGTGTATCTGATTTTTCTGATGGTAATCCAACCATTCTCAGGTGCAAGCAGATGTTATCAGTGTTCTCATGGAGAAAATGGAGATAGTCAGCTTGTATTTATTTTCTTGCTTGCTTCCTGTGCTTGTAGGCTTGCTAGAAAGCAAGTTGGAGAGGTAATTGTTGTTGAATTTGAATTCTAGTATTGCTAACTTGGCATTATTGCCAATCTAACCTAATTTCAGCCGCATGATTCTATAACCAGCAGTTCTAATTAATATTCTACGGGCCTTACGGAAATGTGTAGTTTACTTCTAAATGTGCGGTAGTAAGCATTCCCAACCCCATCCATGGGGTTGGCTGCTCGACTTGGAAGCAGTTAGAAGACCTTTATGCTTTTCTCTAACAAAATCACAAGGACAGAACAAGAAGGGTTTGGTTGTTAAAAGAACAACTCATAAAGATGTTCGTTTAATTCTCAATCTGACCTTATGCTCTATCTAGAGGGAAAAAAAGGTCAATATATCAACCTGCATTTCAAACGACAGAAGCTGAAGTTCTCACAATTATGCAACTTTTATTGTAACCTTGTAGAAATGCAAAGGTCTCGCTGGAGATGCTATTGAAGCTTGTCGCAGTGTTTGGCCCAGTAATACGGTCAGCTGTTACAGCACCTCCAGCAGTTGGGGTTGATCTTCATGCAGAAAAAAGGTGGCTTTGATAGATGCATCGATTAATTGTAGTTATTTTGCACAGAGAACTTAGAGCTGAGTGCAATTTGGTTATGCAGATTACAATGCTGCAAACAGTGCTTTATCCAGCTGCAAAAAATTCAGGAGATTCTGCCATCCCTTATCAGGCAAGCGTCCTGTCTTTCTTCTTTTTCCTGCCCATTAAGCCTATTGTTAATACTACCAGAAATAAGGTCAGCAGAAAGAAGCAAGTCAAAGCTCAATATAAAAGATTATTAGCTTTAACCAAAAAGGGTACATATACGGCTGTTAGTTAGCTTTGATTTATTTTACACGTGTTACTTAGTCTTGTATATAAATATAATTTAACTTTTAAAAGGTATCTTCATTTATTGAGATTTTCTTGAGTCTTCTTCTCATCTTTCCTAAACTTTTTCAATTTTTCCTCTCCACTTTCTTAACGTCCAAACAGAGGAGAACTTGGATTTCAGTACCGGCTTCTAAAAGCGTGAACCATTTGAGTTCATAATTTAGTAATATAGTTATGCTCATTTTCCTGCAGGAGAGGTGGTTTGTTGGCTAAGTGTGCTAATGAGTTGATTCTAGTGCTTCGAGAATCTTAATGGGCGCTCTCACACATACATATGGTGCAAGTGCAAAGGAGGTGGTTTAGCTGATATTCCGCGGCAAAAGTTTCTGTAACGCAATGCTTGGTCTGTCACAAGATTTGAATCTGGCTTTGCAAATAACACGAGTCTTAAAGCTTTGATGAATGCAATTGGTACCTGAATGCTAGTGAGATGTCATTTTGCCCTGACCATCTCGATTCTCATAGGTATCATCTCTATTCTTTGTTCAAATGGAATCGATATGTACACGAATTATGGTATATTCAATGAAGATGCATTTTCCTGTTTTTTTGAATTGGATTTCTTTCATGAGTGGTAGTGGTAGTCTTAAAAATGAAAGCAGCCGGGAATGGAATACCTAACAGAAGACGGCATTTTAGTAAGGCGTTTGTCTGTCAGTCGTAGGCAAAGCTACGGAGGACAAGAACGTCATCTCAGGGAGGCAAGAGAGAAGATTTAACGAAATCAACCTAGAGGAAGAGAGAGCGAGAGAAAGCCTCTCAAAATCCATATTTTTCTGGTTTCTTCACTAAAAAATTTGTTTTCCTATGCCTTCTCAAAAGCACAGAACGTCTGATTCTTAAATAATGATGGTGGGAGGAGTGCCGTTCTCCGTCATGGCACCGCATCAATTTTACGGTTGTTATTTATTTTACATGAAAGGACTTGTCTAATAACATTGGGTCTTTAGTTACCGCATCGATTTTACTAATTTCTGTAAGCTTACACTGCTCATAGTCCGTACTTCAGAGCATCCAAAGGCAGATGCTTTCCAACCCAAATACTCGGAATCAACTCACCTTTGTTTTGTTGTCTTACAGAAGAGAAGAAGATATAAGAAAATGATTCTGCAGCTCATGGACTTATATACCAGAAGATGAGGAATTACTGACTCTAAACAACTCTTTTGAGATCTTTTGCTGCTTGCTAACAATGGCCTGGTACTTCACTCCAAGACAACTCGTGTAATACAAATCTGCGCTGTTTCTCCACCATATCTCTATCCTCAGCTTCTTCCTCCATACCTAATCCTAATGTTAAACCCAATAGTGCTCTCCCTGCCAATCGCAAATTGATTGGAAAGTTGGCAAAAGCTGGCATGTAGTTCCAAAAACCTTCCAATGTGAGTCAAAGGCTGAAAGGCCAACTAATGCACGTTCCCCTCATTCATCAGAATCATTAGTCGTGACAAAGAAAGGTTCTGCACAAATAACCACTACTCGGCGGGCTGAAATTTCAACAAAGGGAAGAAAAAGAGACATAACATTGTTGTTGTGTATGGTTCTGTTCATCCTTAACATTCTCAAAAATCAGGTTTACGCCCAGCTTTTTGATTTAACAACTTGGATGGAATCCGTGGTGGCACCCCATGCAATGTACAATTAGGTACTCTCATGATTAGGACCTAATTGCCGTATATTCCCATTGTAAGAGCAATCGGACTCAACCAGAGTTATGTTCTCTCAACTCTATTTTGTTACTCAATTTGCTTGGACAACATTCTAGATAGCATATTTATGTCAACAATTGTGACTGTCAACAATTGTTAGCTGGTAGGCACCGAGCCTAATACAGCCAAAGATACTCCTGCCTATAAAAAGGCAGGAAGCATGAAGAATTGCATAACTGTGAACTTGCTCTAATCCGGTCGATTTCATAACAAGTGGTATTAAAGTAAGGTGAGAAAATTACGACAAATTTTATGACGTAATCCGTTAGGAGTTCTGGTGAGCATAGTGAAAATTGGTGAATAGTAACCAAAAGGTGACAACTGTTCTTAAACTGTGTAGTTACTGTAATTCAACTATATAGTACTATTCATATATACAGACTATTCATGTGTACAGTACTATTCACATATATGGTATTATTCATTCATATGGGTACTATTCAAGTGAAATAATGAGAGCTAAATTTTGTTCGTGATGGAAGCAATGTCAACAAAATTTGATATTGCAAAGTTCAATGGGGGTAATTTCTCATTGTAGAAGTTGAAGATAAAGGCAATCTTGAGGAAAGATAATTGTCTGGTGGCCATTAGTGAACGGCCAGCTGAAGTCACAAATGAAAAATGGAACGAGATGGACGGAAATGCTGTAGCTAATCTTCACCTAGCTTTAGCTGATGAAGTATTATCCAGTATAGAGGAAAAGAAGACTGCGAAGGAAATATATGATCACCTCACTAAATTGTACGAGGCTAAATCAGTCCACAACAAAATTTTTCTGAAGAGAAAATTATACACTTTACGCATAGCAAAATCTACTTCCGTGACGGAGCACTTAAATACTTTATTTTCCCAACTCACATCATTGGGACACACAATAGAGATAAGTGAACGTGTAGAACTTCTACTCCAAAGTCTACTAGATTCATATGATCAATTCGTCATCAATTTAACAAACAACACAGACACTCTAGTCTTCAACAATATTGCAGCTGCTATTATGGAAGAAGAGAGTCAACGTAAAAGTAAGGAAGACAAGCTGACAAATTCGCAACAAGCAGAGGCTTTGGCAGTGACGAGAGGAAGATCAATGGAATGTGACCCAAGTGGAAGTCATAGTCATAGTAGATCAAAATCCAAGAGTAAGAAGAATTTCAAGTGCTACAATTGTAGCAAGAAAGGCCACCTGAAGAAGGAATATTGGAATTTGAATAAGAAAGATTCTATTCCTCAAGGAAATGTGGCAAACACTCCAGATGATGGAGGTGCAATGGTTTGTGAAGCAGCAACGATTATTAGAGATAAGAGAAGATTTGTTGATATATGGCTTTTCGATTCAGCAACTACTTTTCATATGACCTCTCGAAGAGAATGGTTCCATCAGTATGAATCTGTCTTTGAGGAATGTAACATCCCGTCACCGATGGGATGTGTACAGTTCATTGCATTCGTATTTGGCATGTGTATGTATTGCATAATTGGTATTAAATTGGTATTT